>CALYLW010000618.1:120525-430525 GCA_944989445.1 Ampullaceana balthica
AATTGACAAGTTAAAACTACAACTTGATTTAGAGATTAGAGGCTTCAATCCTGGTAATGACACAAATAGAAAGTCAGCACCAAAGGACACTATCAAAGTTAGAAAATATGATAGTCAGAAAGAAAAAATGAATGTTTATCTGGATTATTTCGAATCCATAATGGCTATAAAAGGTTATAATGAAGAAGATTGGCCAGCGCAATTGATGACTCAATTAACTGGAGAAGCATTTGAAGCTTACAACAGTATAGCCAAAGAAGAAAAAAGCATATATAAAAATGTCAAAAAGGCACTTCTATGTCATTTCGGAAAGTCAGAAAATGATTATAGAAAAGAATTTCATGAAATAAGAATCATGATGGACAAGGATCCACAGATCATAGTGCATGAAGCACACGTTAAATTAACAAAATGGCTGGAACTTACAGCAGTATGAACAAGTAATCCAAAGGCCATACTAGACATGGTGTTAATTGAAAGTTTTTAGAGAATGCAACACCAACTCTATTCACATATTTAACGGATAATACAGTTCGTACTCAAGCAGAGCGAACAAATGCATTACGAACATTCAAAGACTCTCATCCGAATGTGGAAATGGATAAGAGACAATATATTTTTGCAGCAATATAATTTAAAAGTCAAGAAAAAAGGAAAGGTATGAGAAACCAGAGTTTGCCAAACCAAGGCAACAGACAAACTATTTGCTGGTACTGTAACAAGCCAGGACATATGGTGAAACAGTGTTACCACAATAAAGGACAACCAAATAGGGTGTCACCTAATGGCAGTCCTATAAGAAAGAAAACAGAGGAAAGATCAAGACAAGGTCAGTTTGAAAACAAAGGTAGACAATCATGGAGAGAAAAATATAATCATAATTGAAGACATAGAGATTATGATCAAGATAGACAAACATGGAGAGACAGATATAATCATAATTCCATATATAGAGATTATAATCAAAGCAGAAGATCATGGAGATGCAAATACAATTTTGATTCCAGAAAAAGAAATTATGATCAATCATGGAGAAAGAATTAAAACCAAGACATGAATAATAGAAAAATAATAAAGTTAAATCGAGCACAAAAAGAAACTAGTGACACTGTAGCCAGTATTGACAATCAAATATATGATAGAAGAAAAATGAATAAAGAAGAAACGAGCACTTGTGACACTTTAGCCACTATTAAAAATGAAATATATGGTAAAAGGGATGAAGACCATAGTAGCAGAGATAAAGATGGTACTTGTGAATCTGAAACCATTTGTGTGAAATCATCTGAATTAGGAAGAACAATTGGTTGTGTATTAAGCAAAATCAAAGACACAGATACAGACAATATTTTTAAAATAAAAGTTTCTGACAGTGACTCATCTGGTCGAAATTCTATTGAACCATCTGGAAGCAAAAATGACATCTCAAAAGCTAAGCAACTTATTCAAGATGCTGGAATTGATATTGTGAATGGACATAATCGAAGTCGTGGTTGGTGAATTATTGAACATTTAACAGTCTGAAGAAACATTCAAAGCCCATCGATTTGAATTCATACTCGTCAACTGAAGAATGACTATTTTTGAACTAGGCTATGCTATTAGCCGACCACAAATTTGACATTAAACCTGTGAAGGGAAAGGACAATGTGGTTGCAGACATATTGAGTAGAATGACAATAAATAAAGACATTCTGTGAATTCCTTAGTGATAAAACCAGAGACTGTATTAATATTAATCTGTGAATTCCTAAATGATACAACCAGAGACTGTAATAATATTAATATTTTTATTCTTTGAACGATGGACAAGGAACAGTGTTTGATTTCCACTGGATTATTAGTTAATTTTAATAATATTGATTGCTTAAAATATTTTAATTACACAAATTTACAGATGTGTTTAAAATTCCATTTTAATTTTTTCAGCACAGGTAGACTGCTGCAGTCCTACAGATTTTTTTCTTTTGATTTTATGTCCAGATGTTGTGTGTAAGGCAATGAATGTCCATTGATAATAAAAATTTGATTATAGATATAGTATAGATTAATTTGATTTTATGAAGACCAAAAATGTTGTATTTCATAAACATTTTTTTTGAAGGATCGGGGTAAATGTCACATGTGAATTATGAGTGAATCGACAGTGTACCATGAATATATTGCGTGATCAGGTGAAGGAGAGCTCGCTTGAGTAATAAGCGCGGGAAGAAAGGAGCCTTCCCATTGGCTGAGAAGGTTGGGAGATCAGTTGTCAGATAACTTACGTGAGGGAAGGACGTGATGTGTGTGCTTGAGAATTCCACGTTGTATAACCTCAAATCATAATTCTTGTACATAGTATACATATTAAAGGTGTTTTATTGAAACAATTCTCCAGTGGATTATTGTATACAAGATTATGCATTGAGAGAACGCCTACAAGAGTTACATATTAAATAAGTATAACCAGACACGGTTACAATGTGGTCGTATTTGTCTTCTAATTCGTGAGATTTTGTGAACTGGTTCCTCACATACTACCCTAACCCTCTAGGTACTGAAGCCTTAATAAATTTTATATCTTATCGCATCAGCTACAGACGCTCCTTCTATACAGAAGATTATTGCCTTCTTCGATTATCCATGGTTTGTGTCTAGCGCTGCAGTCTTATAGGAGATTTAAATGTTGATAAATTGTTGGTTTTCTTGTTTCTTCAGGCAACCAATACCACTCCCGAAATCCGGACTGGAAAAACGAGAATTTGTATGTTTGTTCTTGCATATGGAATAAGGAAAGTGTTTTTATTCTTATGTCTATCTGAGGGTTGTATTAATTTATCTTTGTGTTGTATTTCTAAATTAATATTAGTTGCTTGATGTATTATAACTATTTTAGTATTGGTTCCTCTTTTCTCTATTGTTTCAAGGTTTAGTTAGTCAACTTCTTGTAAGTTTTACATATTTTCGAATAATGAATCTGGAAGCTCTGTTTTGAATTTATTCTAGTTTATCAATGCTTTCTTTGTTTGATGGGTTACATACAGAAGATGCATATTCTAGTATAGGGTCTCGCCAAAGTGAGGTAGCATTTTAATTTTATATTCTTTTTCATTTGTAAAAGTTTCATGTTATAAAGCCTAAGGTTATTTTTGATTTTTAATAACTTCATTAACATGGGGATTCCATGATAGTTTCTCATTTATTATTACTCCTAAGTACATGTATTTTGAATCTTTAGGTATTATGAACTTTTTTTTAGCTGTAATGGGCTTGTCTGAAAATTGTTTAAGCTCACAGAATCTTAATTTAATTAAACTGTAGACTTTTTCGGAGGGCGTTAATTTAGTTTTTAAATAATAATTGATAGCGTTCACATTTGGAGTTTTGAAACCTTTCCTATTTGAATAAGAGCAATGGAGAATTCAATAGTGTGCTCGCCTCACATGCCGATGTGCCTGTCATCTAGCCCACGATAATCCACAATAACCCATGTTGATGAATGATTATGTCTAAAACAGTCCTCCGATGATTTGGAGACGAGATGGGCGCCGCGAAGTCTTAACAAGCCCCGAGAAAGCTCGAATGGAAACATTAAAAACCTCTACGACCACAAGGTTGTGGAACCCCCAACCCCCAAAGAATAATGGAGACGGAAGAACTCTATCTGTTAAGATACTGCCATATGAGCTCTCTGGTTTCATTTAGATCACTACTGGCTTATATTTACGTCCATTTCATACCAAAATAATTTTTAAATTGAACATTTAGGAAATAAGTGAATACATAAAACATAATCATCCTAAAAATAGGGCTATTTAAAATAATTAGCCTAAAGAAATTTTACTGTAAAGCAAAAAAAATAGTATGTTTTGTTTTAAAATTAATGTATAAGACTATAGGTGGGTTGAGATGAGTTTTAAATGCATTCCATAGTCACATGTTAAAATATTATTAATGCAACTAATGTATCACCCGTCAAAAATGACGGAAGTTTTCAAAATAAATACACATCAAATTAAAAAAATAACGGAATACAGAACTTTCATTTATTTTATTTATTGTTATTACATTCATTTATTATGGTATTGAACAATTTTATGTGGAACGTTGGAAAAGTGTTAATTTTGGTGCAGTAATTTTTTTGTGCGCACTATTGAACAAATCGGCATTACATCCAAGAAGCATTACATCCATTAAGGGAATTATGTATGTTGATACTTGTTTTAATTTAAATTTTGATAAAGTAATTAGATAATTGTTTTTCCGAAACATTCATGAAGCCCAAAGCTCAAGATATAAAATCTTAAAACTAGGACTATTAACGATTATATAAAATTTAATCTTTAACTTTTAAAAAATTAAAGATTAATTAATCGTTTATTTCGATTAAAGCCAAAAACAAACATTAATTATGGCATAAGTAACACTCATTAAACGTTCTTGTTGAAAATCGAAAAAACACTGGTATTTCTCCATTATATGTCACCTTTTAACCAACTACGCATAGATACATGTGTGGCATTATTTGGTTCAAGTCATTAGCGGATTTAATTGACAATATAACAAGCCAACCTAAACAATGATTCACATGGACATGAGGTAACTGATATTCACAAAACGGTCTTGGCAAGGAATGACATTATCGGATATCGGTGTTCATTAAGTTTCCACCATTGTAGAGGGTTACTGGATTCAGGAACTTTCATCTCCATTGAGTAAGGCAGTAGTTCATCAGAAGAGCTGACGTCATTTTCTGTCTCTGAGTCAGACTCCATTACTGCCATTAGCTTAATACGCTTTTCATTTGGTTTGGTGAAGTGTTAGAACCATGGTAGACACACTTTATCAACATTTTGAACATTCGCGTTAGTCAATAATTTAAAACCAAAATGTTCGTGCAATCGTCAGGCAATGCATTATTTATCGGCCGCTTTTTTAGTATTATCTTTTTACGTTTTGACTTCCAATAATTTGTAAGTGATGGGTTTATTAATAGTTAAAAGAATAATTTAATTGTTAATTTTAGCAGCACTACTTAAAACATATAGAAAACTACAATGGGACCCACACAATTCCTAGTTTGTGTGTTGTTCAATTTTAAAAGCAATCGCCAAACACTCTAATTTTATAAGATGAGTGACAACTACTCGTGTAAAGGAGGAGTTATCTCTTATTATTATTTGATTAAACCCCGACGAGACTCGCATCTCAACGAAAAGTATCTAATAATCCAAGTCCAAAATTAGTTGTGAAAGGTAACAAAATTAAAAGACTCACACCTTTTCTTTTGAGATCTCCTTTAGCTCCTAAAACTGGTTCCTCACGTCTGGGCGTGTACACACAAAAGAAAAAGCCTGCTTCAGTGCATGAAGAGTTTGTATTAATCAGTTTGATTTGTACCTCTGGCCCCTTGGGTTCTTTCGGTGCATTTATTATCACTGTCCATGGTGGTATAATCTCGTAATAGTAATGAACCTACAGAACATATACATCCTATATAATAAAAGGCAAGTATCGGTCCTTTCTGTCCTTTCTGTCCCGTCATCTATAGCGATTGGTCCCCCAAACACATATGACTCCTACAGCCAATCACTAGCGGAGAAAAATTTACATATTACGCGGAGTTTCAAAACGAGTTATTTTGGTGCAGTTTTTTTGGTCATAATTCATTATGTTGTTCCCACTATGCCGCCCACCGCTTATTCCAATGACAATTCTGTAAAATGCTTTTTCCTCGATGGTCCTAGGGGGGGGGGAGGTAGTTGCAAGAGTTTTAAGTGTTGCTTGTTTTTTGTTTTTTGTTGTTGTTTTGTTGTTGTAGTTTTGTGATTATTGTTATTGTTGTTTTGTTGTTGTTGATTTGTTGTTGTTGCTGTTGTTGTTTTGTTGTTGTTTTGCTGTTGTTGTTTTGCTGTTGTTGTTTTGCTGTTGTTGTTGTTTTTGTTTTGTTGTTGTTGTTTTGTTTTTGTTGCTGTTGTTGTTTTTGTTGTAGTTGTTGCTGTTGTTGTTGCTGTTGCTGTTTATGTTGTTTTTGCTGTTTTTGTTGTTGTTGTTGTCCACATCCCTTGCCCTGCGACGACACTGTCCTGCAAACGCTTCAGCATAACAACTACCAAAACATAGCGTCCATGAACTTCACAGGTCACCCTACACTTATTCCTGTCCTTGGGCGGGCTTTGTTTCTAGTCATCTAATCTTCTTAATATATAAAGCTCAAATGTTTGTATGTTTGTATGTTTCACTTTTCGACTTTCTGTTAGACAATCACGGAAAAACCAAATGACGGACGGGGACCAAATTTGGCAGGGCGGTTCCTTTTACCCTGAAGGTGGTTTTAAGTTAGTTTTTGTAATCGTCACTTTTGCCCGAATGCCGTAAATTAAATAATCAGAAAATGCAGAGACAAAGAATAAAAAATTTAACCTCATTTCTGTATTGAACAAATTTACGCGGACGTTCAAATGCCGTTCAAAGCGAGTTACTTTTGGTGACGTTTTTTTTCCCCAATGCCCATACTTTATTTTCAGCCGTGCGCATTTGAAAAAATATTATAATGTCTAATTACGGTGCGCACATTTTCGTGTACGCTTCATAATTTGAGCTGTGTAGTACAAAGAATTGTCATTTTCTTTACTGTTACTTTCTATATATTAGATAGACACGTAAACTTATTTAATTACAACTGCCACACGATGCATTCGATTTAATTGTTTACACGTTTAAATTTAATTGCGAATTTGTTTTAATTATTTTCTGTTCCATAACTCGACATTTAATAAAAACCTATTTATGTAATAAATGTGACAGTATTTTTTTTCAAGGCTTCATTTTTAGCGTTGCGCGTTCTAAAATCTTTTATCGCCTGATTACTGTGCGCACATTTTCGTGTACGCATCTTAATTTTAGATGTGTCCTATTAATATAACATTTATATTTTGTTTGTCTTTTACATAAGCTATTGTCTTTTACATAACCTATACACTTATACTATTTAAACTTAGGCTACCGGACCTATTAACATAAGTAGATTAAACTAAATAAAGTGATCCTTAAAACGCTTAATTATTTTGTTTTGCGAATTGAATATGCTATGTTCATTCCCTTGATGATGGATTAACATATGCCATTTTTAAAATTGATAATTGTGATGGTTTCACATGCATTTTTAACATAAAATTGATTTGTTTTGTTTGTTTTTTTTAAATTAGGAATATAGCCTAATTTTTTAAATTTATCTTTATTATCTTTATCTCATAGACGCTGTTGCAAATATTGTATTAATTACAATTGTGTTACATTGCAGTGTCGTAAATATATAAGAGCTGTTTTAGTGACGACAGTGGCAGAGATCTTTTGGAAAAATGTCAACAAAGCAGTGGCCTTTTTTTAATGGATACAAACAAACAAACATAAAAATATCAACTGACCTTTATATATTACATATGCGTTTAAATTATTTTATTTCAATTATTTTCACGATGCATTGTATTAATATTTTACATGCAATGAATAAAATTGGGATTTAAAAAAAATTAATTCATAATTCGACATTTAATTAAAAACCATAGATGTTGCGAGTTTATTTTATGTTGAAAGTGATGGCCTATGTCAAAAAAAACGTACACTTTAAAACTGTTTACTTAAGCTTTATATATACTATACATTATAAACTTTCGAAGAATTTAATCCCCATTTATTTATTAACGATCTTGAAAAATAATGATAAATGGATCCATTATTATGCATATTGAAACGAACAGGTTTTTTAACTTTATGTCTTGCACAGAATGGGCCCTGGGGCCCTGAGTGTTATTTTTTTGCTTAAATGAGCTATATAAAATTTACTTTATGCGTTAAGTACTAAGTAAATGATTGGATCTTAAACAAACTTTGTATTCAAAAACTTCGTATCCCATATTAAAAGATTTACGGGCACTGAACTTCTAATGCCAATTTCTTCGGGGGCGTGGGCCCCAAATGTTTGTTTTCATATATGTTTAACGCATTTTTCCCATTCACATTATAACGATTTTGAGAAATATATATCCATGATGAAACTAAATTAAAATTAACAGGTTTTTGAAATTGACATCTTGCACCTGATGGGCCCGGGGGCCCCTTAATGTCGTTTATTTTCCCTATATTGGCTATAAAAAAATAGTTAAAGTGTTAGATAATGTGAAAATAACTGGATTTTGACCAAACTTAGTAAATAAAAACTTTAGAGCCTATATTACATTACTATAGGGCACTCCTAATGTCCAGTGCCTTTGAGAAGGGGGACCCAAATGTCTTTTTAACTGAACGTTAATAATTGTATTCCCTATTCAATTTTACACGATATTGAGAAATATAGCTTGAGTACAATAGCAAGAAAAAAAATAACTTATCACTCATTGTGTGGCAGGGCCCTTAATATCGTTTCTTCTTTTGTAAAAGTTTTAATTATTAATTTATGTATCTATCTATATATATAAAATTCAAAGTATGTCTGTGTGTGTGTGCATGTCCTTTATAGCTGACTAAACCATTCACCCGATCGTCATAAAACTTTTTGAGACTGTTGAGTATGCTCCCGGGATGGTAACTGGCTACTTTTTTTCAAAATGTAACACTCATAGGGCGCCGGGGGCCCATAATGTCATATTTTGCTTATACGGGATATATAAAAATTCGTTTAAGCGTTATCTACTGAGTAAATGAATAGATCTTAGCCGAACTTTGTATACAAAAACTTGATAGCCTATATTATAATACTATAGGGCAATTAACTCCTAATGGCCACTCTTTCGGGGCTGGGGGTTTAAAATACCCTTTTACTTAAACTTTTAAGATTTTATTCCTCAATTCAATTATTAAAAAATTTGACAAATAATGGTAAATGTATCCACTATTATCCATATTGAAATGAACTGGTTTCTGAACTTTATATCTTGCCCTGAATGGGCCCAGGGGCCCTTAATTTTGTTTTTTTGCTTTTATGAGCTATATAAATATTAGTTTCTGCGTTAGATACTTAGTAAATGAATAGATCTTCACCAAACTTTGTATACAAAAACTTGGTAGCCCATATTAAAATGCTATAGGGCACTGAACTTCTAATGCCAATATCTTCGGGGCCGGGGGCCCAAAATGTCTTTTTTCCGTATATGTTTAAGATAGTTTTCCAATTCAATTTTTAAAGATCTTCAGAAATTTATCCACTATAAAACTGAATTTAAATGAACAGGATTTTTAAGTTGACCTCTTGCACCGAATGGGCCGTGGGCCCCTTAATGTCATTTTACCATTATATTAGCTATATAAAAAGTAGTTTAAGCGTTAGATAATAAGAAAATAACTGGATTTTGACCAAACTTAGTATATAAAAACTTAAGAGCCTATGTTACTATAGTGCACTGAACTCCTAATGTCCATTCCCTCGGAGCTGGGGGCTCCAAATGTCTTTTTACTGAACTTTAATATTGTATTCCCTATTCAATTTTACACGATATTGAGGAATATAGCTTGAGTACAATGGCAATAAAAAAATTATATTATCACTTATTTTGGGGCCGGGGCCCTTAATATCGTTCCTTCTTTTGTACGCCATTTAATTATTAATTATTTATTTATCCGTTTGCTATGAAACTTGGAATTTTTTCCACTCTTCCGCGAAGGTTTCTGCATAATTGTTTTTAAACATAACACTCATTGGTTTCTTTAAATTTATTCATTTTTACTGAGATCGTTGCAACGCACGACGGGTCTGCTAGTTACAAATAAAACAGTACAATTTTTGAAAGATAAGGTAATTTAACATCGGCGTAAAGATTTTTATTGGGATTTATGATGCAACTCAAGTAATTGTCTAAAATGTGTCTTTACACACACCTACTTTATAATAATTTCTTTTATTGTCATACTATCAAAATACCCACGCTGCTTTGCGGAAGTTATGATTTAAGATAGCGTTGAAAATCCGTTTAAAGCCAATTAAAAAAACCATACGATTTTATTCTTGATCATGATGGATATACTTGTTTGTCAATGTTTGTTAAGATCGTTTAATATCAAATGGGGAATACAATGACATTAATGGCCCACTTGCAAAATAGATGCATATGTGAATATCGCATAAGGACTGAGAATTTCAATCTAGGTAATGATGGAGATACATATCAGTATTTTATTAAATGATTTAAAATATAAAGGTAAATAAAGTTTTAAAGGTTTACGAAGAAAATATTTGGGTCCCGGCCCCAGAGGAACAGTTGTTAGAAGTTCATTACCCTATAGAATTTTAATTTGTTATATCAAATTTGGTCAATAATTACTCCATTTACCACGTAGCCACAGTTTCATTAATTTTCATATAACTAATGTTAAAAAACATACGGGCCCCAAGCCCCTAATAAGAGGTGTTTTTAAAAAAACGTTTAACGCCAGAAACCTTTAAAGGGGTGTATCAAAAAATTCCCAAAAGTTTAATGGCCTTGGGATGAATAAAATACTATTTATACGGCTTTAAAAAACTAAAATAAGGGCCAGGGGTCATATCGGTGTTAGATGTAATGTTCAAACTACAGTTTATTTCAATCTGGATCATGATGAATATATTTGTTAGTCAAAATTTGAAAAAAACAATCGTTTGAAATCAAATATTTAAAATGTCAAAATAAAAATAAAAAAAAATTTTAAAAAAATATAAAAAAAAGAGATAAGGGGCCCTCCGCTCCAAAAGATAGAAACAATAAAATTTTAATATAGTCTATCAAGTTGTTATCTTCCAAGTTTTGTCAAAATCCATTTACACAGTATCCAAAGTGTAATTTTTTTATATTTAGCTCATATAACTTGAAAAACTACATCTGGGTCCCCGGCCTCCTGTGATGGATAATTTATTTATAAATTTTCACATGATTCCATTGCTGGAGTGTACTCAACAACTTCCCAAAATTTCATGCTTCTATCTACAAGAGAAGCTAGAGAATTTGTGATGAGTTAAAATTTATATAAGAAAAATATATTTTGGCCCCTGGCCCCCAGAGAGTGATATTATAATATATTTTTTTGCCCTTTAGCATCCAGGGAGTTAACTTAACAATTTCCCAAAGGTTCATGCCTCTACCTACACGAGAAGATGGAGAATTCAGTTTTATATAAACCATTTAAGGAAAAAACTTTTTTGGCTCCCGATTCCCCATGAGTGGGGCTGAGGACTTCCGGCTCGACAATTTATGTGCCGCCGACTCCCCCCCCCCAGCCCAGCACAATGTTGTGTACTTGTGTGACGCATCCGGCGGAGGTGAAAATTATCGGTCCTCAAAACAATGACCGGAAATGAACTTGACATGTTAGAGTATTAGGACAAAATTGCTAGACCGGAACAATGACATGTAAGAGACTTAGGACAGTGCTGTAGAGATAGTCTCCAGTAGGGTATCTATCTATGGCATCCGTCCATCCTCATGGGGTGATGGCGTTTCCTCCTGCTCCTCTACCGCCTTTCCCCTTTCTCCTGGCCCTTTTCTCCTCGCTCCATGCTGTAAGGGAAGCTTCCGCGACTTGAATGCCCTCTCGTACTTTAGCCCGCCAGGAGGTGCGCTCCTCAGGAATGGTTTCCCACGTTTTATGGTCTATCTGCGCCAGACTCATGTCTTTCTTGAAGCGCAAGCAGGGCGTCCTCTCTTCCGCATACCAGTTGCCAGCTCGCCGTAAAGCAGGGCTCTTGGAATGCGCTTCGAGTTCATCCTGCGGACATGTCCCAGCCACCGCAGGCGCCTCTCACTCAGGATTGAGTGCATGCTCAGCAGATGACTCCTTCTGAGTACCTCGAAATTCGTTATCTTGTCCTGCCACTTGATGTGCAGAATCCTGCGCAAGCATCGTAAGTGGAAGCTGTTGAGTTGCTTTGTTTGTTTGGCATAGGTCGTCCAGCACTCGCTGCCATGGAGGAGTGTGCTGAGCACGCAGGCCTGGTACGGTGGAGCATCAAGCTGATTTAGAACTGGAAGATCTATTATTCTTTCTATGGGAGAGTCAGATACTGCATTCTGTGTCGCATAGAGTTCTAGATAGTGCTCATTCCAGCGCCGCATCTGCTTGTCTCGTTCTGTGATCATCTCACCTGATTTTGTCTTGATTGGAGCTGACTTTGATGTTGTGGGCCCAGTGGCCTTTTTTTATGCCTTCGTACATTTGTTTAATATCTCCCTGATCAGCAGCAGATTGAATGCTTTTGCATAATTCCACCCAATAAGTGTTAGCGCAAAAGCGTGCAAACTTCCGGGCTGTGTTTCTGGCATTTCTGAGACATTTCAGGGTGTCAGGTCCTGTGGAAGCTTTGTAGGCCAATAGAGCTTTTCTTTTTGTCTCCGTCACGGGATTCATTTTAACCCAGTGGGCCTCAAACCAATCTGCATTTTTTCTTTCCTTCCTCCCGAGGACGGCAAGAGAGGTGTTGTAAATAGTGTCTCGAAGATGGAGCCAATTCGCATCGATTTGTTCTGTCCCTATACCATCATGAGGATTGGGGATTTCTTTCTGCGAGTAGTTGGCTTTAAGAGCGTGCTCAAGCTTGGTGTTAAGCTGATCCCTTATCTCAGGGCAGTTGATATTTTGCGTGTTGATGCGAGTTTTACCCTTGCTCTTAGAGTGACACAAGTTATTTGGTATTAATTAGATTCTACTTGCGACCAAAAAGTGGTCTGTGTCACAGTCGGCACTGTGGTAACTGCGTGTTTGGAGCACACTGGCCAGATCAGATAGCCTGTTGAGATCCAGATCAAGCTGGTGCCAGTGCTTGGAGCGGGGGTGTCTCTTGCATTTGAAGAATGTGTTAGTTACACACAGATTGTGAGTACTGCATAGCTCGAGCAGTCGCTGGCCGTTGTTATTAATTTTACCAATGCCATGTAAGCCAATGCTGGTGAAATAAGGCTTTGTGATCTGCACCTACCCTGGCGTTGAAGTCACCGAGGAGATATAGACTCTCATATGTGGGAATATTTGCTACTGCGGAGTCTAGAGCCTCATAGAAGTTGTCTTTTAACTCTTCTTCGGAGCAGAGAGTTGGTGCATACAGGCTGAGGATATGGGCTGCGCCAGATGATGTTGAAAGTTTAATGCCGAGTATCCTCTCAGTGCCAAGTGCCGCCAGTTCAACATATGACATAAGAGAGTTTTTATGGCAAAACCAATGCCATGCTGCCTTGGTCTGTCTGATGGTAGTCCTTGCCAGACAAATGTGTAGTTGGCCTCAACCACTTTGCCGTTGTCAGCCAGCCGCGTCTCCTGTAGACATGCAATGTCGATGCAGAGACGGGAATGTTCCCTGTCAATGACCACTGTCTTCCTTATATCTTCCGCACATGAGGGGTCAGAGTTAAAACCAGTGAAGAGGGTTCTGACATTCCAGCTTGCTAAACGAAGTGCTGGTAACTTCTTTCTTAATTTTTCAGTTGGTGCTTGGGTTTATGGCTCGCTTGTTGAGTTGATCACTCTGAGCCCCATGCACCCAATGGGGCAGGTGACCCATGACGGAACATCACCTTACTGGCTGGGGGCTGCCAGGCTAAAGGCGGGCGGTAGATGCTCAGTGAGACATGGCGATCTCTCCCACCGTCTGGAACGACCCCTGGCGCCTAGCTCTACTCCAATTTAGCAATGGCTTATAACTGGTAACTGCCGCTCCACGTGTTGTGTCTACGCCTTGCAGCGAAGCTGGAGTGACCTCTCCAGGATTGGGTTGAGTAGGTAGAGAAAAAAACAACAACAAAAAAACGAGAAGGCTACGATAGCCTAGGCAGAGCTTTAGAAAGACCAGCTGTTGCCCAGGCAGCAGGCCCTCTCTCTCCACACAGATAATGATTCCAGGGGAACAGCTTAGCTGATACATTAAGGTGCCATCTGCATCGCAGGAGTTGCCAGAGATATAGCACATCGCAATAAAACTGCCTAAGGGACTCCGTCTCCTGATTTTCTGTTAGGGTTTACTCCCTTATTCTCTCCATGAAAAGGTGTGGCCGCGAGACAGCGGAGGTTTGAGATTGGAGTTTCCCTCTCCTAGATGCGCTACCTATCAAGGTTAACGAGCCCCATCTGCCCGAAGCGGCTGGTTTTAAGGCGCCAGCGGCCCGCCTTCACCCCTTTTCCTGTCAGTTGAAACGTGATCCGCCAGACTTGGTTACAAGTCATACGAGAAGGCCAGGAGTTGGACTTTGGTTAGCAGAAGCTATTATGAGACGCAAGCTATGGGGATATTTCGAGAGGAGTGGGTGCTTATTTCCCACTCCCACCCCCGGCAATACTAACCTTGGACCACATAGTAGGGCATAGACGGTAGAATAACTGTATACTCTGTTTCCTGTGATAGTTTAATAAATTAGACATCATTAACTGTGTGTACCTAAGCAAAGAAGTTATTGCAATAAACAGTTAATCAAATTATAATCTTCATGACCGGCATTTAGTTAGTTGTATCATTAGCTGTTCAGTTATTGTGTGTGCATATCATCTAATAAAAAATATTACATCACAGCAATCACACGGCTACATATGGTTTGTGATTAGTCCTGCATTCTTATTCATGATTTAAATGTTGATAAAAGGTTGATTTTCCTGGTTTCAACAAGTAACTCATACCACGCCCGAATTCCGGACGGGAAGAACTAAAATATGTACGTGTTCGTTCTTGCATACGGAATAAGAAAGGTGTTTTTATCCTTTTGTCTATCTGAGGGTTGCATTAAATTATCTTTGTGTTGTATTTCTAAATTAGAAATATGGCATCATCTTTTATTCCGATTTAAGAAATAATGCCATTATTGAAATCATTCAACCTTGAAAATCAAGGGAATACACGAAAAAAGAGCAAAGTAGTTATAATAGATTAGGCAATTAATTATAGCTTACAATAACAAAACAAACATAATTTAATACCACATTCCGATGGAATGATGGATAAACATTCTTTTCTTATTCCGTAACCACGATCATATATATATTAATATTATTGTTCTTTCCATCTGGAAGTTTTACGTGGGATGCGAGTCTGATTAAAACCTGGAAAACCAACACTCTGAATACATTTTAAAATCTAATTAAAATGCAAGACTAGACATGGCACATTGATAAGCGTAGAATGCGGTAATATTTATTATGGAAAAAGTGTTTGTAACAGATAATGTAAAAAAAGTAAAAGCAGCATTTTGTTTACACATGAATCATAATGTGATATCTAATGACCTGTGTAATGATGTCCCTCAACACCTGTCTGTCCATCACAGCAATGTTTGCAGCATCAACTGTTCCGATTGATCCGACGTCTGTTGTTTTCCTATTCCAGGTCTAATTATGTGTTATTCCAATGTCTTGTGGATCTCTAACATTATGGACTAGGTTTATACCGTTACAAACAAAGATACTAAAGTTTATTGTGGATCTCTAACATTGTGGACTAGGTTTATACCGTTACAAACAAAGATACTAAAGTTTATTGTGGATCTCTAACATTGTGGACTAGGTTTATACCGTTACAAACAAAGATAATACAATTTCTTCATCATTGACAAAATAAAACAAGAACAACAACTGACGAGCGAGTAAACAATATCATGTTATATATACTTGCACCTACGCTAATATACCACTGTTTCGGTAGCTGGTGTGCAAGTTAATTTTTTTTTCTAGTCTTGTTTTAACAAATTTTTTTACCCATATAAATTTTTATAAGTCATGTTTTTTTTTATCGATTTCTTTGTTACTTAAAATAATAACAATACAATAAAAAAGTGATGTAGTTTTTAGAAATAAAGTATCAAAGTTAACACATACATCAAACATCGGTAAATCATGATCAAACTCTTTTCTCCGACATGCTTTTATGGTTATTTCCCTTTGTCCACTAATTTTAAATTTGTTAAAGCGCGCATTGGTATTTGTTATAACTTGAGAAGACAAAATAATGATCAGATATTCTCTTATGAAACTCATCGACTTTCAGTGCCTACTCTATAATTATGAACATTATCAGTTGGCGTCACCCTCTTTCATGTTGAATCTATCTACGGCCCGCCATCCGCCACCATCTAGCTACGCCACTGCTTAGAAATATTAGTCATTTCAACTATTATAGGACAGTCGGCGCATATGTCAGACCTTAATATAATTATTTTTAACGTGTCACTTATTTATTGCTATGTATGATTAATCCGTCAAAAATAATAAAAAGAGACATATCCAAACATAGAAATGGGTCTAATTTTTTAACAATAAACAAACAAAATATAACCAAGTTTATCCCCGGTACGTCTTTGAACTTGTGAACTGTGTCCTACGCAGCACACTTGTAAATTTTGTTTATCACATCACTGCATTAGCAATCCAAAGACAAAATTACAACAGATGGTAACAGCAAGTGTAGCACTCGAGCCGCTTCTAGTTGCACTATTTCGTTTCTTGCACTTTGGCTTGTCTGGAGATGAACCTACAGTGGAGCATAATTGTAAGCGATTTAACAGATGTCGACGAAACTTGCCCATGGACAAAACTGTGAGGTCAACCCTCTTGCTCTCCCTTGGAGGCACGGATGCGAGCCTAGCGTCCTGACAATATCTTTACACTCTGGTCTGTAAGAACTAATAGAATATTCTAGTTTATAAAAATGTAAGTAAGATAATCTATTTGAATAGTATGCCATATCCATTTCATACTCTTATGGGATTAAACAGAATACAAGTCTGATGTTCACAAAAACATTCATGTGTTTCAAGAAATTTATGGGGTTAGTAAATCTTACAGGTAAAAATACAAAAGGGGAGAGGGGGCTTTTGATAACAACACTGGACAACATCACAGACTGCATGTAGAACAGAAGGTCTATGGCGTGGTTTCTATTGAATTGATTTTGATGGTCCAAAATCTTAGGACAGATTTTTAAAAAAAAATAAATAATCGGCATCCTTCCGTGTCGCAAGACGATAGTGCATCATAATTATATGGTTGGATTGCTTTTCCTCACGCGGCTGTGCAGTCCTTTCCTTGAGTGACAGTCTTTACCGAAGCTTTTGTACACAACTTCTGTGCTTCCCAATGTTTTGACCTTTTCATAGCTTTTCTGTCTGTAGTCTCCTCCATCCTTCGCTCCTCTGCTAGTATGACCCCCTCTTTTACAACTGTGCGCCACGTTGATCGGTCTTCTGCCTTACACTCCCAGTCGCTTGTGCATATTCCTGGCTGCTTTAGTGTCCCTTTGGCAGACATCTTTACATTGCAGACGTGGGTGACCTGTCTTCCTCTTTCCCAAAGCAAGTTCTACATATAGGATGTCCTTGGGGTTGCAGCTAGGGCTTTTTTTTTACTTGTCCTAGACAGCTCAGAGGTTGTAGAGGGCAATAGGCAGAGGTAGTACCTTTGACGCTTTGACAGCTGCACCCTCGGGTGGTCAAGCTCACTGGTCCTCGCCCATCTCTCGAAACTCTCACGTGTGGCTCCCAGCGCCACACCCCGGGCAACGGTCTCAGCTGACCGGCTAAACCACGTGAGGGGGTGGTGTTAACACGGCACTACTGGGCGTATGACTTCCAAGTTGAAGCATCGGCCAGGGCGGACGAGATCAAATGCGAACTGAACGGCTACGTGTCCGTCATCAAGGCGGGCCACCGATAAGGAAGAAACCGGATGTGATCAAGCTTGGAGAGGGATGGGCGCCGCCAAGCATTTCCTGTCCTAGACACACCACATGACTGTAATACTAACTCAACATATACCGGCTCGGCCGTCGCCCGGGTTAACAAGGGCCGCGTCTACCACTGCACACTAGGGTGGGGACGAAAAGTGTATTACTGGTGCACCACAAGCAACTCCCATTTTCAACCTCAAAAGAAGAGACGAGGTAATTATTGGCACATGGAATGTAAGAACCCTACATGCTACAGGAAAAGTGAAAGAATTGACGCATGAAATGGAGCGATACCAATGGAATGTCATCGGACTATGTGAGACCCGATGGAAAAGCTTTGGTGAACTCTCAACAGAGGAAGGACACAAGATCTACTTTAGCGGAAGGGAGGACAGACGTGAACATGGAGTTGGATTCCTCATCCATAAAAATATAACAAACTCGGTCATTGGATGTCGCTCTGTCTCTAGCCGCATTATCACCATTCGACTGAAAGCCACACCCTTCAAAATCACAATTATACAGATATATGCTCCTACAACCAGCCACGATGACAGTGAAGTAGAGGCCTTTTATGACCAAGTACAGGACATCGTGGATCAAACACCAAGGAAAGACATTATCGTCGTTCAAGGAGACTGGAACGCGAAGATTGGAGTAGATGTATGGACCAACTGGGCAGATACTTGCGGACGCTCTTGCAATGATCTGACCAATGATAGAGGACTTCGTCTCCTGGAATTTGCAAGATATAACAACCTCCTGCTAGCTAACACAATTGGCCAACATAAAAAATCCAGAAGATGGACTTGGCACAGCCCCGACGGGGAACATAGTAACAAGATAGATTACATACTGGTCAGAAAACGATTCAAATCGTGTATTAAAACAGCTAGAACTAGAAGTTTCCCTGGAGCAGATATCGGCAGTGACCATAATCTGGTGCTGATGACCTTCCATCTCCACCTGAAAAAGATAGCAAAACAAGGCAATCCACGATTACGCTTTGACCTGGACAAACTGAAAGACCCAGAAATCGCAGAAGTCTTCAGGGCAACCATTGGAGGAAAATTTACTCCACTCACCACACTATATGAGCCAGAAACGGACATGGACATAGACCTAGTCACTGACACATTCAATACCACAATATTTGAAGCAGCAAAAGAAGTACTTGGTAAGAAGCGAGCAATTAAAAGACCATGGGTCTCCTCTAATATTCTCGAACTATGCGATGAAAGAAGAAAACTTAAGAGCGTAAAGAATACTGCAGAAGGAGCACCCAGATACGGAGAAATCAATAAAAAGATCAGGAAAGATAGGGTAAAAGCAAAAAAGGAATGGATAGAAATACAATGCTCTGACATCGATGAGAATCTACTAAGGAACAATTCAAGGAAGGCTTACAAAATTGTTAAAGACTTGACATCCACCAAACAAGCTCGTATCTCAACCATACAAGAAAAATCCGCAAAATGTATCACAGAAGAACGAGAAATTCTCAAAAGATGGACCGAATACTGTTCTGAGCTGTACAATGAAGACTACAAAGGAGATGCGTCAGTGCTCAACTGCCCAAAGTCAACTAACACAGACATGCATTCTATTCTCCGTGACGAGGTGGAGCTGGCTGTACAAAAACTGAAGAAGGGGAAATCAGCTGGAGCGGACAACATCCCGGGCGAACTGATTCAAGCAGGAGGTGACCCCATAATAAACATCCTAACTAACATGTGCAACAAGATCTGGCAGACAGGGAAATGGCCAACCCCCTGGACGCAATCGCTGGTTATCACGCTCCCAAAAAAGGGTAATCTACAGATGTGTCAGAACTAACGTACAATCAGCCTGATTTGTCACCCCAGCAAAGTCATGCTTATGATCATATTGAACAGACTGAAACCACAAGCAGAGCAAATCATTTCAAAAGAGCAGGCGGGCTTCAGAACAGGAAGAAGCACAACGGAGCAAATCTTTAACCTGCGAGTTCTATGTGAAAAACATCTCCAACACCAGAGTGACCTCTATCATGTCTTTATAGACTTCAAAAAAGCGTTCGACAGAGTGTGGCATGCGGCACTGTGGGCAACGACGCACAAATTCAACATAAATGCAAACATCATTGAAGTGATCAAGAACCTTTTCAACAGAGCATCCAGCGCAGTACTATTCAACAGCAAGCTGGGAGATTGGTTCAAGACCACTGTTGGTGTCAGACAAGGATGTTTACTTTCCCCCATCCTCTTCAACCTCTTCCTTGAAAGGATCATGACAGATGTGCTAGAAGACCATGTCGGAACAGTCAGCATCGGAGGGAGAAGTATAACCAACCTACGCTTCGCCGAAGACATTGACGGCCTAGCTGGTAGCGAGAACAAACTAAAAGAATTCCTAGCAAAGCTAGAGAAAACAACAAAGGCGTACGGCATGGAAATCAACGCAGAAAAGACCAAGGTCATGGCTAATAGTAAATTCACAAGCGAGATTCGGATAAACGGGCAAAAACTCGAAGAAGTCTCCACCTTTTAAATATCTATACCTTCAAGTATCTAGGGGCCATAATATCCGACGAAGGATCAAAGTCAGAAATTCTTGCCAGAGTAGCCCAAACAATGGCAGCATTGAGCAAATTAAAGCACATCTGGCAAAGTAAAAAGCTCTCATTAGATCAAAGATCCGGCTAATGCGCTATCTACCGATGTCGGTCTTTTTGTATGGTTGCGAGGTTTGGACGTTCACTGCAGACCTCCAAAGAAGAATCAATGCGCTAGAGATGAGATGTTTCAGAAAGATATTGAACATCTCCTACACAGCGCACATCACTAACGAAGCGGTCCGCAACACAATAAGTACTGTCATTGGCCCCTACGAGGACCTACTCACATCAATTAAGAAGAGGAAATTACGATGGTACGGAAACGTGACAAGAACTGGAGGTCTCGCAAAAACCGTATTACAAGGCACAGTCCAGGTAGGAAGGAAAAGGGGCAGACAAAAGAAGAGATGGGAGGACGATATCAAAGAGTGGACCGGCCTGTCATTCAGCGACTCTCAAAGGGCAGCACAGGACCGTGACAAATGGCGTGTGTTAGTGAGCAGTTCACGAGGGGGGTGCCCCAACGACCCAACAACGGGTTAAGGGACAGTTCAAGTTCAAGACATCTCAGGCGTTTTTCATTAAGCATTGAAAAATGCTTTGGTATTGGACGGCATCATGACATTATTATTTGGCACTTTGTTTTGCCATTTAACGCCAAGAATGCACCACAAGTGAGCTATAAAACTTGAGCTTATGGGATGTAAATGTGGTCGATGGCTCGCTCCCTTATAGCAGCCTACTAATGACGCAGGCTCGATAGACACAGTTTGGTTTGCTCCATGAATTTGGTGTTTTGTCAGACCCGTTTAATTAGTTTAGCCATAGTTGCAGCTTTCTTTCAAATTCTACTGTTTATTATGTCCTCAATTGACAGTGTATTGGAGATCGTGGAAGCTGTCAACAACCTCCAAGTTTTCATTGTCAATATTATATGAAAGATATAACATATTTTGGTAAATCGAAAAATTTGAGTACAT
This sequence comes from Ampullaceana balthica, assembly GCA_944989445.1. Taxonomy (NCBI): domain Eukaryota; kingdom Metazoa; phylum Mollusca; class Gastropoda; family Lymnaeidae; genus Ampullaceana; species Ampullaceana balthica. Next base: position 141,746 of record CALYLW010000618.1, read on the forward strand.
TGATTATATTGACACAGCTATTTTACTAAGGATCTAATCTAACAGAAAGAAAATAAACATTAACATTAGACAGGAGGGCAGAAAAGTCTGCAAATAAATGTAACGACCTAAGAAAATAAAGCAAGCCCAGAGATTACATAAAAAGTCTTCGTATATTTTGCCTTTTAAAAGATCTTTTGTCTTTTTTAATACTGTTTGCTTTATAAAATTTGGTAGGAATAAAAATTATTTCAAGTAAAAGAATATTTCGCTATCTATACAATTCGTAATTATATTTTAGTTTAACCCTCTAGGTATCCCAAATTTGTATTTGGAATATACATATATCTATAAGGGCCCCATATTTCAATCAGCCTAAGGCCTCATCAAGTCTAAATCAGGCCCTGGTTTTGATACACGTATTTGATAACACGAATTGTATTATTCAAAAGAAAACAATGAACAGAAAGTAGATAACATTTTTAAATGTTCGAACAAATTGTTAGTTTAATTGTACTCGTTTTAATTAAATATTTACAACTAGATACGACCCGTGGTGTAGCATGTACCGCAGACTTGCTAATAGATAGTGTAAAGAAAGGGGGGAAAGAACGGACGCAAACTGCAGCACAAAGAAATGGTAACAAAGCGAGTGAACGTTTGGTGGACCGGCAACGCATTTATGGTCTTGAAACAATCGCCCCCTCCCTGCACCAATCTGAGTTTCGAACCATAAACTATGATTAATCGAGTCTAGTGAGGGTCATTTGTCATGCTGTTTTGCTCGCGTCTGGTGCTTGTCCTAATTTCTAGTGAATTATAAAAATAAATAATAGGACAAATTTTATAACACAAAGTGTTTTCATATTTCAAGACAAGACAAAATCAAAATCAAATTGTTTTCATTATATATATAATCCTAATCCTTCAATGATCAATTTATTCTGTATAATTTATTAAATTTTCCCTATTTTACAAGGGCGCAAAAAATGTAATAGCCAAGGGCGCGGAAAACCCAGTTACGCTTCTGCTTGTCTGACACAGGATGATCAGCCTGACATGATGCTGTAAGGTCTGTTCATAACTCATACCATGAGAATATCGCAGCACTGGAAGAGATAGCAACATAAAAATAATATATATATATATATATATATATATATATATATATATATATATATATATATATATATATATATTATTTTGATGTTTTTACTGCACAATTAATCCTCATATCTGGTAACTACCAATCGAGCAGGGAGCTTTTCATTGGAAGATATTTTTTCACATGAGTACATGACGTAATATCTTGATTTTGTTTGTGCAACATAAAACTACACTACTGTTTTTTTTTACACTTTTGTTTACAATATCCTCCATTGATAAATATGTCGAAATGACTATGATTCCTAACGTGTATATTTTCATTTACTACTTAACTTCAATAGGATTTGGTGGGTAAATATTTTCAAATATATATTTTAGATCATATACAAAAAAACTTTGTATCTTCAGAAATATATTTTCGTGGCTTAAAAATAAAGGAATTCTTACTTTTAGCTGTTTTAAAATCAAATCATTTATGTTGCATGCCAGTCCCACCTCAAATTCAACTAAATATTTGTATCACTGCCTATGATATTTTCAAATCTTTGTAATAGATTAACAGTGACTGCCAAAGCCTACGACTAAATAGGATGACAGTGGTCCTAGTCGATAACGACGGACAAAAAACAATAAAGATAATATTAAGTCTTAAGATTATCGGGCAGTTCAAATTGTTTGTGCAGACGTTTCATTTCACTTAGAAGTAATGCTTAATGAAACTTAGTGTTTCAGTTTCTTGCCCTCAACCTATGCTCGACAAGAATGAGATTGGAGCAGGAGAAACCTTTACAGTCACCTGTGATATGTCCCGCACGACAGACAACCATTTCAACTATATTTATATGTTAGAGTTGTATAGAGGAACATGGCCGTTAATTGGTGTGTTGTATAGTCAACATTGCAAACCTTGTGTAAGTGATTTCAAAACTTTAGTTCGGACATGATAATTATGAAAGGACTAAAAATGATTTAAGTTCAACGAAAAGACTCTTTTTTTATTATTTGAAATGGAAATAACTAAATTCAAAAAGTTATTTAAGTTTATAATATGTGAAATGTATTAATTTGTTTAAACAATTCATTTCAATTTGTTGACTGCTTTTCCCTATCAAGCATCTGACAATAAAATAATAAACAAGAGCTTTGAAACTTTTCACAACTGGATCCCATATTTTCTGGAATACCATTCCATAGATAGCATCTCGTTTTTTTTCTCTTTTTTTTTCTTTCCTCTTTTCAAAAATCAATCCTCTATATTCAGCCATTCATTCTAACATCAAGGTTATATTGAGCAACCAAGTTCGTGACAATATCAAATTTAGATTCCTACAAGGAACCGTGTATCATTTGTTTATTTTCAAGATCCATTTAACACAGTTAGCAAAGGTTATCCGCTCTTCCGTCCCTTTGGGACCAAAGCCAATGAAGGGTTTTGGCCCACTTCACCACCTCTTTCCACTCAGGCCAAATTAATTCCTTTCTTCTCCACGATTGTTTATTCAGTTGCTGTAGATCTTTCTCTACATCATCTATCTATCTTGGCCTAGATAATTCTTTGAAACGTTTTTCCATTGGGGTTTAGGTGGTGGACCTACTTTTCTCCTCTTTCATTTCTTCGTCTTTCAGCGTAGTCTGCTTTTTAAAATATCTGCTACTATCGTGGAATCCTGGTGTAGACTGTACAATTCATGGTTGGTAACTATTCACGATCAGTATTTATCCTTTGTTGTCAAGGTCTTTGGTCATTATAAAAGTTCATAATACAAACATCAAACAAACCAAAAACCATTACAACAACTCTTTGCATCATATCACCGTCCTCAAAAACAACAAAAACTAATCTTCTCCAAGAGATGACTAAAATGTATTTAACCCAAAGAAGCAGCAATCGCCGTAAGTATGTAAAAAAATGTCTATAACGAAAATATTCCTAAATAATATTTCTAGTTTCTAGATTATAATAACTTTCCTTACAACTCACTGGGTAATATTTACAGTGAAATATTTTGTTTTGTTAAAATATAACATCATGTGATCTTATCCCATAAATGTTATGTATGCATGTATGTGTTCTGTAGGTTCGTTACTTTTACGAGGTTATACCACCATGGAAAGTGATGATAAATGCACCGAAAGAACCCAAGGGGCCAGAGGTCCAAATCAAACTGATTAATACAAACTCTGTATGCACTGAAGCAGGCCCTTTCTCTTGTTATTACACGCCAAGACGTGAGGAAGATTATCTATATGGTGTAGGAGATCTCGAAAAGAGAGGTGTGAGTCTTTTAATTTTGTGACCTTTCAGTACTATTTTGGACTTGGATTATTAGACATTTTTCGTTGAGATGCGAGTCAAGTCGGGGTTTTATTCATATAATAATAAGAGATAACTCTTATTTTACAAGAGTAGTTGTCACCCATCTTCATTGCTTTTAAGATTGAAAAACACACACACTAGGAATTACGTGGTTCCCATTGTAGTTTCTATACGTTTTAAGTAGGGCTGCGGAAATTAACGATTAAATTATTTTTAAGAATTAATCAACCCATCACTTACAAATTATTGGATATCAAAACGTAAAAAAGAGATGATAATAAAGCGGCCGATAAATAATAAATTTCTTGACGATTGCACAAACATTTTGGTTGTAATTTATTGAAAAACTTAGACCCCCACACCTTTTTAATATATTACGTCACAACGCTTTGACATCCCCCCAGCCATATCTATATATATAAAAATCAAAGTATGTCTGTGTGTGTGTGTGTGTGTGTGTGTGTGTGTGTGTGCATATCCTTTATAGCTGACTAAACCATTCATCCGATCGTCATGAAATTTTTGGAGACTGTTAAGTACCTCCCTGGGATGGTAACTGGCAACTTTGATTTCTAAATTTAACACTCATGGGGCGCCGGGGGCCCATAATGTCATTTTTTGCTTATATGAGCTTTATAAAAATTAGTTTAAGCGCTAGCTACTGTGTAAATTGTTGGATCTTAACCAAACTTTGTATATGACAACTTGATAGCCAATATTAAAATACTATAGGGAACTGAACTGCAAATAGTCATTATTTTGGGGCTGGGGGCCCAAAAATTCACATTTCTTAAACTTTTAAGATTGTATTCACCATTCAGTCATTAATAATCTTGACAAATAATGACACATGTATCCATTATTATACAAATTGAAATGAACAGGGGTTTTGAACTTTATATCTTGCACTGAATGGGCCCTGGGGCCCTTAATGTCTTTTTTTGGTAATATATGATATATAAAAATTAGTTTATGCGTTAGCTACTGAGTAAATGAATGGATCTAAACAAAAAATTGAATACAAAAACTTGGTAGCCCATATTGAAATACTATAGGGCACATAACTTCAAATTTCCATTCTTTTCTTCGTGTATGTTTAATGTATTTTCCCCCATTCAAATTTCACGATCTTGAGGAATATATCTATGAGGAAACTTAGTTAAATGAAAAGGTTTTTGAAATTTACATCTATCACCAAATGGGCCCAGGGGCCCTAAATGTCTTTTTTTCTTTCATCTTCTATCTATATATTTAAAAATCAAAGTATGTCTGTGTGTGTGTGTGTGTGTGTGTGTGTGTGAGTGTGTGTGTGTATGTGCATTTCCTTTATAGCAGACTAAACCATTCATCCGATCGTCATGAAATTTTTGGAGACTGTTAAGTTCCTACCTGGGATGGTAACTGGCAACTTTGTTTTCTAAATTTAACACTCATGGAGCGCCGGGGCCCATAATGTCATTTTTTGCTTATATGAGCTATTTAAAAATTTGTTTAAGCGCTAGCTACTGTGTAAATTGTTGGATCTTAACCAAACTTTGTATATGACAATTTGATAGCCAATATTAAAATACTATAGGGAACAAAACTGCAAATAGTCATTATTTTGGGGCTGGGGGCCCAAAAATTCACATTTCTTAAACGTTTAAGATTGTATTCACCATTCAGTCATTAACAATCTTGACAAATAATGACACATGTATCCATTATTATAAAAATTGAAATGAACAGGGGTTTTGAACTTTATATCTTGCACTGAATGGGCCCCGGGGCCCTTAATGTCTTTTTTTGGTTATATATGATATATAACAATTAGTTTATGCGTTAGCTACTGAGTAAATGAATGGATCTAAACCAAAAATTGAATACAAAAACTTCTGTTATTTGATTAATTTAAATTTAATCGTCAACTTTTGAAAAATTATCGATTAATTAATCGATAATTTCGATTAAACCGAAAATAGAAATTTATGACGTCATTAAAATGAACATTTTAAGGGAAGTAACAAAAACAGGTAATTGACTTTCTTTTGATTTTATTGAGTTATTTCCCCAGTCTTAAAGACATTGAAAATTGAGAATATTTTGAACTTAATTTTATGACAATGTGTTGATACTTGATAGGATGTTTGTGCTGAAGGTGGTACGTCAGCGATGCATTTGATCATTTAAAAGAGAATTGTTTATGGCAGTGAACACAGTAAACATTTTCACCATCTTCGACTTAGCAGTTAGCTTAAAAACAAAATATTTGCTCAACTTTCAAGTTATGTTTAAATTTAACTGCGTTGATGCTGTCAGCCATTTTTTAGTTGACGTCTGCCGGTCTACATAAATTTAAAAAATAAATTATAATATTACGCGGAAGAAGTTTGTACGTAAACAAAATTTTAAATTATTATCTATATATATAAAAATCAATGTATGTATGTATGCATGTATGTATGCATGTCTGTTATGGCTGACTAAACCATTCATCCGATCGCTGAGAAACTTTTGGAGACTTTTGAGTACGCTCCTGGGATAGTATTTTTTTTGCAAATTTTAACACTCATTGGGCGCTTGGGGCCCATAATATGATTATTTTTCTTATATGAGCTATATAAAAATTAGTTTAAGCGTTAGCTATTGGATAAACTGATGGATCTTAACCAAAATTTGTATATAACAACTAGGTAGCCAATATTGAAATACTATAGGACACTAATTTCCTAATGTCCATTTCTTCGGGACTGGGGCCAAAAATGTCGTTTTTCATAAACGTTTAAGATTTTATTCCCCATTCAATTATTAACTATTTTGAGAAATATAGATTAATATATCCATTATGAAATTGATTGAAATAAACAAGTGTTTTGAACTTGACATCTTGCACTAAATGGGCCCTTGGACCCTTAATGTCATTTTTTGGTAATATGAGCTATATAAAAATTAGTTTATGCGTTATCTACTGAATAAATGAATGGATCTTAACCAAACTTTGTATATAAAAACTTGGTAGCCCATATTAAAAAATGGGCACTGCACTTCTAATGTCCAATTGTTCAGGGCCGGGGGCCCCAAATGTCTTTTTTCTTATATGTTTGAGATATTATGTGCCATTCTTTTTTAACGATCTTGAGAAATACACTATATCCATGATGAAACTGAATTAAAATGAACAGCATTTTGAAATTTAAATCTTACATCGAATGGGCCAGGGGCCTCAAATTTCTTTTTTTGTGTGTATACGCTAAGATATTATTTTCCACTCAGTTTTTAACGACCTTGAGAAACATATCCATAATGAGACTGAATTTAAACAGGTTTTCAAAATATACATCTTGAACCGAATGGGCCCGGGGGCCCCTTAATGTACTTGTTCCCTACATTAGCTATATAAAAATTAGTTAAGTGTTAGATAATGAGAAAATAACAGGTTTTTTCACCAAACTCGGTATATAAAAACTTAAAGCCTATATTAAATTACTATAGGACACTGAACTCCTAATGTCCATTTCCTCGGCACTGGGGGCCCTAAATGTGTTTTTTTACTAAACTTTTAACATTGTATTCCCTATTCAATTTTACACGATATTGAAAAATATATATTATATAGTTACGCTCAAATATCACTGATACCTAACGCTGAGGGACATCACTCTGCTTTTTTAAAATTGTGTGTTGTAAGCAGTGCTGAATGACTCAAATAGTTATTTTTTGGTGCAGTAATTTGGTGCGCTGCTTTCTAAAATTAGTTTAAAAATCGTGTGGTGAATAGCACTGTAAAAATGATTATATAAATACTTTGTTTAATTTTCAGGAATATTTCGTATTTATCAAGGATAAGTTTGTTGGGATTTTAACCAAATAAAAAAATGTGGGTGCGGTAGGCGCCTTACAACCTCTTTTTAAATTACTTTGTGTACATTTAAGGTAGTTTAATATTACGTATATATCATACAAGGACAAGTTTGTTGGGCTTTTGAAAAAAGTGGGCGCCGTAGGCACCCTAAATAAAAGTTGGCGCCGCAGCACAACCTATATTATATACATACTTTGTGTACATTTCAGGAACATTTCATATTTATCATACAAGGATAAGTTACTTGGGCTTTTGACAAATAACTTTTTTTTAAAAATCAAAACAATTAAATTTTATAAAATACTTTGTGTACATTTAAGAAATTTTAATATTACTTATTTATCATACAAGGACAAGTTAGTGGGCTTTTGAAAAAGTTGTGCGCCGTAGGCGCCCTTAAGAAAAGAGGGCGCCGTAGGCGCCACGGCGCCGCAGCACAAACTAGTAGATAAATATAAAACTATATAATTTGCAATTGTCACGCAAGTCAGTAGTGTCTGTCAGTCAGTCCTACGCTATGCAAGGTAATTCCCGATAAAAAAATAAAAAGTTGCTTTCGAGATTATAACAAAATGTGTTGCTCACCATAAAATATTGTGACGTGATGACATTATTTGAGCTTTTATTAATGTGTGAAGGGAATGAAGTAAAAAAAAGAGCAATTATTTATTTGATGCGATTATTATTATTATTATTATTTTGTATTAAATGTTCGTTTTTGTCTATGTGTCCATGTCAATATTACGTACGTAATTATAAATTTAATTTTCTATATTAATATATAACATTCGTTTTTCGGTTTATGAAATTTACAATTGGTTGTCGTTCGGTTGTCAAGTTTCGATGCGTTTTGAACTACAAAGCCATTAATTATTACTGAAAATGAAATTTATCAATTTATGCTTCAGTTTTTCTTTTATACACTTTGAGATTGCATATTTGTATGTTTAAAAAAAAATCGGACTCCTCCCCACAATAGTTTTTTTTATTGTTATTTACATGTAATCAATCAATGTGTCTTAGACTAATTTAGAATAAAAAATCTTTGCTTTTAATATAGAACTAGAAAGGATGCTGACTTGACAATAATGACAACGTTTATTAGAATTCCTAAAACGTGTATAATAAAGTTGATACCTTAATATTTTCTTTTATCCAGTGCTTAACTTTACTGCAAAGGTTTCATGCAAAATAAATAGTTCGTTGTTATTCATAATTGTAAATAGTTACAATTTTTTATTTACATGTTTTTGATAATGTAAAGGTAATAATGTATGGACCAATGGGCGCATAAACTGACAAGTCATAATAGATCTTGAAAAGGTGCTGACTTGACAATAATAAAAACGTTTATGTGAATTAATAACACGTGGATATTAAATTGTAAAAATGATCAACAGTTGATAAGTTAATCTTTTCTGTTATCCTGTGACAAACTTTGCTTACTACGTTTCATGCAAAATAAATAGTTATTAACATGTGTAAAATTACAGTTTATTTTTTACATGTTTTGAAAATGTTGTGGTAATAATGTATGGAAAAATGGGCGAATAAACAACAAGTCATAATCATCGATGAAGCTTAAACGGCTTTAAATCACAGATATGCGTGATGTGGATCACATTACAGTCACATAATTTATTTTTAACGCACTGTTCTGTATTATTGGTGCACTCATAATTGGTGTGAACTATTCAATGCCGCAAGTTAATGTCCGGCTGACTCCTCAGCAATATTTGTTTATACGTCGAACTTTAAACTTCTTTGCCGCAGTATCACTTTATGCTGTGCGTAATTCACTATGCATTTACTATTATCATGATTATATCATTATTATTTAAGCAAACTAATATAACGCGAAGAGTAAGCTTGGAGGTTTTCTCATAACACATATATTCGTATATATAATCAAAATATATACTCTGCTATGTCCGTTCGTAACGCTAGATTTTAGAAAGCCCACCGCTGAAAAAAATAACCTTGAAAAGATTATTGAAAAAAAAACCACTAAAAAAACCCCCACTATTTTCAAACGTCCGCTTAAAATTGTTCAATATGGAAAAGAGATTTAATTTTTCTCTCTTCGTCTCTACATTTTCTGATTATTTACTATGCGGCTTTCAGGCAGAAGGGACAATTACAAAAACTGAAATATATCCATTTTGAAAACTCCCGTCATTTTTGACGGGTGATACCCTAGTATTTATATATTTGTTATGAAATTGATTGAAATGAATAGATTTTCGAACTTCACATGTTAAACTTGAGCCCGTAATTCCTTTTTTCTGAGATCGTTGCAACGCACGATGGGTCTGCTAGTTAATTATTAATAATTAATTATTTATTAATAAAAATAAATTAAAATATTATAAATATTTTCTTTAATTTTAATCGAATTTTTATCGATTAAAATAATTTTAATCGATAAAAAAATTTAACGATTAATCGAGAAAATAATCGTTAATTTCCGCAGCCCTAATATATATATAAATATATATATTATATATTTATAGGAATGTATGTGTGTTTGTCCTTGATAACTTATTACAGCATTCATCTGATCGCCATGAAACTTTTAAAACTTTGGGAAGTTGTTGCGTATACTTCACGTAAGGACTGCGGCAAAATAATTTTTTTATTACACCCACAGGGGGCCGGGGCACAAAATTATGTTTTTTTCCTTATATGTGCGGTATAAAAAGTTTTGTAAATATTTACTGGTTAAATAAATAAATATTGAAAAAACTTCTAACACATAAACTTGATTGCCAATATTTCAAAAACCATAGGGCATTGAACTCTTTATGTCCAGGACTTCGTGGCTTGATGCCCCAAGTAATTTTTTTCCTAAACGTAAAAGAATTTGTTCCCCGTTCGAATTGACTCGATCTTTAAAAATATTTAGTCATGTATTCATTTTGATGTAGATACAAATTTTAAGTTGTTTTGAACTTATATCTTGCTTCAATCGGGCTCTAGGCTCTTGGAATATTTTTTTTTATATAAATCATATTTTATGTTATTTATATGATTATCGTGAAATTTAGGGAATATTTTCATTACATTCCCACAATGTTTCAACCCACATATAATTTTTTTAAATTTCCTTTATTCTGAGATAGATGCAAAGGTCGACAGGTCAGCGAATTTAATAGAGAATAAGATACCGGTTTTTTTCCTGATTTCATTTGTTTTAATACTAGTTTTTTAATTTTTTCTTTATTTTTAAAATAATAAAATTTGTGTTTGTTGATCATTTTAACTTTGATTCGATCGAAAGACTTTTTAAATATTTTATTTTATTGGTAAACCCCAATCCATATGTTTAAATTGATTATTATATACTAGCAACAAACCCCGTCCAAGGACGGTAATAAGTGTAGTGAAGTTCATGATAGGACATCACAACATTACCCACCCCCGTCTGTCCAGAGACTCTCCCCCCCCCCTAAAACCGCGGTCTGTCCAGAGACCCTACCTCCCCCCCACACCGCGATCTGTCCAGAGACCCTACATCCCCCCACTGCAGTTTGTCGAGAGACCCGCCGACTCGACCGGCCAGACATGTGTATCACGTTAAAAATACTATAGATTATAGTTATAACAACATTACCCCCCCCCCGTCTGTCCAGAGACCCTACCTCACCATCCCCACTCAGCCGGTCTGTCAAGAGACCCGACCTCCCCCTCCCAAAACCGCGGTCTATCCAGTGACCCAACCCCCCCCCCAACACCGCGGTCTATCAAGAGACCCTACCTTCCCTCCACCGTGGTTTGTCGAGAGACCCGCCGTCTCGACCGGCCATACATGTGTATCACGTCAAAAATGCTATACATTATAGTTATTATAAATAACCCGTAAAAACAAAGTTTTTGACTACAAATCCCAACGCGCATCGCTTAAAATAAACTCTTGAAAAAAAAACTGCACCAACTAACTCGTTTTGAATGTTGTTCAATGTGTAAATGAGATTTAATTTTTCTCCGCTATTGATTGGCTGTAGGAGTTTAAGGGACCAATCGCTATCGATGACCGGACAAAACATTGCCTTTTATTATATAGGATATTTATTAGCCATTATGTTTTTTTTACTTTTTGATACCCTAATAACATGTTTCAAATTGTTTAACACGATCCCATTCTGCGTTAATTGAAGAGTTTCATCTGTTTTGGAAAAAAAGGAGTAACATATATGTTTGAAAAATTAAAGCCAAGTATTGCGTAATTAGTAGCAACTGCAAAGAATAATTATTAATGTTATAAAGGTGATACATATTTTAAAATATTGTATTCAAAATTTTTCTGGTTTTAGTCTGCTCAAGAGCTATTTCCTAGTTTAGTCTCCTACAATAGATAAGTATTTGGAAAAGGTTTTATTGAAAATGGCTTCCAAAATTTAAGCTAAAAAAACACTTGACGAGATCCAAATGTATCATAAATGTGCTGCAGTTTATTTTAAAAAAAAATCTTATTATATATTTTTCAACTTCATCAGGAAACCTTCACTTTACTTATGTCAAAAAAGCTGATGAGACAACGGGCTTTCCTTATATTTGCGGCATTTCAAGTCTAACAAATCAACTAATACGTTTTGGAAGGACTATTAAGCTAACAGTTAAAGAAATTTTTAGTAAGTTTTACTTGAATGTAAAAGTAAAGAACTTTAATAGCAATAATTTAACTTAAAAATTGATAAACCTGAATATTTCAAAAATAGTATTTTATTATCCATTAATATTGTATTAAATTTGTGTAAAACAATTCCTGGTTTTTCCATTTATGGGGGTTTCTCATTCATGTTTAACTTTTTCAAAGCTTAATTCAATTAAATTGATTAGGGTAAAGGAAATACGATTTTTTAAAAATTTCATTTAAAATATGACATCTGTTTAATCCATGATATTATCATCTAACTTGCGTTTTGAAGGTTTTTTCGTGTATTAATTTTTTTAAGCTTAAACACAAATTATATAGTTTCACGTAATAATAAAAGAAAATCAATATTCTTTATAAATAATAATATCATAACACTTGTAACCAGATCAAACACCTGTAAAACCACAAGTCCAATATACTAACTCTGGTGTACAAGCCAAGTTATACGGTCAGGTAGTTTTGGAATGTGTCTTTTCTGGATAGTAAGTTGAATTTTATTACACATTTTATAATTTTTTTTTATTAGGAAGAAAATCACGCTTAGTCTGCTTCATTTTTTTACTTACAAGTTTATTTGAATTGAATCATGCCATGCCACAGAACATAACATTAAATGGAGAAAACCATATAAAGTTTTTATTTGAAAATGGTTAAATGCCCCATGATTGGAAACTAGCTAATTTAACTCTCCTCTTTAAAAAGGAGATAAATAAGACCTTAGTGATTATAGACCTGTTTCACTACTAGATCACAATATTTTATCGTAGAATAGGTAATTCATCTAGACAAACAGAGTTTCCTACGTCCACATCAACTCGGCAATATGAAAATGTTTAAAAACAATTAATTTGCCTAATACTTGATATGTCAAAAGTCATAGATAATAATAATCAAAGAGATACGATGTTACTAACCTTCTCCCAAGCATTTGATAAATTTCACTAATTTAATTAACTAAAAGAAACGTATATACGTTGGAATCTCGGGTCCCATACATTACTGGATCGAAGAAGTTAGCAACGACATCAATGACGAAATTTATCAGAATATGGGCCAGCAAAAACAATAACCTTCCAACATAGCTCAGGCTATACAGAGATCTCGTAAAAACAAATTGTCCTTTATGTATATGAGTCTTGGACACTACTGGCAGCCCCTGAAAGCAAGCTGTAGGCATTTGAAAACAAGAGATTATGAGAAAATTCTCCCTATTTCTTTTTTTTATTACACAAGACCAATGAGTACCTTTTGAAAAGAAAAATATCCATTGGGGCCGTCAAGAAACCATTATAATGACATTTAAGCGACGCAAGTTTGCATGGTTCGGTCATGCGCTGCGACGTAAGAGCCAAACCACAAAAAAAAACAGCCTTCAACGAACTTTAGAAGGGGGTCGGCGAAGAGGTTGACAGTGGAAAAATTGGCTTGACAACATAAAAAATTGGACATGGCTGAGGTAGAATGATTTAGTGATCAAACCAGGAAAACCAAACCTCTATCAACATTTAAACTCTAGAATAAATTCAAGACTAAACATAAAACATGTGAAAGCATAGGCCACAATAATCTTCTGTAACAGATAAGATAAGATATCACAATCACAAGCAGCCATCCAGTTTTAAAGAAACTTGCTAGTTTAAAATTTTCTCAGTAAAATCATAACAAATACATAATTATAAGTCTATATGCAGTGTGTTTATTTTACAGTGCGATCCCGTTACGTCGCGCTTCGTTACTATTGCAAAATCTGTTAAGTCGCGGTAATTCCATGGCTTCCAAATTCCAAATTGCGTTACGCAACATAGCAATAAAGGTAATTCTGCAGTTTCTACACGTAAATTATTTCACAGTGAAATTTAATTTTATCGTGAGAACTTAAGTTTTTAATTTATTGAATGCATTATTATATTTGTATTTTAGCTATTACAGCTCTAATTTGTAAGTCTTATATTAAAAACGAGAAAATTAAATGTTGCAGTGAAATAATTTGGCCTACTTGTAGAAACTGCGGGACTACCGCAATAAATAATACGTAAGTATTATTTTTATAATGTAAGTCCTGTTAATTAAGTGTATTAAAACAAGTTCACCACGATATGTATTCATATATACCGGTATATAATACGTGGGTATAAACTTAATTTAATTTTGAATAAATGTTACAGGGAAGAATACACTATTTTATTTGTATCCTTTATTATCGCTCAATAAGTTACACTGAAATATGTACCAAGTGACGATAAGTAGCGATTGGCCTTAGTCGCGATTACATAAATATGAACCCGAAAGACCGCGACTAAGGGGGTCGCACTGTATTAAATTTTATATTTACAACTATTGGCTAATTTTTCTACTGTAATGCATATATTTATTTAACATATGGTTATTGGTAAAAAAACAATCAAAATGTTTCAATCATTGAATTATAATAAATAATAATTTAAAATAATAAATCACGAGTATAATTTTTCCGTAATTAATAATTCTTCCATGCGGTCTCAACAATTTTTTTTCGTCTTATCTTTAAAATTGCTCTCAGTTACTACAGTTCGGGCGCCCCTGTACCACAAAAATATTTCTCATGACCTGAAATCACTAGATTTTGTAGTAAACATTTTTATTTTTTGCACATTGGGTATACTGAAACACTCGTAAATTGCACTACGCAATACAATTTCTTGAATTCAACAAAAAATTTCATTTTTCATCAAATCCATATTGCAACACATTTACTTTTATATAATTATCTAAATAAGTTTACACATTTTATAAACAATTGCAGTGATCCTCAAGCTCCACATATACCAAGAATTAAGTGGTCATCGGATGATGGCGATGAAATAACAGGAAATACAAAATACTTGTTATCAAATGAAGGCCGAACACTGACCATATTCGCTTTGACAGAACAAGATGAAAAAAATTACTATTGTTTGGCTGAAAATAGTGCAGGCAGCGTTACTCCTCAACCTGTGTTCTTGAACGTAACATGTGAGTAATTATTATGTATTCTTGTTAACCTAACATAAGTGGCTTTGTTTTGTTTCCCGTATCTTGTTTTAATGATGTTACAAATAGGACATGGAAATCGGATGAGTTTGTGATGACGATATTGCAAATTTTTTCTCTCTAAATATTTAAATTCCAATGTTATTTTAAAAATTATGTGAAATAACCTAAATAAAATTAGCAATGAATAGATTTTTGTATTTGACGAGTCCACTTGCAAAATCTACTAAGTCATTTTTTAGAGTTTTTGAGAAAAAAAGTCATTTTCTAAAACAGGATGAATTTATTAATTCTACAAATCTGTATTTTTGTGCTGAAAATTGGTCGAATAAGAACAACATTATGAATTAATTTTTTTTTAAATTTTAAATTAATATATTTGTGTTTTTATTGCATGATCAAGTTTTTACTTTGTAGGATTTGTGTTTAATAACTTATCATTTTTACTGGCCTGAAACACATTTGCTGAAAGCTATTCATTAGGAACATTTACCCTTAGTTTACAACACATTACCAAACATACAGTAAAAGTCAAAATATATATGCGGACAGTTACTGTAGTTAATGGAATAAACGTTTTCATTCTACCACAGTGGCAACTTTATTTGGCTAAATTATGTGACAATAACATTTCATTAACGGAGTGTGGAATGCCTTCTTGCATTAAGATAAAATAAATAATTGTTGTTTCCATGTCCTCGTTTTCCTAATTCTGCATGTTGTTTATGTTAAAAATTATTCTGTGAAAAAAAATAATTACTCAGCAGTATTCGTCAGTTATTTGGAAATTTTAAAATTTATTTCCGGTCCCTTAGGTCCTTACGTGAAAAATTTAACAGGAATAGAAAACATAGCTTATCCGTAAATTAAATGGTGAAGCGTTTTCTTTAAGGCTTAATATTTTTACTTCTATAGCCCAAAAATATAGTAAAAGCTAGAGTATTGTACTATTCGTATTAGTATCACTATTTGTATGAGCAACTGTAATAGAATCAGTACCGGTATTAAAATTAAATAAATCTACACTTATTGCATATAGTACTTGCATCAATAGTCTACAAAACTACGAATTGATATTTAATTTTTTGCAGAAATAAACAAAATGAGTCTCAAAGAGAATCACCGAGAGCAATTTTATCACACTAGTTGTGTCAATTTGGAATAGTGACTAGTGCCAATCAATTATAAACAAAAACAAATTTAAATAGATCAATATGTTCCAAATTCTATGACTAAGCTTAGTCGTAATTTGTGTAATCTAAAAATAAATTGTAATGATTAAATTAAAATTAACTTCGTTTATGAAGTTCTTTTCTACATGATGGGGGCCTTTTTGTCATTTTCAATAAAACTAGCATCGTGTTTAGCCATATTGATTGTTATGGTAAAATGGTCAAGTATAAGAAAACTAAATTGTTATTGGTTCCTTTAAAATATGTGATACTCTAATTTAAATGCTGAGCCTTACTCTTATGACCCGGCTTACAATACCTTCGGCAAGCCTCAACATAAGAGCATCGCTATACAAGAATTCCTCCGTGGTGTTGTTGCTGCCTGATCCGTTCGCATCCCAATCGCCGCAGAGCAATCGGCCGGCAGGTGTGCCACTGTTTACTCGGTCATGCCGCATACGCAATCAGCCTAGATCCCTATTTTGGTCTAGCCTGTGAAAGTAATTTCAGGACAGTGTGCAGTCTGCATTTGCGTAATGGGGGACTGGCAACTACGAGGCTTTCCCCACCATGGATCATGTTTACTCCATCGTGGCAAGTCGCGGTAAAGCGCCCTTGCCATGGTACCATCGGCCCAGCCCTTAAGCTATCCATGCATAAAACTGGGTTATAGCCACAACTTAACCCCAACTGGATCATTGGGCGATCGATTTGGGGCTGGGATGAACCTTGCTGCGCCAGGGTTAGCCCTTACTGGTGTGGTACATTTGAGTGACCTGTAAAATACTGTAGGATGACCTTATCTCCTAGTGCTATGATGTTGTTCACTATTTCAAGCGCAACGTCGACAGTTTTCGTCTCCATCGAGCTCCGACCAATGCTCCATTTAAGCTGCTTGGCTGCGCGCCGCGCAGATGTCTGACCGATGCCACGTGATCCTATCGACCTGAAATTTTGCACTTACACTTGTGTCACATAACAATGCATTTGTTCAAAATTTCAGATCGATCGAATGTACCTTAATTAAATTAATTAATTTTTAGTTTATCGCTATGTAACTCTCTGTAGCATGTGTGCCGTCTGCTATAGTTGACGTCCATGGGTCACTGGATGTTCACTCCAGCCCGTGATGACGACATCAGCGTGTTTTACAGAACAGGGAGTTTAGTCACGTTCAGTCTGTTTAATGTTTATGCTAATGTGTCGCGGTGGGTATTATATTGAACATAATCAATACGTTTAATTATGTCTCTCTCTTGGAAGGGGTTGGCCTTTACGGGGCCCGGGAGATAAGTAGGGTTGCGGAAGTGGCTGCGACTTGAAACTGACTAACCCCGGCGATATCGCCAAAACATATGCACTGGAACCCCCCGGACAACCCGAGGGAAGGGCACGGCCTCATCGAGAGGCCCAGCGCTGGGTGTGGTAGCAGGCCCATACCCAACAGTGCCCGGCTAGGAACGCCGAAGACAGGAAGACCCTCTGGGCAAGGGACGGGACGCACAGGGACCGTCCTCAATGGGTTGAAGATTTCTGCCTACCCCCTCTCTATTCTATGTTTCATATATCGAAAAAAGCAGGTCCCGGAATGGACCTTCTAAATCCCTTCTCGGCGGATGGTGGTACGTCGGGTCGGTTGGCTACCTCCCCCTCTTAGAGGCATGGTGACGAACGACAGGCCATGTCCAAGCGGTCAATCGGTGACAGGCCGTCCTTGTATGGGTGCGAAAGGCCGTCCTGAACAAGCCCTGGTAGTTTTACAGTTGAATGTCTGTGGCATAAGGCAAAAGGCACACGAAGTAACCAAAATACTCCACGAACGGAAAGTGGATGTAGCACAGTTCCAAGAAACGTTCCTTAAAGGGGAAGCCGTTTCATATCACTGGTTACTCGCTATACCATTGCAATTGTGACCGGCGATGTCGAGGTCTTGCCACAGCGGTCCGACATGATTTAACGATGGAGCTGCTCGAAGTTAAGTGTTACAGCAACACTGATACTCTCACCGTGAGAGTTTTCAAAGGCGACGTTGGCTTTATAATCACAAACGTCTATAATACACCCAGAAATCCAATCGCACTTCCAGTTGGGGAAGATGTCATTTTTGGAAGAACGATAATAGCAGGAGACTTTAATGTACAATCTCCTGACTGGGGCAATGCCAAACGGAACGCGTCAGGCCGCTACATCGAGAATGTCTGTAATAATACGAATCTCATCAGGCTGCAAAACGCAGACAGTGAACCGACACTACTGCACACGGGGCACAGCACGGAGTCCCGCCCAGATCTAACGCTTATATACGTTGACATAGAGTCGAAGCATAGACTGGAGGTTTTAAAGGAAGTAGGTAGCGATCATCTACCAATCCTGATCGCATTTGTGCTTGGTGCAGGCAAACCGCGATTTGAAAGAAGGCATTGCCAGTTCCTTAAGGCCGATTGGCGTAAGTACGAGGCCGAGAGCGAGACCAAACTCGCTCTGCTTGATGTTGCAGGAGACAACATGGATGCCACCTACGGGCAGTTTATTGACACAATCCTTGGGGTTGCGAGGGGAACGATCCCAAGGACAAACGGTAAACAGAAGGTCAGACCTTACTGGGACAAAAGTCTGACAGAATTGGTGAAACAAAGAGCAAAAGCACGGAAAAAGGCAGCCAGGCTGAAGACACCCGAAGCTCGTAGGGCGTACAACAGACTTACGGCTGAAGTCCGGGTCGCTGTCGACAAAGCGAAGAAGGCGAAATGGGAAAAAAACGTGCGAAAAACTCGACCTCGTAGACGGAAGAAAAGTTTGGCGGCTCTTAGATGCATTATCTGGCGCGGGGAAGACAAAGAATTCCAACCCTTTGACGACACCAAAGAGCCAAAGGGATAGTGAAGCTAAGCGCGCACGAGTGCTAAACAAACACTTTGCCCAGGTTAACAAGAAAATCGCAAGATATGATTTTAGCCCAACAATCGACCGAATGCGCAAAGAGGACTCAAGGAGACAAAGCAAGGGCCCCCAAATAGAGGTTTTCGCGGCCCCCTTCACAATGACAGACTTGCAAACCGCACTCAACAAATGCCAAGCTGGCAAAGCACCAGGACCAGATAAAGTTCACAATGAAATGCTCAAACATCTGGGCAGGACAGGCCGAAAGAAACTATTGAGTTTCATAAATAGAACTTGGACAACAGGCACGCTGCCGAAGCTGTGGAAAAAGGCCACAATAACCCCAATTCCCAAAGAGGGGAAACCAGGCGAACACCCGTCCAGTTACCGATCAATTTCCCTCACGTCGTGTGTGGGGAAGGTAGCTGAACGGTTAGTGAACGCACGACTCTACTGGTTCCTCGAAAAGACCAAATGCATTCGAATGACGCAGGGTGGGTTCCGAAAGGGACGCCAACCGATGGACCAGGCTCTCCGACTAATTCAGACGATTACAAATGAACTCCAGTCGAGGAATCACACCGTTGCGGTGTTCTTCGATCTAAGGCAGGCATACGACAAGGTGTGGCGTGGAGGGCTATTTTATAAGCTGCAGCAGATAGGTGTCACTGCGAACACGTACAGTTGGATAAAATCTTTCCTCACGGACAGAACGATCACGACTCGAGTGGGGGAGTCATTATCAAACGAAGCGCGCCTTGAGGACGGACTCCCACAGGGGTCCGCCCTTAGTTGTACATTGTTCCTAGCCTACGTCCACGACCTACAAGGTATTCTGGGGTCGCAGAATGCCATGTTTGCTGATGATCTGGCCATATGGAGTTCTGGAAAGGACGTCGCAACTCTGCACAACTGGCTGCAGGAAGATCTGAATCGAATCGAAGACTACGCTAACCGATGGCGCCTAGTAGTCAATACGGAGAATACGGTCCACTCCATTTTTACAAATGGACGGAATGCCCTGAAGCATGAGGTGGTGCTTCAGATATGTGGGAAAAGATAGAATTGGGATCGGACACCAACGTACTTGGGAATCAAGTTGGACCAGAATGTTCAACTACATAACCATGTACGTGAATTGTGCGCCAAAGCCACAGCTAAACTGTCCCTGGTGAAGAAACTGGCTAGCACTAGTTGGGGTGCGGACGCAAGATTACTGAGAGCTCTCTATCTCGGTAGTGTTAGGGGTGCCATTGACTACAGCCTCCCGGTACAGGCCTTTGCGAGCCGTCGGCTCTAGAGGGACTGGATCGAATACAAAACCAAGAACATTGTCCCATACGAAGCTACTTGTACAAGTTTAACACTAGAAGGGAACTGGCCTGTCGTTTGTGTGGCCATCCAGAAGAGACGGAGGCCCATGTACTCGAAGAGTGCCCCGAGCTGTGCGGGGATTTAGGAGAGGAAGTCACGGTACCTGCAGAGGAGTACCTCTATGGCGACGCCGCTTGATGAGGCTCGCATGCGATAAAATGAACCGGGTCCTAAGAGCCTAGCGGCTCGACCCAAAAGAGAATGAACATTCACGAGTTATGTCTCAAATATAAGAGATTTATTGTCAAAAACTATGTTTTTACGTGTTGTTTTTTTTTAATTTTTACTCACGTTTGTTACACTACCTGTAACTTTGACTTTCTTGAAAGACATATTAAAATAGTGCCATAAGAATGAAATTCAGTTTTGTCAACTGTATAAAATAATAAATACATGTATGTTGTCGTGATGTACAATTTTTCAACACGCTAATTTTACAATACTGTAATCCATGAAGAATATATATAAAGTAATTTATAATTGACATTTTTTTTAAAAATGCATAATAAAGTAATATATAAAGCCATGCTACGTTGTTCACTGAAGCATATATAATTTGTGCTCAATATGACGAACATAGTTGATGCGAGCAACATCTTCTCCATGAATTTTTACACATGACCTATTTTCTGTGCGATCAGATTTCACCACCTGGTTTCATGTTCCTGCATTCCTTATTTTTTAATTTATTTAACCCATAGAATTTGTTTTTAGCTGTCAATTTTGATGGAATTTTATAAAAGAGAAATTATTGTGCATTGTAAATTGCATGTTAATAAACTTATTAGACTGATACTGACAAATATTCGCCAGATTTTTACTTTCAAGAAATAGCAACTTTATGCTTTTTATATAACTTGAAAAAATTATTTCAATCGATATCATGTTTTTTCAATTCCACTTTGTATTTGGTTATTTAATAGTTAAAACATAATTTGAATTTTTTGGCTTCAGTTTTGTATTACATCCTTGAGATGTTAGCTATTTAAATTCCTTCTTGCTTCGAGCACTTTTTTCCGTTGACCTATGTAGAGTTTTTACATCGGTATTGGAATATACAGCCGATCATTGTGTATTTTAAAATATTTTTGATGAAATGAACATGAAAACGACATTGTCATCAAACTCTTTATATATTTGGCATTTGCGTCCCTCTACTAAATGCAGCTGCCCCTATATTTGTTGACGGACCCAGGGATCAGACAGTATCTGAGGGAAAAGATGTTGTATTTAACTGTGATGCCAGATCTGCATCTAACGAACAAGCCCCATCAGCACCAACCTGGTACATCAATGGTGAAGCTACTGGATCACACACAGGTATTGTTGATATGTCTGTTGGTAGGCTTGTTAACGGGTAACCTGGAATCCGGGTACCCGTTGCCGAGCAATTACCCGGGTAGTAAAATTGCGCCCGGGTACCCGTGAAAATGTTACTGCAATGTCCATACCAACTGTGGTCAAACTGCGGCTCTTCTGTGTTCACATTTCGGCTGGCGAAAAATTTATCAAATTAAAACTTTTTGTTTGAAATATTCGGTGAAATGTTGTTCGTCCGTCGATTCGACGAAGACCACTCTAGTCATCCGAGGGTTTCTGGGACTGGCTTTGTTTTTGCGTGCGCAGATGGCTGATGAGGCCGATCCTTGCACGGAAAGTTCGGGAACAGAAGGGACAAGGGACGAGTGAGACATCTCCAGGAGGGTTGACAACACGGGCCTTTTGGGCTTGCCTCTTCTTTTCTGCGGAGGTGATCCGGTTTGCCTCGCATTATTTGGCACCTTCGTGGATGGAAGAACGCCAGGTGGAACGATCCATTGCAGCAAGTTACCACGTGTCTGGGTTGATGGCAAACCTTTTCAGTGAGGCCCACCGTGGGACCGCTGGCCATGCTGGAGCTCGCCATAGAAGAGTCTCTTTGGCAGTCTCTCGTCTGGCATTCGGACCACGTGTCCTGCCCAACGAAGCTGGGACTGCATCAGGAGTGTGAATATGCTGGGGATTCATGCCTTGGTCAGTACCACTGTGTCTGGTATTTTATCTTGTCACTTTATGCCGAGGATCTTCTGAGGCTTGTTGAATGAAAGTGGTTAAGCTTCCTAGCATGACGGTGATACACAGTCCATGTTTCACACGCATATAGCAGTGTGGGGAGCACCACCGCCCTGTACACTTTAAGCTTGGTCTGGATGGTAATGCCTCTTCTGTTCCAGACATGTGGGTACAACCTGCCAAAAGTGGAGCTGGCTCTGGCAATTCTGACGCTCACTTCGTCATCGATGGTGACATTTTGCGACTGTGTGCTGCCCAGGTATGTGAACCGTTGCACTGTGTTGAGTCTCTGGCCGTTTAAAGTGATGTTGGGCTCAATGTAGGGCCTTCCAGGCGCTGGCTGATGGAGGACTTTGGTCTTCTTGGTGTTGATCGTCAGACCAAATTTTTTGCAGGCGCTGGAGAACAGGTTAACGCTGCGTTGCATGTCGGCTTCTGAGACAGCGTTGAGGGCACAGTCATCAGCAAACTGGAGGTCTCTGATGATGTCTGTCATAACCTTGGTTTTTGCATGGAGCCTCCGAAGGTTGAACAGTTTGCCATCTCTGTGGTACCTCAGGTTGACACCAACATCCTCGTCTCTGAAGGCCTCTGTCGACATGGCAGAAAACATGAGGCTAAACAGTGTTGGTGCCAGGACGCAGCCCTGCTTGACCCCGTTTGTGACTGTGAAAGGATCAGAAAACTCTCCTATGTCCTGGACTCTGGCTTGCATGCCCTCGTGGTATTGTTGCACCAAGACAATGAATTTCATTGGGCAACCGTACTTGGCCATTATCTTCCACAGACCCTCTCTGCCAACGGTGTCAAAAGCCTTGGTCAGGTCGACATAGGTGGAGAACAGGTTGAAGGTCTGCTCATGACATTTCTCTTGCAGCTGCCTGGTAGGGAACACCATGCCGATGGTCCCTCGCTCTTTTCGGAATCCAGACTGACTTTCCGGCAGGAGTCCTTGGTCAAGGTGGACCGTGAGGCGGTTGAGCAGGATTCTGGCAAGGATCTTTCCTGCGATAGATAGCAGGGATATGCATCTGTGGTTTTCACAAGCCTGTCTACTTCCTTTTTGTTTATAAAGATATATGATGGAGGCATCTTGGAAGTCCTGCGGGATCGTCTTTTGCTGCCACATCAAGAGAAATAGATGGTGGAGCCTTTCAGTCAGGGCTGTTCCTCCCTCCTTGTAGACCTCAGCTGGTATGGCGTCATAACCAGGTGCTTTGCCACTGGAGAGAAGATAAATTGCTTTCTGTGTCTCGAGGAAGGTTGGGGGGTCATCCAGTGCTTTGTTTGTGGGCACTTGGGGGAGGCGATTGATTGCTTCTTCGTTGATTGTCGAAGGGCGATTTTGGACGCTTTCGAAATGTTCGGCCCACCTCTTCAAGATCTTCTCTTTGTCTGTGATGAGAGTGTTACCATCTGCGCTGAGGAGGGGGTTTGAACATGAGGGCGTGGGGCCATACACTTCTTTCAAAGCGTTGTAGAAGTTTTTATAATCACGCTTGTCTGCATAGCCTTGGATCTCGTCGGCTTTGTTGCTGAGCCAATCGTTCTGCATCTGACGGAGCTTTTGCTGTACAGTACTGCGTATGTTGTTGAGTGTATCTCTCCTTGCCATGGACCTGGGATTATTGAGGTAAGCTTGGTGTAGGAGGTGTTTCTAATCCAATAACTGCTTGATGTCTTCGCAGTTCTCATCGAACCAGTCCTTATGTTTCCTGGTCTGCTGCCCTAGAGTCTCTGAAGCTGTGGTGTAAACCAGCTCTCTGAGTGACGCCCAGTCTGCCTCCACGTTCTGGTTGCCTGGAGAGGTGGATTTCAAGCGCTCTTTCAGAGCATCCACCAAGGACTGCTTGCAGCTGGCGGTCATTAGTTTGGCAACATTTAGCCCGTTGGGGGCCTTCTTCCCTTGCGGGCGCCGTTTCTACTGAATACGGATGTTGAGCTTTGATGATGAGGCGGTGGTCTGTCCAGCATTCAGCGCCACACATGGACTTGGTCACTCGTACATCCTGCCTGTCCCTCTTCCTCACGATGGCGTAGTCAATAAGATGCCAGTGCTTCGAGCGGGGGTGCATCCATGACGTCCGGTTACGGGTTGGGAGGTGGAAGATCGTGTTGGTGATCAGCAGTTCATGTTCAGCGCAGGTCTGGAGTAAAAGAAGACCGTTGCTGTTGCAGTGACCCACTCCATGATGACCAAGGACTCCTTCCCAGGCAACGTTGTCCTTGCCAACTCTTGCGTTGAAGTCACCTAGCAAGATGAGTTTGTCCGCCTTAGGAACGTAGGCAATGACAGTGTGAAGTTCTTCATAAAACTTTGCCTTCACTTCATCTGTATTGGTCATGGTTGGAGCATAGGCACTGATGATGATGAGGTGTTTATTTCCAGCCAGTGGGAGTTTCATGGTCATGAGCCTGTCGTTCACTCCCTTGGGAAGTCCAGCCAGCTTTCCGACAAGAGTTGTCTTAACTGCAAACCCAACGCCTGCTTCACGACTCTCCTCGCTGGGTCTGCCACTCCAGTAAAATGTGTAGCCAGATCCTCTTTCACAGAGCTCTCCTCCTCCCGCGAGCCTGGTCTCGCTCAAGGCTGCGACGTCGATGCCGTATCTAGCGAGTTCTTTTACAATCAGGGCTGTTTTCCTCTGGGGTCTGTCCACATCGTCCCTGTCCATGAGTGTGCGCACATTCCATGCGCCCAATATAAGAGGAACTATCCTCTTTTGCTTTTTTTGTGTTTCGACCGCTGGTATAGGGTCCCCACCAGGCGCGGTGTGCTGGCTAGGGTAGGCTGGAACAGGCAATGTTTAGGGCACCTTTTCTAGCCCCTTCCTCATGCCATGGAGGTGAGGAGTGCATTCCTAAAGAGGGCTGCTCAGTCGCCCAGGGGGCTGTCGGACTCCACCGCTGCTCCGTGTCAGCGAAGAACGACCCTATGCCCTGGGCCGCCTGTGTGCAGGGTTACGGCTACGGCTCCTAGTGTACCCACACCTGCCGCTTCGTCGCTTGCCTGTCGCCACAGGACTTGTAGGTGACTGACTGGATGGGATGGATGACAAAAGTGACTTGCACGATGACTTGGATTTAAGTGAGAAAGAGTTGCGCAGTTCGTCGATCTAACTCTCTCACCCGAGAACATCTTGATCCAGCGGCAGGAAAAAGTCGAGACGGCTGGTGATAGAGCTGGGTGCAGTGGATGGCCATGGCGTCCTGTGTGTCTTGTCATGCCCTTAGCGTTCCACAACGCTTTGCTGAGAATCGCCTTTTTGACCGTTGACCAACTAGTGGTTCCTCCGCTCTGTCAACCGAATCCAGTCTTCACGTGCATAGATGAAATACGTTTAATATGAAAACGCTAAAAAATAAATAACTGTCAACCAGATTATAAAACATGTTCCCGACGAACTTCAACGCATTTTTATACACCTTATTTTCTTGGAACATGAAGCAAAAATCATCTAACTCAAAAAGGTTTTGGATCTTTGAATTATTCCAATAAGGAAAGTATACCACAACGCCAAGATTTAGGAAGGCCAGGAAGTTACAGATAAATACGAAGTCTAAATTTGAATGGAAACTAATTATTTCAAGATATTTCCTAACGACATCTTTGCATTTAATTTTATAAGAACTGAAAGAAATGCGCCTACGCCTATGTAGAAGATAGAGTTGTCCAAAAGTGGTAGTCTTCACCGACTCAAGATCCTCTCTGGAATCTCTATGTCGGAGCTCATTGGAGCCGAAAAATGTCAATACTGTACTGGAGATCGTGGACAACATTAGATCTCGCGGGGGCATGTCGTACTACAGTACTTTACAGGGCACGCAAAAGTACCACAGCAGGAAAGGGCAAACCTGCTGGCGCAACAGGGCGCTGCCCAGCCCCAAATCGATCGCCCAATGACTATATCGGAAGTCAAACTGTGGCTAAAAATCCTGCTTTATGGAAAGATGGCTTGCGGGCTGGGAAAATGGTAACACGGAAAGGGTGCTTTACAATAAAATGCCGCGCCCGCGCAAGCGAGATCCCTGGTGGAAGCTGCTTCGTAGTCCCTCATAACGCAAATGCGGACTGGACACTGCCCAACAAACAGCTACTTGCACAGGCTAGACAAAAACAGGTAACCCGCTGCCGTTTATGTGGTATGGCCGAGGAGAAAGTGGCACATCTGCTGACCAAATTCTCTGCGGCAATTGGGGACGCAGATGGATCAGACAGCCCACGCACTGTGGCGGAATATCTCCATGGCGATGTCCTTATGTTGAGGCTCGCCGTTGGTTTTGTAGGTCGGGCTATAAGAGTCTAAGTGACTCAGCCCTCCAATGATAATGTCACATATTTAGTTATGTCTCATAAATATGGAATTTATAGTCAAAAACTTTGTTTTTTAGGCCCCTATCTATTAACTCGTGCACACAGGCGGATCTGATTAAAGAGTTTAAATTTTCATGAATGAAATTAAGTTTTACTAATCTTTTTTTAACGCGTAAATGTAGAAAATAAAATGAACAAAAAAACTTTTAAAAAAAGATAAGGCCCAGCTGTAGTGAGGAATGTAGAATCTCGCATGAAAAAGCAGAAAATAATTTTTAGTTAAAAAATAAGTAGTCACACAGGAAAACTCATAACTTTTCTGTTAGTTCCCCACGGCAGCTGGGCCACATCTTTTAAAAAAAATGTGTTTGATCATTTTATTAAATTTAAGGAAAGCGAACATTCATTGACTCTTAAACAACAATCTTATTGAATACAACGTATGCTAATCTTTCAGATCGAAGTAAATTTGTCATTGAAAACAAGAGACTGACTGTGAAGTCAGTCACCAAGGCTAGAGATATATTGTGTGTCCAGTGTTCAGTCACAAATAGTCAAGGAACAGTATGGGGAGATGGATGTCTTAATATTATTTGTACGTTTTTAAACTAAGTTTTATTTAAATGGCTCTAATGGCTGTTTTGTGCATAAAATGTTTTCAATAAATAATCTATATATAAATATAAATTAAATGTATTTTAATTAACAAATATTATTTGGAACTAACATAGTACATGAGAGAAATTAGAAATAAATATTCAGCTGTGTAAGAATCTCTACGAACTTTACGTTGCATCATATTTCTTCTTTTCTTTTATTAAACTGTTACAGTGCCCATAACAATAACTCAATATCCAGCCCTAGTGCAGCGTATAGATCATGGTGATGTCATAGACCTTACCGTTATAGCAACAACAGATGAATCCCAGACACTGGATTACAGGTGAGAAATATTTTATTTAAAATGTTCTAATATACAAATTTTAATTATGTATTCACTTTAAATTATAAATTTAATGTCGTAGTTAAAGGGCACGTTTAGCTGTTATGAATTATCAGTTCTTATAAATGTCAATGAAAAGATGTCTTTAGGAAAACTATTACTTTGTATTACTAGTTAGACTTGAGTGTGTTGTTGTTTTTTAAAATTTTTATAATGAACTTATTAATTGAATTTGTACATCTCAGATGGCTCCACTTTAACGATGAAAGTTCACAAGTTGGTGTTGAGCCTCGTTTCCTGACCATCGATCCTGTCACTCGTACCACTATCATCAACACAAGTTTATTGACAGAAAGTGAATATGAGACAGTCGGAGGAAAGTATCGAAGAATCATATCAAACTTATATGATTCAATTTCTGTGGATATCGTTGTTATTCTTAAGGATAAACCAGTACCAGTGGGTAGGTAATTGATACGGCATCCGGGCAGAATAGCGACTGTCAAAACAGCGACCGTCATAATAGCGACTTCAAAATAGCGACTGTATCAAAACAGCGACTGTCAAAACAGCGACCATCATAACAGCGACTGTATCAAAATAGCGACTTTTCTCTTTTGTTTGAGATAATGTTTGAAAATTTTTTGAAAAACTTACTGTGCCTAGCCTACAATGGAGTTTATAAAATCAAGAAAAGTAAGACATGATAAGCCATGCAGGTTTTTTGTACAGAAGGGACAATAGAACATTAAATACAATCAACTGGAGGTGTGTATAAATAAATGTTGGTGTTGTAAAGAGTGTATACACATTTTCGGGACACATTTTTTTTTAATTCTGAAAAAAAATATAACTGCTATTACTTCAGTCAAATATATTTTGCAGAAAGCACGATAGAGATTAACTAACATAGATGCTGTCAATTAATTGAGGGGAGATTGCGCTGGTAGGGGCAGATGTGACGTGTGGCTGCTTTTTTAAAGCTATAGACAGTTCGACTACAATACTTTTTGATCCCCGGATGTTTTGACCCTTTTCGTTTTTACCTCGTAAAATTTTTTTTTCTAATTTAAAAAAATAAATAAAAATAATATAGTTAAATATTATTATCTATAAAAAATTAAAAACGGCATGAAATAGTTATTACACGCTTTTTTTCAACGTTTAATTTAACACTAAAAAGTATACACACTGAAAACCAATCAACATTAAGGGCGAATTCATGATTGTGTTAAATGCACCACTCCTCTGAGGTAGCAAGTCCTTCCAAACCTATCCAACTCCACCCCCACCCAAGGCAATGTGGTCAGATAGTCCTTTATAAAAGTAGTACCTAGATTCTCTCAGCCCCAATCCCTTTATTTACCTTCTCCATAACACGGGGTCCATGGTCGTCACTTAGTCTAGCCTTCGTAACATGTCATTATGTAACCCCCGGACAGTTCGACCACAGGACGTTATGACAAGGGGGCTGTCAATATTGTTAAAAAAAGCTGCCCGGGTAACCATGATTCAAATTTTATTTTTACTGAGCAGTTGTTTGTATTTGAATGAATGCGTTTATATATAGCATAAGTTAATTAGTTTTAAATTTTATTTTAAACACAATTTTTAATTTCAATAAATACTTAATACAAATGTTGCTATTTTTTGGAGTTTTTATTTGTTACTATGCATTTATGTAGTTTTTTCACTAGGGGTCCTTGGGTAAGTTTAGACAATGAAAAGGGGTCTATGTGTCAAAAATGATTGGAACCACTGTGTTAGGTGAACGGTTGGACAAGAATAGCTATGTGGTGAAGTCGCTGTTATGACAGTCGCTCTTTTGATACAGTCGCTATTTTGAAGTCGCTATTATGACGGTCGCTGTTTTGATACAGTCGCTATTTTGAAGTCGCTATTATGACGGTCGCTGTATTGACAGTCGCTATTTTGAACCCGTGCCAATTGATACGTATGTCAGCATATACTTTTTTTTTAAAAAGGGCGATGCATTTTAAGTTCAGTAGAATCCAGTTATGTCGCCGACCTAGGGGTTGCCAGAAAGCGTCGAGATAGCCAATGATCGCCAGAAATGAAAACAATTATGACGGCATATAAAACAAATTTGAAAAAGTATTTATGTATACGATCTGTGCTAATGATGAGAATTTAAATCAGAAGTTACATCCATGTTCTTTTGTAGATCTCCTTAAAGTTGCTCTAAATGAATGACTAGTCGCATTGGAGACACAATAAGGCTGAACGCTTTGACAGAGACGTAAACAGCGATTTTCGGAATGTGTCGTTCTTTATATGTCTCATGCATCATTTTCTAAAAAATAAATCGAATTTACACTGTACACGGTAGACAAAGTATGTCCTTAAAGCTTCTTCACTTAAACATCAAATGCAGTAACGTTAAGCTTGATTCTTAGTAAATTAATTTTAACGTGTACTGCATGTTATCCGATAACAGTTTACCTTTTTTCCTTAGAGCGGGAGTTGTTGTTATTTGAATATAAACAGTTTTAAATTTATTTTGTCGAAATCAATTTAAAATAGTTTTCCACTATATTTTCCTTTTTCTGATAAAACACTAATACGTTATAATAAATGTTAGTTAACATTTTAAAAAAATAACCAAATGTATTTCTATAATAATACCGATTTAATTTATTGCAAAAATGATCGCTCCCCATAGTTAGTATTAGTTAACATAGTCCATAGTAGTATTAGTAAAAATTTTATTGCATTTTCACCTGGCAGCTAATTTTAAGACAAAAGAATAATAATTGGTTAATTGCATTAGAAACATATAACAATTTTTTCAGTATTACCATTTATTATTTTCTTCATGTTACATTGTCGGTTTTATGCTCTCAACAAATATGACTTAAGTTGAATTGGGTGAATTACTTTTTAAAAAACACAAAAAGATTGTGTCAAGCTTCGCTGAGGATGCAGTAATGAAATGTTAAATTAAGTCTACATTGTCTATGTGTATTTCAGCATTGGAAAGAAATTTACAAATTCTACGGAAATACTGATTTAATATTTCTAACAATCCCACAGTTGTTATGTGCTAAATAAAGGTGCTGCAAGGACTATTAAATAAAATTCATGGGATAAACTGGAACGCTACAAAATAAATATAGCCAGAGAAAGGCAATTAATTGAAGATTTGCAACATTAAAGAAGAGCTATTGATACTTGACATTATTCCAAGTGTGGACAACATCGAAGATACTGCATTAAATTCGTCTCCTGTCAAAACATAAAGAAGTAATTTGGAAAATATCATTCTCCAAGATAATTATTAGTTTTTAAGAATCATTAAAATTTTTTTTCATTTGACACATAAGGAATGATGGCATATAAAATATAACACAAGAATCCATACAACACATATTTGTGACATATCTAACAAGTAGTTAAAATAAGCATAGGAAAATGTAACATTTTAATTTGGGAATTGCCTTACAATATTAAAAAGAAAGCCATGGATATAGGTCACACTTTTCAAATATGAATATATCTTTTTTTTTAAATACGTGAAATGAACAAATAAAGTTCACATAATGAATTAACTTTTAAATTTTAATTATTTTGTTTATGAATTAAAGCTTATGGTTTCTACTTTCAATAAAATTTTTAAAAAACGTCAAGTAAATTTTAAACAAAAACAAATTATATTTCGGTAAAAATTCTATGCGGTGCTCTTGTTATTTGAAAGAGGTGATTGCAATTTAAATCGTTTGAACTAGATACGACCATCGACGTAGCATAAGCCGCCGACTTGCTCATAGATAGTGCAAAAAAGGTGAGAAAGAACGGAGACAAACAGCAGCACGAATAAATGAGAACAACGTGAGTGAACGTTGGGGAGATCGCCGACATATTTTTGGACTCGAGACATGCGCACTGCGTTTGAGTATCCCCCCTGCACCATCTTCGTTTGCCAACTATAAACTGTGTTTGGTCGACCCTAGTGAGTGTCATTCGTCATGCTTACTTGCTCGCGTCTTGTGCTTGTCCTAATTTCTGTTGATAAATATATAAATATATAGATGTAGTCTAAAATCGTATGCATATAATAAAACAAACCCGTAAAAACAAAGTTTTTTACTATAAATCCCTTATATATGAGACATAACTAAAAGTATTGATTATGTTATAACGCGACAAACATTTACACACTGAATCTGTCTTAACTTCCCTTTGCTTTATAACCCCTGGTTGGCGGGTGGGAGATGGGAAAGGTCTGGTCACCGATCGCCGCTGGACCGAGCTCAGCGTTACACGTAAAATGTAAACAAAAGCACGCCGTTACACCTGGTTAAAACACGAGATGTGTTCACCGATGGCTGGTGTGAAGTAAATTGACCCGTAAAATGTTAACAATAGCGACTTCTACATATAGTTTATATAGATAAACTAAAAATGCATCAATTTAATTACGGTACGATCGATCGATCTGACATTTTGATACGATGCATTGTTAGGTCAGACGGGCCCGTGTGCCAAATTTTAGCTCGATCGGATCACGGTAAGTGGGTCATTGTTTACTTTTATTTTTCCGCCCACCCGCCCAAGAGAGAGACGGCGGTGAAGTTAATATAAGGGATTTAATAAAACAAACCCGTAAAAACAAAGTTTTTGACTATAAATCCCTTATATATGAGACATAACTAACAGTATTGATTATTTTCAAACATTTACAGACTGAATCTGTCTTAACTCAACTTTGCATCCTAACCCTAGTGGGGGGGGGAGGGGTGGGTGGGGGGGGAGAGGGGAAAAGTCTGGTCACCGATTCGCTTGACCGAGCTCAGAGTGACACGTAAAATGTAAACAAAAGCGCCCGTCGCTTCGTTGGTCGCCTCAATGCGTCATCTCAAAATTTCACGTGGCAAAAAAACAATAACAAACCGTGAATTAAAATTACATACCTCATTTTAGGATAAACTAAAAATGCATTAATTTAATTACGGTACGTTAGATCGATCTGAAATTTTGATACGATGCATTGTTAGGTCAGACGGGTCCGTGTGCCAAATTTCAGTTCGATCGGATCATGGGAAGTGGGTAATTTTTGACTTCTGTTTTTCCGCCCGCCGAGCCCAAGACAGAGAGAGAGAGACGGCCGCGAAGTTAATATAAGGGATTTAATAAAACAAACCCGTAAAAACAAAGTTTTTGACTATAAATCCCTTATATATGAGACATAACTAACAGTATTGATTATTTTCAAACATTTACAGACTGAATCTGTCTTAACTCAACTTTGCATCATAACCCTAGTGGGGGGAGGGGTGGGGGGAGGGTGGGTGGGGGGAGAGGGGAAAAGTCTGGTCACCGATTCGCTTGACCGAGCTCAGAATGACACGTAAAATGTAAACAAAAGCGCCCGTCGCTTCGTTGGGTCGCCTCAATGCGTCAGCTCAAAATTTCACGTGGGAAAAAACAATAACAAACCATGAATTTAAATTACATACCTCATATAAGGATAAACTAAAAATGCATTAATTTAATTACGGTACGTTCGATCGATCTGAAATTTTGATACGATGCATTGTTAGGTTAGACGGGTCCGTGTGCCAAATTTCAGTTCGATCGGATCATGGGAAGTGGGTCATTTTTGACTTCTGTTTTTCCGCCCGCCGAGCCCAAGACAGAGAGAGACGGCCGCGAAGTTAATATAAGGGATTTAAAAAACAAACCCGTAAAAACAAAGTTTTTGACTATAAATCCCTTATATATGAGACATAACTAACAGTATTGATTATTTTCAAACATTTACAGACTGAATCTGTCTTAACTCAAGTTTGCTTCATAACCCTGGGGGGGTGGGTGGGAGGGGGGAGGGGTGGGTGGGAGGGGGAGAGGGGAAAAAACATTGACAGACTGACACCGAGTGATGTCCCTTGTCTTTAATAAATGGGGGTGGGATGTGAGGGGGTGTCGGCACGACGGTCGGCGTCTACACGACGGTCGGCGTCAACTCAAACTCACGTGAAACTGGAAGAAAAAAAACAATAACAAACAGTGAATTTTGAATTACATACCTCATATAAGGATAAACTAAAAATGCATTAATTTAATTACGGTACGTTCGATCGATCTGAAATTTTGATACGATGCATTGTTAGGTCAGACGGGTCCGTGTGCCAAATTTCAGTTCGATCGGATCATGGGAAGTGGGTCATTTTTGACTTCTGTTTTTCCGCCCGCCCGCCGAGCCCAAGACAGAGAGAGAGAGACGGCCGCGAAGTTAATATAAGGGATTTAATAAAAAAACAAACCCGTAAAAACAAAGTTTTTGACTATAAATCCCTTATATATGAGACATAACTAACAGTAGTGATTATTTTTAAACATTTACAGACTTACACTGAGTGATGTCCCTTGTCTTTAATAAATGGGGGTGGGATGTGAGGGGGTGTTGGCACGACGGTCGTCGTCAACACGACGGTCGGCGTCAACTCAAACTCACGTGGAACTAAGATTTTAAAAAAAAACAGTGAATTTTGAATTACATACCTCATATAAGGATAAACTAAAAATGCATTAATTTAATTACGGTACGTTCGATCGATCTGAAATTTTGATACGATGCATTGTTAGGTCAGACGGGTCCGTGTGCCACATTTCAGTTTGATCGGATCATGGGAAGTGGGTCATTTTTTGACTTCTGTTTTTCCGCCCGCCGAGCCCGCCGAGCCCAAGACAGAGAGAGAGAGACGGCCGCGAAGTTAATATAAGGGATTTAAAAATAAAACAAACCCGTAAAAACAAAGTTTTTGACTATAAATCCCTTATATATGAGACATAACTAACAGTATTGATTATTTTCAAACATTTACAGACTGACACCGAGTGATGTCCCTTGTCTTTAATAAATGGGGGTGGGATGTGAGGGGGTGTCGGCACGACGGTCGGCGTCAACACGACGGTCGGCGTCAACTCAAACTCACCTGAATCTGGAAGAAAAAAAACAATAACAAACAGTGAATTTTGAATTACATACCTCATATAAGGATAAACTAAAAATGCATTAATTTAATTACGGTACGTTCGATCGATCTGAAATTTTGATACGATGCATTGTTAGGTCAGACGGGTCCGTGTGCAAAATTTCAGTTCGATCGGATCATGGGAAGTGGGTCATTTTTGACTTCTGTTTTTCCGCCCAGCCCGCCGAGCCCAAGACAGAGAGAGACGGCCGCGAAGTTAATATAAGGGATTTAATAAGCCAAACTTTTGAATGGGATCACACTATGTGTCACGACAGGACATGTTAGTTTTATCGTAGCGGTGTCACTTGTTTTTTATAAACACTTTTTTTATAATTGGGAAGATAAAATAACTATGTACAAAGGTAAATAATTTATTAAGTAATGATGATACTTGTACACCTTTCAAAATTACAAAATGTCACTATTGTTTTCTCTTTCAGGCGAATCCAGTGGTGTTCGAGTTTCCTTTTCTACGGTGGTTCTTTTACCATTAGCCTTACTGAGTTTTAGAATATAAAAAATACTAGTGTATCACCCGTCAAAAATGACGGAATTTTTCAAAATAAACACACATCCGTTTAAAAAATAAAGCAATACGGAACTTTCACTTATTTCTATTTTATTCATTTCTTTCCATATTGAACAATTTTATGCGGACGTTCGAAAAGAGTTATTTTTTGGTGCAGTAATTTGGTGCGCTGCTTTCTAAAATTAGTAGCGCCTTGGATAGGACAGACGGGACGTGACATACATTGCAAATTATGTATATTGATGATTAATAAAACAAATAATTTGATGTCAGTTTAAGAAAAATAAAGAACCTTGTTTTATCTTAAAATAAAATGTGTTGCTTTTAAAATTTTGTTCATTATCAAAGCTTTAGATATTTATGATTTTGCAGGGGTATGCATTCATACTCGAGCTAAAATATGTATCTTCACTTTCGTAGTGTCAAATTTGTATATACAACATGCAGAACGTGTATATTTTTTTTCAATTATTTAATTATATTCGAATAACACATTTGGAGATTTAAAATATATCTTTTCTCAACTAAATTTTCATGTCCTATTTTCAGTATAATGGAAATGGTGGCAACAAAAACACATCCACGGGACTTAGAGACAAAATGAATTTTAAAGAATTGAAAGAAAAAACAAGGAAGGTGTTTAATTTTACAATTTTCAGCATACATGAACAAAATTAAAAATATAGAAATGTCTCTAATAGCCTACGGCATTTCTAGAAGATAAACTCATTTTTAAAGAAGGTAGAACTTAAATATATTCAAGGTTTTCAAAATAAAAAAAAAGAAAAACAATTCTTTAAGAAATTAAGTTAAAAAAAGCTTTAGGCCATGGTTGGGCAAACCTTTTCTACGGAGGGCTGCATTCAAAACTTTATTGTTATAGGTGGGCCGCATATATATTGTGTCTGCTTCAATTACAATTTAAAACGCATAAAAATATGAATTATTGATGATAAATATTTACTTGAAGTTGTCATTTTATTTCATAGCCACAATCTGTTAAATCTGTACATACACTATTAATAATTATTTCAACATAAGTTTTTTGTTACCTTACATAATGACTACGAAGATAGGAACCTAATTTACATACAAGGTGACCATAGAGTACAATTATATTAAATAAGAAGTATGTTACTGTTCACAATTTTTGATAATGTTCTTGAACTGTGTGTTACCACTTTACTGGTTGTAATTCGCATGACTTCATTCAAATTGCAGTCAGTCAATTTTGATTTGTTCCTATACTTGTTTATTTTAATGCAAATAAAAGCTTGCTCACAGATGTATGGGGACCCAAATAGTGAAAACATGTCGGCCCGAATTATTTTTTTTAAGTGTGGAATAGCTTTTGCTGGCAAACATCCATAAAACTCCAGCAGAAGAACTGAATTGAACCTCTTCTACATGTATTAATCTTCTTGTAGATCAAGTAGCTCTAACTGTATATCCACTGGGACCGAATCAGCTTCTGAATTAAATGGCGAACTGATGATATTGAAGAGAGGTTCCAGGTTCTTGAAGTCTTGGAACCTCCTTTCAAACTCCACAGCCAAGGCATCAAACTGAGCCTTGTACTGCCATTTAACCAGAAACGGTTTTCTGTTTCAGCAAAGAGAAATTGAAAAACCTATTTTAACCTGCTTGCCTGGAGAACAGGGAGAGCTTTACCTGAAATGATTTAACATACACATACATTTCATGTGCAAACAAGCTATTGCCCTGAAGTTTGACATTCAGTTCATTACACTTTTCAATAATGTCAATGACAAACATGAAGTCTGACTTTAAGTCTTCATTTAGAATGGTAGTAAGAAAGTCACACAAAACCCTTCATCTCCAGGTACAGAACTATTTCTTCCTTGAGATCCCACACACGTATTAATATCTTGCCCCGGCTCTACCATCATACACTGATGTGGTAGATATATCATAACATTCAGTTTCCAAAACTTCAAGCAGTGCCTTGAACTGCCTGTGGTTAATTTCCCTAGCTCTGATGAGTTTTATGACACTTACAACTCGGTCAGTAGTATGCTTGATATTTAACGAAGATTTACACAGACTTTATTTTGGATGACACAGTGAAGAGGTAATAGTGTATGCTCAGGAAGTTATTATTTCATTTTATTTTTCATCAACTTCACCAGACCTTCGTTTTTTTTTCCCAGTCACATCACCATCGGTTGTTACACTTGCTATCTTGTTCCACACCAACCCAGTTCTTTTAACACAGTTAACAACATTGAATAAATCCTGGCCTGTATTTATGTGTGTGAGTGCCTCAACACTAAGTAATTCTTCGGTAAGCTCAAAACTAGTGCTTATTCCCCGTATAAATACCAAAAATTGTGCTGTGTCCTGTACATCGGTATTTTCGTCCAACGCAGGAGACTAGAACAAAATGTCATTTGATTGCATCAAATTGTCGCTATTTTTATCAAAACGCCCGACTACAGTTTACCTTGATAAAGAAATGTAACAAATTTTGTTTTCTGTTATGAACACATAATGCTTGCTGTATCTGACAATCTTTGTTGAGCTCGCAGTAAGAGAAAGACTTCTTCCGTTTTACAATCTTATAGGACAGCACCAAACTGGTTGGTTTTAGCATCTTGTATTGAATACTGTTTGTTGAAAACAGTTTGCAGCTTCTTTAAATTATTAACCGACTCCTGGCCCCTGGCAATTCTTTTTTCTCTCTTCGTTCGTTAAATTTGGCCCGAAATTTAAATATTTTGTTTGATAGATTCTTTTTAAGTTGCACTCCTTAAAGACGCTCAAGCAATCAAGGCACAGCAAGCAAACTGCTTTGCTCCCAAAATTCTTCAAGCAATATTTAGTGGTTATTTCGTCTTCATAAACACGACATTCGTCCTCATTCTTTGTTTTCAACACTCATGGTTAAATTTACGTCTATTCGCTTTTCAATTTCAATATTTACAAAACCAGCAATATGTAAATCGTAAACAAAAGCCACTCCTGTTTGAGCTGAAATGAAGGTTTGAATAAGGTTGTTAACTGTTAATGACTAATGAGCACTTCTGGAGCCATGAAACCGATTTAGTATCCCCATCTTATCTTATCTTATCTGTTTACAGACGCTCCTTTCTATACAGAGGATTCTTGCGTCCTGCGCTTATCTATGGTTTGTGTTGAGTCCTGCATTTTTATAAGAGATTTAAATGTTGATAAAGTGTTGGTTCTCCTGGTTTCTGCGGGGAGCCCATTCCACGCACGAATTCTACGCGGGAAAAACGAAAATTTGTATGTGTTTGTTCTTGCATACGAAATAAGAAAGGTGTTTTTATCCTGATGTCTATCTGAGGGTTGTATTATGTTATCTTTGTGTTGTATTTCTAAATTAGAATTAATTGCTTTACGTATGAATACTACTTTACTCTTGGTTCTTCTATCCTCTAGTGTTTCAAGGTTTAATGATTTAAATAATGGTATTATTCTTGTCAGTTTTGATTATTCTCAAGTAATGAATCTGGTTGCTCTTTTTTGAATTTGTTCTAGTTTATCAATGTTTTCTTTGGTGAATGGGTCCCATACAGAAGATGCATATTCTAATACAGGTCTCACCAAAGTGAGGTAGCATTTTAGTTTTATATCTCTATTACATTTGTAAAAGTCTCTTTTTATAAAGCCTAAGGTTTCGTTTGATTTTTTAATAACTTCATTGACATGGGGATTCCACGATAGTTTCTCATTTATTATGACCCCTGAGTATTTTGCAGGGATCTGACTACAAACAAGCCAAATCCCAAAATACTAAAGGCACCATGCACCTAAAGGTTATCAACAGAGGGCACATCACTAATTTAGCTCTGTCACACAGGCTTATCTCTAGAGCCATGCTTTGTATTAGAAATCCAGCTACCCACACAAATATCTGCCCAAAGATTTAAACAGAAAACAAAGTGAAACTTTAACAACACACTCCCTATATATAGTGAACAACTTAGCTATACTGTGTTGTCGACCGAGCCCAAAGTGGGTCAGTTTTCTTCTTAAACATACAAGTAAAACCAATTTACGGTCAATTAAAATTGAAAGTAGCCTCTAGTAAAATAATAAATAAAAAGTACTATTTTAAAATGAACACTTTCCGACAGTTCATCTGTAAATTAACCATAAGATTACTAGGAATGTTATTCAATGAGATTTTTTTTCTTTTGTTGTTAAACTGGAGAGAGAGAAAATGAAAAGGAGATAGAGAGAGAAACAGAGAGAGAGAGAGAGAGAGAGAGAGAAAGAAAGAGAGAGGGAGAGAGAGAAAGAAAGAGAGAAAGAAAGAGAGAGAGAAAGAAAGAAAGAGAGAGAGAGAGAGAGAGAGAGAGATAGTTGACTAAATGAACAATAGATTTAGACCTAGCTCACATGTGTTCTGAAATATTCTGAATCTGAATAAAGAAATATGATTGGCTGACAAAAAAAAATGATCCTCTATAATAAAAGGCAAGTTTCTGTCCTTTCTGTCCTTTCTGTCCTTTCTGTCCTTTCTGTCCTTTCTGTCCTTTCTGTCCTTTCTGTCCTTTCTGTCCTTTATGTCCTTTCTGTCCTTTCTGTCCTTTCTGTCCTTTCTGTCCTTTCTGTCCTTTCTGTCCTTACTGTCCTTTCTGTCCTTTCTGTCCTTTCTGTCCTTTCTGTCCTTTCTGTCCTTTCTGTCCTTTCTGTCCTTTCTGTCCTTTCTGTCCTTTCTGTCCTTTCTGTCCTTTCTGTCCTTTCTGTCCTTTCTGTCCTTTCTGTCCTTTCTGTCCTTTCTGTCCTTTCTGTCCCGTCATCTATAGCGATTGGTCCCTCAAACACAAATGACTCCTACAGCCAATCACTAGCGGAGAAAAATGTACATATTACGCGGAGGATCAAAACGAGTTATTTTTGGTGCAGTTTTTTTTGTCATAATTCATTATGTTGTTCCCATCTTGAAGTGATGCCTGCCGCTTGTTCCAATGGCAAATCTTGTAAGTTCTTTTTCAGTGATGGTCCTGGGGGGGTAGTGGCAAGAGTTTTAAGTGTTGTTTGTTTTTGTTGCTGTTATTGTTGTTGTTTTGTTGTTGTTTTTTGTTGTTGTTTTGTTTTTGTTATTTTGTGGTTGTTTTTTGTTGTTGTTATGTTGTTGTTGTTATTGTTGTTGTTTTGTTGTTGTTGCTTTGTTGTTGTTGCTGATGTTGTTGCTTTTGTTGTTGTTGTTTTGTTGTTGTTGTTTTGTTGTTTTTGTTTTGTTGTTTTTGTTTTGTTGTTGTTGCTGTTGTTGTTGTTGTTTTTGTTAATGTTGTTGTTGCTGTTGTTGTTTTTGTTGTTTTTGCTTTTTTTGTTGTTGTTGTTGTCCACATCACTTGCCCTGCGACGACAATGTCCTGCAAACGCTTCAGCATAACAACTACCAAAACATAGCGTCCATGAACTTCACAGGTCACCCTACACTAATTCCCGTCCTTGGGCGGGCTTTGTTACTAGTCTTTATTAAAATGTGTTTTGTTTTCAGTATTCTATTGTTAATCACTTATAAACAAGCACACCTCAACAAATGTAACCAGTCGCTTTTTTAAGTTAAATTGGAGCCCCTAGTAACTTAATCAAATTAAAGATGTCGGTCTCATAAAACTATATAATTTGCAATTGTCACGCAAGTCAGTCAGTCTGTCCTGACGCTACTAATTTTAGAAAGCAGGGAAGACCAAATTACTGCACCAAAGCATCAAAAGGTGTGCAAACTAAATATGCGCTGTGAAAAAATATTATATGAAGTCATTGTTTTCGCTCATATTTTAATTTTGGAAAAGGGATCAATGTAAACAGAGGACTTGATGATGGTTAATTATAAAATTAAAACAAAAAATGGGCGCCGTAGGCGCCCTGAAACCCATATTATAAAATACTTTGTGTACATTTCAGAAAGTTTAATATTTCGTATTTATCAAACAAGGACAAGTTAGTTGGGCTTTTAAAAAGGTTCGGCGCCGTAGGCGCCCTAAAAAAAAGTGCATTTTTTATAAAATAAATAGATTTTTGCTGAAAACTTCCGTCATTTTTGACGGGTGTGCGCTATTTAAACTATATAATTTGCAATTGTCACGCAAGTAGTGTCTGTCAGTCAGTCCTGATGCTACTAATTTTAGAAAGAACGGAAAACCAAATTACTGCACCAATGCACCAAAAGGTGTGCAAATTAAAGATGCGGTGTAAAAAATATTATATGACGTCATTGATTTAGCTCATATTTTAATTTTAGAAAAGGGAACAATGTAAAAAGAGTATTTGATGATAGTTAATTATAAAATCAAAAAAACAAAGGGGGTGCCGTAGGCGCCATGTAACTCCTATTATAAAATACTTTGTGTGCATTTCAGAAAGTTTAATATTTCGTATTTATCAAACAAGGACAAGTTTCTCGTCATAAAATATTGTGACGTGACGTCATTATTTGAGCTTTTATTAATGTGTGAAGGGAACGAAGTAAAAAGAGCCATGTTTTATTTGATGTGATTAATATTATTATTTTTTGTATTAAATGTCCGTTTTTGTGTATGTTTGTCAATATTTAATTTTCTATATTAAAATATAACATTCGTTTTTCGGTTTATGAAATTTACAATTGGTTGTCGTTTGGTTGTCAAGTTTCAATACGTTTTGAACTACAAAGCCATTATTTATTACTGCAATTGAAATTTGTCAACTTATACTTCAGTTTAGCGTTTGTTTTTCTTTTATACACTTTGAGATTGCATAATTGTATGTTTAAAATAATAACATATTTCAAAATCGGACTCCTCCCCACTATAGTTATTTTTATTGTTATTTACATGTAATATTTTAATGCGTCTTAGACTAATTTTGAATAAAAAAATCTTTGCTTTTAATATAGAACTGGAAGGGGTGCTGACTTGACAATAATGAAAACGTTTATTAGAATTCCTAAAACGCGTATTTTAAATTTTATATACGATTACCTGTTGATGCATTAATATTTTCTTTTATCCAGTGATTAACTTTACTTCAAAGGTTTCATGCAAAATAAATAGTTCATTGTTATTCATATTTGTAAATAGTTACAATTTTTATTTACATGTTTTTGATAATGTAAAGGTAATAATGTATGGACCAATGGGCGCATAAACTGACGAGTCATAATAGATCTTGAAAAGGTGCTGACTTGACAATAATAAAAACGTTTATATTAAATTGTAAATATGATTAACAGTTGATAATTTAATCTTTTCTGTTATCCTGTGACAAACTTTGCTTACTACGCTTCATGCAAAATGAATAGTTCTTTGTTATTAACATGTGTAAAAATTACATCTTATTTTTTACATGTTTTGGTAATGTTGTGGTAATGATGTATGGACAAATGGGCGAATAAACTGACAAGTCATAATCATCAATAAAGCTTAAACTGCTTCAAATCTCAGATGTGCTTGAAGTGGATCACATTTGTGGGTAATATTCCAAACTATATAATATCAGCCAAACTATAAACGGCTCTTTTTATATCATTCGCTTTTTCAAAATGTCCCTTTTCCAAAATTAACATATAGCTCAAACAATGACGTCACATAATATTTTACGGCTAGAAATACCACACGCTCTGTTAATCTCGAAACAAAAATGATACCTTTCTTTTTTATCTTAGAATGTGCACCGCTAAAAAAATCCTTGAAAAAATATTAATGCATCAAAAATAACTCTTTTCGAACAGCCTGCATAAAAATTGCTTCCATATTTATGGGAACTCTTATGCTGGAGGTAAATTGTCAACAAGACGGGACTTTCCATAAAATAACATTTATGCAATGGTTTGTACTTAATGTGTACTCTTACATAAATTACGAAACTCGAGAGGAACGTGTTTTGCGAATGAATCGTGAACGACAACAAAGATGGAGATAATGCCAGAGTCAAAACAAACAGCGGCACCATGAGTGCAAGCTTCAGCTCGAATTCAAAGATCCCGTGCCAAGCGACAATTGGAAGAATCAAATCAAGAGGTGGCAACTCGGCGAGCACAAAACGCAGCACAACAACAAAGATCCCGTGCCAATCGACGATTGAAAGAATCAAATCAGCAGGTGGCAACTCGGTGAGCACAAGAAGCAGCACGACAACAAAAATCACGTGCCAATAGACTTGCATCACAAATTGAAACGTCAAGAATCAGACATCGTCCTACTATCCCAACAAACGACATACTTATCGAAAATGAAGTGGAAATTCATAGTTGTGGCGTTATGGATCAATGTGATTATTGTGCATCTCTGAATTTTCCCGCTGAAAAATCATCAGATGGAACATTTCAATATTGTTGCCATAAGGGAACTTTTTTGCTGGTGGTAGATGGTAAACAAAGACGAGATTTCCTCCTATATCTTCAAGAGATTTTTTAGTAATCCAGCACATCCACATTATCGAAGTTTTCATGAAAATATAAGAACATATAATTCATCTTTAACATTTGCCTCAATGGGTGCACATGTCGATCATTTATCTGGACGTGGGCCATATGTATTCCGAGTTCATGGACAAATTTGTCATCGGACTGGGCACATGCATCCTCAACGACAATATTATCAACGTTTTGTTATCGATTCTGCAATGGCAAACGCTCAAAGAATGCAACATCAAGCAAATCAAAGACTGAATGCAAATGTCATACAAAATGTAGATGAAATAATTCGACAGAATAAAATTTATGCAAAAGCGTATCGTATGCTAGTGGAAATCGAACAAGAAGAGAAAGAGCGAGCAGAACTAAATAATCATTCGTTACCAACTGTCAACATGGCCTTTCAACGTGACCGCAACACTGATCGACGACGATATGATTTACCGACTGTCGACGAAGTGACTATGATATTTCGTTCCGCTGATGGTGAGCCACAGTTTGAAAGAGATTTTAGAGTATATCCACGAGATGCTGATCAACCTATAATAAATTTAAATATTCTGAGTCCACATTTAGATCCAATGATATATGTTTTGTTCTGGCTGGCCACCAAATATGCAAATAAATCTTGAAAATCGACCTGGTAGAGTAAGAAATCATATATCGCTTCTACAATGGAAAGTTGCTCAAATAGCAATCAGAGTCAATAGATTTATTCCTATACTACATGGCGGAAAATTATTTCAACAGTGGGATGTTGATTCTCATCTACAAGTCGAGGCAAATAATCTTAATTTCATTAGAAATCAACAAAGCCGTTTGCGTGTTGAACAATATAGAGGGTTAATTGATTATCTTAATGATGCAGCAGTTCGACAAGGGATATCTGTTGGTCGTATGGTGATTTTGCCATCATCTTTTCAAGGATCAGCCCGAAACATGAGAGAAAAATTTCATGATGCAATGGCTATTGTTGCAACACAAGGCAAACCTGATCTCTTTATAACTATGACATGCAATCGAAATTGGCACAAAAAAATTCGAGACAACCTATTCGAAGGCCAACAGCCGAGTGATAGACCGGATTTAGTTGCACGTATTTTCAACATCAAATTAAAATCACTCAAGCTTATGTGTATACAATTGAGTTTCAGAAATGAGGACTTCCTCGCGCGCACATGCTCTTTATTCTTGCCGATAATTGTAATTATTTATCGAAAACGTGAAGGAATAAAAATTGCATTAGGAAATTGGACTGTCGACAATC
The DNA here is from genome assembly GCA_944989445.1 of Ampullaceana balthica. Taxonomy (NCBI): domain Eukaryota; kingdom Metazoa; phylum Mollusca; class Gastropoda; family Lymnaeidae; genus Ampullaceana; species Ampullaceana balthica. The sequence goes on from CALYLW010000618.1 coordinate 186,578, forward strand.
GTTTTGTTGTTCCTTATAATAAATTTCTTACACGTAAATATAATTGTCATATAAACGTAGAATCATGTCAATCTATTAAGGCCATTAAATATATTTACAAATATATGTATAAAGGTTATGATTGTGCCTCAGTCGAATTGAATTTAAAAAATGGGATTGTACATGATGAAATAAAACAATTTATTGATGCCCGATATGTCTGCGCTCCAGCAGCGATTTGGAGACTTCTTCAAAATCCAATGCACGATCGTTCACACATTGTTTATCGTCTTGCCGTTCACGATCGTTCACACATTGTTTATCGTCTTGCCGTTCACGATCGTTCACACATTGTTTATCGTCTTGCCGTTCACGATCGTTCACACATTGTTTATCGTCTTGCCGTTCACGATCGTTCACACATTGTTTATCGTCTTGCCGTTCACGATCGTTCACACATTGTTTATCGTCTTGCCGTTCACGATCGTTCACACATTGTTTATCGTCTTGCCGGTTCACGATCGTTCACACATTGTTTATCGTCTTGCCGTTCACGATCGTTCACACATTGTTTATCGTCTTGCCGTTCACGATCATTCACACATTGTTTATCGTCTTGCCGTTCACCTTCCTGATGAACAAATGGTTTATTTTCAAGAAGGACGAGAAAATCAAGCAATTGAGAGAGCTGATACGCGATTCACACATCTGAGAGCATGGTTTGAAATAAATAAGCACAACGAAAATGCAAGACAATATTTGTACACAGAAATTCCGAAACACTTTGTTTTTGATAAAACAAGAAGTATGTGGAAAGTGAGACAAAAGGCAGGAGATAAAGTTATATCACGTATGTATGCAGTTAGTCCAAAAGATCATGAGATATTTTACCTCAGATTATTGCTTCAATATATTCGAGGCGCCCAACGTTTTGGACATTTACAATCAGTTGATGGAGTGGTTCAAGAATCATTCAAAAGTGCTGCTATTAAAAGAAATCTTCTTGAAGATGATTCGGAATGGGAAAGGTGCTTAGATGAAGCATGTAATGTTTGTATGCCGTCGCAGATGCGCTTCACATTTGCATTGATCTGTATTTTCAATTCACCCAAAAATCCAGGCGCTCTGTTCGAAATTTATAGCGAGTTTTTTAAAATCAGATTATATAAGACTCTTTGATGGATATGTAGCAGAAAAAAAGCACTTCAAGATAACGAGGCTGTTTTAAGAATGCATGGCATGAAATGTAGCGATTTCAATTTGCCTGAACCAGGTCCGATTCAAATTGTAGAACACGTTTTCGATACTACTGAACAGGCAGAAAAAGCAAATCGTTTAATTCCTACGTTGAATCCATTACAAAGACAAATTTTTTATGAGATATCAGCATCACTTGATGACACCAACGCTGAATCACGATTCTTCTTCATTGATGGGCCTGGAGGCTCGGGAAAGACGTATCTTTACAATACTTTGATGTGTTTTGCACGTGGAAAAGGAAAATGCGTTAAAGCTTTTGCAACAACAGGAATTGCAGCAGATTTATTGACAGGTGGTCGAACCGCCCATAGTGGATTTAAAATTCCATTATCAGCAAATGAAACATCTGTTTCAAATATGAAGTTTCCATCGGTTGAATCGAAAAAACTAAAAGATGCATCTTTGATAATAATTGATGAGGTATCTATGTTATCTACTCACTCTCTACGAGTCATTGATCTGTTGCTTAGAGAAATCATGAATGACACTCGACCATTTGGTGGTAAAGTTCTGATTTTAGGCGGTGACTTTCGACAAATATCTCAAGTAATTTTTGATAATTTTTAGTTTGCTGAAACTACTTTCAGCTGTGGTTGGTATTGTAAGAAAATTTTTCAGAGATAGTTCGATATTTGGGTACGATTCTTACAATTTCCATGTAGCCAGAAGATTTAGAAGATCTAAATGGAAAATGTCATCGAGTTTTAGTTTTGTTTTGTTTTATTTTTTATTTTTTAATTTTTTTTTATTATTATTATTTTTTTGCAATAGTTCAATCATTTGGTGTTTAAAGCATTTTATTTCAATAATAAATTGCTCTTTATTTATTTAAGTTTTCGAGTTATTGAAACTGAAGTAATAGGCGCAGATTAATCAAGGACAATGTTGATATTGAGAGTGGGGGGGAGATCGGCCATAGTGGCTAGAAGACCACAGGAAAAAGATGCGGTGTCTGATGTTTCATATGAAAGGAGTAAACTTGCTTTGACATACCGAAACAAGCCCGTGACAGGAGACGCCTTCCCTCCCCTCCCCCACTTTACTCCCTTGACAGTTGGATGGGAATAGCAAGTTTTTCTTTTTAAAAGAAAGTCTGTAAAATCATATTGACATTTGATCGATAAGAAGCACTGCAAAGGCCACAAAGATAATAAAAAATATTATAATGGTTTAAATAAAATATATTTAAATATAATTAATTTTTAACTTTTTTGTTGTCGATGATAAAAGTGAAATACAGTCGGACCTCGCTAAGTCAAACTTCCCTAAGTCGAAAACCTCCCTATATCAAATTAATTCCACAGACTAATGCATTTTAGATCTCCTCAACTCCAAGATTTTTGGCTTTCAACCTCTCTTAGTCGAATTTCCAAAGGCGTTTGGGTTATTATTCTGGAGTGACATTTTAGAACACGTGTTCCGTAAAGCCACGTAAATGGACGTAAAATCTTATCTTAGTGCATTCCACGAGGGATTAAGCGACCCTTGCAAGTACCAAAAATGACAAGGGCAAGAAAAAGGAGTGGTAACTAATTCGCGTCCCTTTGTTGTATGTTGTGACACTTTTTAAAAAGAAAAATCTTACTCCTCCCATCCCATTGTGGAGGAAGTAAAGTGGGGAGGGGAAGGAAGGTATCTCCTCTCACGGCTTTGTGTCGGTATGTCAAACCAAGTTGGCTTCCTTTCATATGAATCTTCAGACACCGCCTTTCTTTCCTGTCAAGCCTACTAGCCGGTATGTATGTCCCCCCTCTCAATATCTACGTTGTCCTTGATTAATCGGCGCCTTTTACGCCATTTTCCCTCTCAAAAACTCCGTAAGTCGATTTTTTTTCAGGTCCTTTTGAGTTAGACTTAGAGAGGTCCGACTGTATTTATTTAAATACAAATTTAAAGTTTGAGATTTAGTGGCGCCCTTTTTAGCTGACGCCCTTGGCATCTGCCCCGATGCCAACCCATTGTTACGCCACTGGTAGAGTTAAGCAATCAATACATAAATGTTATAATCATTGTGGTGGGTAAATACCGTCTGTAAATTGAACCTTAAGGAATAACAAAGAAGAAATGTAGTTTGTGCATTTAATTATATGTATTTTCCACCATAAACTAGAAGTATTTTTACTTTGCTTACACCTTACCTTAATATTTATTTCTGATTTTACCTTAGATGTATTTCCCGCCTTAAATTAGATGTATATTACCCACTTTAATTTAGACGTATTTTTTTAATTTACATAAGATATATTTTCCATCTTTCTGTTATTTTAATTGAACCGGTGTTACCGTTTCAATAGCTTAAATTAATGGTTTTAAAAAGATGGTAATATTTTATTTATTTATTTTTTGTTGTTGTTGTATTTCCTGAAATACACAATAGAATGTTGAGGAACATCTTTATGTTCTCTCGAATTCACTCGAATAGCCTCCATCATAGGTATGAGGAAGTACTCGTCTAGTCGTGTCACGCTGGTAATATAAAAATATAACCCTATAAACCCATGTGAAATGACATCCCGTGTATATAACCTCACTAAATTTGAAATGATGAATGATACGATTCAATGCTGGTATATTTCGTTATTATTTCACTACCTGTACACTCATTCTGTCCGATATTCTTTTTGAACCTTGACTTACACAGATATGGACACATTTGGTCAATTTTTCCTTTCGGTAATTTGGTCATAGAGCACTATAGACCCATTTTGACAATGACACATTTCACCATAGATATAAATTTGCTGTTTATTCAATTGTGCCATACGTTTGTAAATCTTTACCCGCGCTTATGTCACCGCTGGCAAATTTTGACATAGACTCGGCGATATAGCAACTCGTCATTTAACGCAAGTCAATTTTTACGTATGGTCATTCAACGTAGAGTCATTATACATTAGGGTCATTTTACTGAAGGTTCCTTTCGCCAGAGGGTGACGACAGGAACTGTTAGCTCTATTGTAGCGGTGACACTTTATTATTTTTTTATTATTTCTAAGTTGGAAGAAAACATAACTCTATAAAAAGGGAAATAATGTATTAACGTATGATGCTACCAGTAGTCCTTTCTAGATTTCATAATTTATTCATTTGTTTTCTCTTTCAGGCGAATCCAGTGGTGTTAGTGTTTCTATTTCTACTGTGGTTCTCGCTCTGTCTGCCATGTTGCCGTGGGGCGGGCGCTTATGAGGTTTAACATATGCGGTTCACTCATTCTCTCACTTATAGATCTCTCTTTTGCCTTCTAAATTAGAAATCTTTAATTTTTATACCAAACACCCGCCATACGTTTTTAGTCATATTAAATCGAAGTACTTGAACTTTCAAGTTTTAAATTATTTTCTTCTTTTTAGTCCACTTGTAAAAACGTGGTTTTCAAAAATCATTTTTTTATCTTTATTTATTTTATTCTTTTTAGTCTACTAATAAAAACTTGGTTTTTAACACATTTTTTTTACCTATATTTATTTTACCAAAGACCTCACAAGCGCCCGCCCAACATTTTAAAATCATTGGGATGTGGTCACGGGGGGAACACACTGATGTCAACAAAAGCTGTCGGTACAGATGCTTATATATAAACTATAGATAAACTGAAAAGTTCAATAATGTAATAACGGTACATTCGATCGATCTGAAATTTTAATACAATGCATTGTCATCCAAGATCTATCTGTGGTAAAATTTTCAGATCTCTAGGACTATCACAAGTGGTTCAATTTTACGTTGGCAGATTTGAAAAAAATCTTGGACAAACAATTCCCAACGAAAGCGAGTTAATAAAAACGTGGTAAAAAACCTCTAAGTCCCCTCGGTCCAAAACGCGACCGACTCTTGGGCGACACGCTACAACTCTTGACTCGCTGCAACTCCCTGGTCTGCCCCGACCGGTCTGACAGCACAACTGGCTGCCAACTGGTCTCAACTGACCCTGGCGTGTCCTCTGGTCACACTCCCATGTGGCCAACAGTTCATTAAAACATTATATTCATGACTAGTGTCCACACAGTCAACAAGCATTCACTCACAGTGATTCTCATACCCCTGACATTCCCAAACAATGTAATTCTCAACCATTTCACATTCGCAGTTTCCAACTACTAAGAACTTTAAGACTTCACTAATACACATCTCTTCAAACTTTACTTTCAAAATTAATTTAATAACAATCAAACATCTTTTAAAAAATGATAAACGTAACTTATGTACACTTTAATGTTTTTATGTGCTGTAGATATGATATGTGTGTTTTAAATTGATTATATATAAATGTATATGTTTTTATATTGATTATTATATGTGTATAACTTTTTTTATGTGAAGCGCTATGAGTATGAGCCCAGCTGAGTTACGACTCTGCGCTATATATTTAAATTATTATTATTATTATTATTATTTAGGCCCAGACTTGAGAGTCCGCTAAAGTTGGTCACATGTACATGTACTACTAAATTGTTTCCCAAAAAATCTTTAAACATATCAAGTTAAACCGTTTGTGTTTGATATTATTTCAGAAATATTTTAAATAATTCAAGGAATTTATAGTTGTTTTTTTTTAATTAAAAAAAATAAAATATTCTAGTTGTATCAAACGTTTAATATAATTTTGCATGAATTGCATCCCCTAGGGCCGCCTATATGGGAAAACTGGCATCGTGAAAGAGGAAGACAAGGTCACCCACGTCTCTGATATAAAGATGACCGCCAGAGGAGCATAATGTGAAACTGGGAATCATGTTGAAGGTTCTCACACTTACGTCTAATGAATATTAAGCAAAGTTTATTTTAAAATGTTGTTGTTCAGGCGATCAGACCAACAAAATTATAACACAAATTATTGCAGATGACTCGATCTATTTATTTCGACAATCCATCTATCCTATATAATAAAAGGAAAGTTTCTGTCCGTTCTGTCCGGTCCTCGATAGCGATTGGTCCCTCAAACACATATGACTCCTAAAGCCAATCATATTGAACACGTTTACTCGGACGTTCAAAACGAGTTATTTTTGGTGCAGTATTTCTTCCAGGACTTTATTTTGAGTTATGCGCGTTGGGATTTATAGTCAAAAGCTCTGATTTTACGAGTTATTCATTTTAACTATAATGAATAGTATTTTGACGTGATGCACATGTAATGCCGGTCGAGACGGCTGTTCGAGGGGAGTTACAACATGCCACAGAAAGTGACAACAGAAAAGCGGAATTAAACTACTTAACCAAACAAAAAAAAATATATATATATATTAAAATTGACTCTCTGGTTCACTTTAAAAGGTTAAGAACAACATAGAGGGAAATTATATGGAACATTTGCTTTACAAACGTCTTACAGTCCATAAATAAAGATTTAAATTATTGTTTTGTTCACATAACATGTTTGTGTTTCTTGTATTTTTTGAAAACGTCTACACAAAATTATTACAATTCAAATGGTTCGTTTTTTTTTAAATTTAAAAAAAAATATTTACAACTTTGATTATTGTTGCTTTATAACATACTAGCTGACCCGCGGCGTAGCATACGCCGCTAATGATTTAGTGACGGGAGAAGACTTCCTGAAAGACACGGTTGTAACAAATAGGGTGGGTTTGGGCAAACGACTGTGAGTGAATGAAAAGAAGGAACTCTGGAGAGACCCGCGGCGTATCACCCGTAAAAAATGACGGAATTGTTCAGCTGAAATCTATTTTTTTTTAAAAAGGCACTTTTTTAGGGCGCCTAGGGCGCCCTACCTTTTTCAAAATCCCAACTAACTTGTCCTTGTTTGATCAATACGAAATATTAAACTTTCTGAAATGTACACAAAGTATTTTATAACTTTTTACCGTGTTCCCTGTTTACAAAATTAAAATATCAGCGAAAACAATGACGTCATATAATTTTTTTACAGCGAATATTTAATTTGCACTCCTTTTGATGCATTGGTGCAGTAATTTGGTGCGCTGTTTTCTAAAATTAGTATTTGTTGAACATACTTGCAGCTTGGTGTCTCGCAGGGTCCGACCACGAAGAGAATTATATATATAGATTACATTATTCCCTTTTTACAAAATTAAAATATCAGCGAAAACAATGACGTCATATAATTTTTTTTTACAGTGCATATTTAATTTGCACACCTTTTGATGCATTGGTGTAGTAATTTGGTGCTCTGCTTTCTAAAATTAGTATCTGTTGAACACACTTGCAGCTTGGTGTCTGGCAGGGTCCGACCACGAAGAGAATTATATATATAGAATTATGCGATTCTTATAACTCCAATTTTTAAACAAGTATTTTGTAATTTGTATTACATTAAAAAAATTAAGTGTAAAGGAACTTTAATAAATATATTTTATAAAGGAATGTATCTTTTTGTTATACACTTGTCATTTAGTTGCAAATGTGTGTGTGTGTGTGTGTGTGTGGGTGTTTCTTTTGTAATTGTCTTAATGACATTCCCACTTAATTTTAGAGATGACTAATCCTTCAACGCATTGAAGTTTGACACGGATACTAAATGCGCGTGATAATACAACCCGATGTGGCTAAAGAGCTCTAACGGCTCATAAATTGCTTATATTTTTCGTGGCAACCCAGTATAGTATTATTGCTTAACTAGATAAGACCCGCGGCGTAGCATACACCGCAGATTTGATCATAGATAGTGCAATGAAAAAGGGGGGGGGGTAAAGAACGGACACAAATAACAGGTCCCTTGTGAGGGTTCTTCGTCATGCTCATTTGTACTCGTTTTGGGCTTGTTCTGGTGAATTATATATATATATTATATATTTATATATATACATATACATATATCTAGGTAGTCTTTAATGGTGTAGGAGAAAACGAAAGTCTCCTCTTTTTAAGCACACTTTTATTGTAGCTATTGACATTTACAGGCTGCTCTGTATTGTAATTATAACCATTGACACACATTATAGCTTAGTAATCATAGTCATCCATTAGATTTATTTGAGCCTAATTATTAACTTCACACGCTATAACCATTTTATATCTGATTCTAGTTGAAGAAAGTGTAAAGAGATTTTGTTAAGATTTCCTTTTCATGTGTTGTTTTTTTCAACACTCATTTTTAACACAACCAAACACCATCTTTTTCAAATCTGCTGGATACATCCACTTTAATGAATTTAGCAAGTTGTAGGATAATATTTGCATACGTCTGCGCCGAAGAGATATCCTACCTTTTAACTCGACGGTATTTTTTAAAAATTAATTTCTTATACTCGAAATGATGAATTAAAGAATAATTCGTACACTGTCAAAAGGCATGCCCAAAATTTATAATTAACTTATGCAAAACTTAAGATTTGACTTTGAAAAAGAACTTTAGAACATTTCTGCACAACTTAAGAATTGTCTTTTTGGTTTAGACTTATAGAAATATCAAATTTTCATGACATCTACCACCATTGCGTCGTAATAAGGCAGTTGGGGGGCTAGAGTCTCTCAGTGACTTAGATCACACTATCACTAGGCTTAAAGCAGGTAGGAAGTAGATTATATATTTTCTTATTTTGGCTTTGGATTGAAACACATCTATGTTTTCATTTCATTTTTAAAAATTAGTTGTATGTAATTTTCTATAAGTACTGGTTGCAGAAGGCTTTTTGCAGACACATTCTTTATTCTATGCCGACTTGTCAGGCCTATATGTGTTTTAACAACACAGACTATATATTTGGACGATAAGTCGCACTGAATCAGATTGACAGTACATGCTTCACCGGGATGTCGTAGATGATTAGGCGTTAGGTCAAAAAATGTACGAACAGCGAGGCAAGATGAAACTATAAGACACAACAAAGTGATTGTCACTAGGAAAACTAGTTTGTTATTTAAAGTAGTAATTTTGACACTGAAGGTCTATTCATCATTTGTGCTATCTGACAAAGTATTATATAAATATTTTCGTTAAAATACTAATATTAGATATATTTGATTTTTTGAAAAAATCTATAATGAAATATAAGTAAGTTAACTATTAATTATTAATCTGATTTATTAAAATTAAGTATTGAGTCGGTTAATCATATCAATATGAAATAAAGATTAAGCCATATATGTGTCTTATCTTATCTGCTACAAGCGCTCGTTTTATACAGAATATTATTGCGTCCTACGTTTATCCGTGGTTTATGTCTAGTCTTGCATTTTTATTAGAGTTTTAAATGTTCGTTTTGCTGCTTTCCTCAGGCAACCCATGCCACGCCCGAATCCCGGACGGGAAGAATGAGAATTGTATGTGTTTCTTCTTGGACACGGAATAAGAAAAGTGTTTTATCCCTATGTCTATCTTAAGTTGTATTAAATTATATTTGTGTTCTATTTCCAATTTAGATTCAATTGCTTTATGTATTATTACTATTTTCTATTTGTTCTTCTATCCTCTATTGCTTTAAGGTTAAAAAATAAAATATGAAGCAAAGTTAAATTCAATAACACACTCTTATAGTGAGCAACTTAGTTATACTTTTTTGTCGATTGAGCCCAAAGTAGTGCTGGATTTACTTATTTGCTAAAAATCATATTTGGCACTGACATAGAATATCTGGACTTCAAAAGGGACTCCATATTTCAAATAGCTTAGGGTCCCATCAAGTCTATATCTGGCCCTGCTGAAATTGTATCAGTTTTCTTCTTAACCATAAAGTAAAATAAGATTATTAACGATTTAAGAATGTGCACTTTTACAACTGCGATGATGATGACACACACAAAAAGATACGTAACAGATAGTGCATTAACTGACGTAATACATTGTTAAGTTACAACACATAGATTTGTGTATTTGGATAACACACAGATTGTGGTAATAGAACGATGCATAACTTGTCCTTCTTGGAAAGCTTGTATATTTTCGAGAGCGACTTTTTTTTTCTTTTTTTTGTTTGTGTCCCATAACCTCGTGGTCGTATGGGGTTCTAATGATTCCATTTGATAAGAACTTTCTCGGGGCTTGGTAGACCTTAACGGCGTACATCTCCTCTCCAGGTCAGCGAAGGAATTTCTAGCGATTTCAGATATCAACATTTTTATTGTGGCTTTAACGTGGGCTAGATCCCACGCCCCTCAGCTTGTGAGGCCAGCCGCCAACCGAGAGCGACTATATTTGGATAAATTAACCCCCCCAAAAAAAAATATTTACTAAATATGTATATTTGGTGTTTACACACCACGTGGATCGGGTAATTAGACAACAAATATATTGAGTACTTTGATTCATTATCAATCGGCAATGTGTTACTTTTGAAATGAAAGCAATCTATCAATATACATAATTTGCTATGTATGTTCGTCCCGTCCGTTCGTCCGGCTACTAATTTTTGAAAGAAGCGAACCAAATTACTGCACCAAAAATAACTCTTTTCGAAACGTCCGCATAACATTCGTAAACTTGGAAATAAATGAATAAAATAAAAATAAATAATATAAATGAAAGCTCTGTAATACATTACTTTTTTTATTCTGATGTGTATTTTTTTCAAAATTACTAGATCTCAGCTGAAATATATTTATTTTGAAAACTTCCGTCAGATTTGACGGGTGATACACTAGTATATATATATATATATATATATATATATATTCACCAAAACGAGTATGTGCAAATAAGCATGACGAATGGCCCTCGCTGGGGTCGACCAATCAGTTTACAATTAGGCATCGGAGGTGGTGGAGAGAGGGGAAACAATGGTTCTCGCGTTCACTTGCGTTGCTCCTTTCCAGAATAACAATGTGATTCGTAGTGTAGTGGTTATCACGTCCATGGAATGGCCTGGGGTCAAGCCCCAGCAAAAACATTATTTTTTAATTTTTAAAAATGTGTGACTGTGCCCGTTCTTTTTCCCCTTTTTGCAAAAATGGCTTACCCTCACTAGGGTCAGCCAATCAAAGTTTATGATTGGGAAACTAGGGTGGTGAAGGGTGGTGGTGAAGGGTGGTAGGCAAATAGATAACCTATATGTGACTGTCTCAAAACCAACAATGCATCTGTGGTTCCCCCCCACCGACGTTCACTCACATTGTTTTGATTTCTTGGTGCTGTAGTTTGTGTCATTTCTTTCTCCCCTTTCTCTGCACGGGGCGTATCTATTCTATTCACCAGAACAAGAACAATTCGTGTGCAAATAAGCATGACGAACGACCCTAGCTGGGGTCGATCAATCACAGTTTATGGTTGGAGTCGGGGGCACGTAACAACAAACGCAGTGCGCATATCTCGAACGAGACCAACAATGCGTCAGCGATTCGACGATCACTCGCGATTTTCTTTTCATTTCTCGTACTGCTGTTTGTGTCATTTCTCTCCCCCCCCCGTTCTTTGCACTATATATATGTGCAAGTCTGCGGCGTATGCTACGCCGCGGGTCATATCTAGTTTTCTTAAAACTTGCAACTCAGTCATACACAAACAAATAGTATCGTATCATAAATCTCTACTGCCATTCTCCCGGACCTGACGGGTAAGATAAAATCCAAAGTTACCTCGCCCCAACAACAAGTGTGTGTGTACATTATGTTTATTCACGCTCCGCTTCACAATTAGGCTGCGCGTTGAACTTTAATCTATCAATGGCATTATGCGAGTTTAACATGTATGTTTATATATCATCACGCTTGTAGGGCCAAACACAATTGCCTTTCAATATATTTCTTTTTTTAAAAAAAGAATCTCTTGATAAATGGATAAAACCTTATTTTTTACAGTCAGTGAGCTGGTAAAAATAAATGTAAACAAGTCCATAACGTTATCCGGTGTGCGTAAATCTGTCAAGGATAAAGTTATATATGTCAGCCCACCCACGTTAGTCAGCTTTTACAAAGTATCAACACTTAGTGGCTAGAGGTAATATTTGTCTACCGAAACTCAGACTTCAGTGTCTCACGCTATACAAATTCTAATCCAGGATACATTTCTCAGGAGGGTACTTCAGTATTTTTATTATTCGTTTATCTGTTTTCTTTAAGGCCAGTCTTTGCAGTCACGAACACAGAAACAAGTTTGGGGAGGGGGATTTTTGCACACGCACGTACAGTGGCAAACATGTTTTAATACATATAAGCTGGATAATCAATATTTTCCAACCGCAGCCATATTAAAAACAAAGTTGACAATATTTTCAACATTCCGTGTATAATAGAATAAAGTGAGCGCATTTAAAGTTACAATAACTGCACTGAAACAGTTCTGTTAAAGAGAAAGAAGAAAACTAAATATGGTCACTTGTTAAGACAAGACGTGGCCGACCAACAAAAACGCGCATCTATAATACAATAATAAAATCACGACAACGACACATGACAAACCTTGAAGCTGCAAATAGAGCTGGTCTGTGGGGGTATCCAAACTATCTGCAACAGGCCATGACCACAACGCAGATGTTGCAGATCATTTTCGAGATGACATAAAATCTACGTAGTTGTCTGTGCACGACGGTCTAAAGTTATGAATATTTCAAGAACACCAACCACTACGACCACCGATATTCAAACACATCTATTAGCTATCATTAGTATTATTATTTCACAAGGCTGGATGTTGATATCCTTTCTTGTCTACGAGTACGTTTATGTAAGGAGTTATATTCTGTTTCGTTGAGATTCTCTTGATGGATTGCCATTGTCTTTAGTGGGACGACGCGTGTTTGATGTTCTATTTACCTTCATCACAAAACAAAAAAAGGACTCACAGTTATGTGCTTTCGTACATGCTCGAGTATCGTATCGGATGTGGAAGAATCGGGGGCATATCTGCGTGAAGATATCGAGCGATTTTTTCAGGCCCTACAGCGCAGTACTTTGCTCTTAGTGTCTCAAATTAATGCGGCTCTATTGGCTCCATCTGGAACTTAATAGGTGCTGTTCTCACGTCTAGGGCAGCTGGAAATTTCTATTCTGAGCTTCGAAATCACTAAAACGCCGAGTTAATTCTTCCTAAACAAGCTACATTTTTTTAGCAAAGTGTGCATTGGGAAACACAATAGAACTGACTTTAATCAACATTGCTTGAATCCAAGAAAATTGAGACTAATTTCACTTAGACATGTATGTATCCCATAAGCGTGACTTAATCTCAAATAAATTCACCGCATCATTCATATCAGAAATCAAGTACCTCCAGCTGCTTGTTGAAGTGGTTGAGATGAGTGGTAATGTCAGACAGAAGTCTTGGTCTATTTCTTGCAAAAACTACTGAAATAAGCAGTAATTAGAAACCTTGGTTCCGATAATGATGTCGATTTGGGTCACATACTTCATTTAACCTTTCATATTGATTACTTTTTAACCCATAGTGATTTTGGAGTCTGACTCAGTAATATTTTTAATCACATCCCTCCAACTAGTCCACTAATTTCGCCGCACAATGTAGATGCTCCATGTTTTGTAATTCCAACCAGCTTTTTCCCAAGACAGGTTCATGTTTGTGATAATTCGACATTACTTGTCAAAAATATTTTTTCCTATTGTTGCCCCATGCATGTATTTCACTTTCAATATTTCAGTAATATTTTTAATCACATCCCTCCAACGAGTCCACTTATTTCGCCGCACAATGTAGATGCTCCATGTTTTATAATTCCATCCAGCTTTTTCCCAAGACAGGTTCATGTTTGTGATAATTCGACATAACTTGTCAAAAATATTTTTTCCTATTGTTGCCCTATGCATGTATTTCACTTTCAATATTTCGTCTGTAATAAATACATGTTAGACTCTCAAAGAGCTGTGCCAGTCGTGTCATTACGCTCATCAAAGAGGCGTACCAGTCGTGTCATTACGCTGATCAAAGAGGTGTACCAGTCGTGTCATTACGCTCATCAAAGAGGCGTACCAGTCGTGTCATTACGCTCATCAAAGAGGTGTGCCAGTCGTGTCATTACGCTCATCAAAGAGGCGTACCAGTCGTGTCATTACGCCCATCAAAGAGGCGTACCAGTCGAGTCATTACGCTCATCAAAGAGTCGCGCCAGTCGTGTCATTACGCTGATCAAAGAGGCGTACCAGTCGTGTCATTACGCTGATCAAAGAGGTGTACCAGTCGTGTCATTACGCCCATCAAAGAGTCGTGCCAGTCGTGTCATTACGCTGATCAAAGAGGCGTACCAGTCGTGTCATTACGCTAATCAAAGAGGCGTACCAGTCGTGTCATTACGCTGATCAAAGAGGCGTGCCAGTCGTGTCATCATGCTCATCAAAGAGGGCGTGCCAAACGGGTCATTACGCTCATCAAAGAGGTGTGCCAGTCGTGTCATTACGCTTATCAAATAGGCGTGCCAGTCGTGTCATCACGCTCATCAAAGAGGCGTGCCAAACGTGTCATTTTGCTCATCGACAGCAAGGGGGATAGCAACAAAGTGTTTGTCTTTTTGAGATCATCTGTATTTTAACATCTGACAGACCCGATTAGCAACCATATATTTGCATAGGCTTACATTTGCAAATATCTTTTTGTTTTGTCTCAGCGTCCCCTGTAATTAATTTGAAAATAAGAAAAACCCGTAAAAAACCAAGTTTTTGACTATAAATCCTTTATGTACGAGAAGTAATTAAAAGAATGTTCATTATAATACGCAGCGCCAGACCATCCAGAAATACAAAATTGCAGTTGTGTCGTAAAACATGTTTAATATAATGCGCACCGATCAGGAATATGTTTATAAAAAGAGCTGTCAATAAAATACGCACCTTATTGCGCGACAGAAAGGTTGTTCAATATAATACGCACCGCGACGCTCTATCTCAAAAAATAGCATGATACATAGGAATAAATAAAATAATCTAAAAAATCAATAATTTAATTACGGTACATGCGATCGATCTGAAATTTTGATACATTGTTTTTATCATCGGTACGAAACTGCCTGCAAAATTTCAGCTCGCTATCTTGCGAGCAAGTGGGTTAAAAATCGATCAAAAGTTTTGGCGACAAGCAAGCAAGCAAGCAAGTCGGTCGGTCGGCCGCAGACACCACGAGTTAATATAAAGGATTTAAAAAAACACAAACTGTTTGGTTTACTATCCAATTAATATGAAATATAAATGATGAATCAAATTTAATAAAAGCGAAATTAATTTTCTTATGTTGGCTCTAAATAGCAATCTTTTTTTAAAAAAACAACTTCTTACAAACAACTTTTAAATAAAGATGGAGAAAAAAAATATTTTTAAGCCAATTTGAATTTTTACGAAGCATAAAAAATAACTTATAGAATATAACTTGTGACAACAGCTGTCTTCAAATACACAACTTCACCAAAATGGTTTGGTTATTTACAATAGCGTTGGTTTTAAGTACCATATCCTACAGTCAAGTAGAAGGTTAGTGAATTGCAATATTTTTTAACAGTTGCATTGAAACTATTGAAAGATGATTTCTTTAATTTGCACACCTATTTAATGCAATATTTTATATAGGCTGTGGCAATACATTGCTTTGTTTGTTCATATTTACATTATTATGCATCCGTGCTTTTTATTACACCAAGCTTTAGCTTCAGTTTTGATAACAACAACAATATGCGAATTTGAAACTAAGATAAAGGATGATTATAGTTTGACCCTATACATCATGCTGTGAAGAAATCCATACAAGCAACTATTTACTGATTTCAAACATATGCGTTTGAAAATATCTGAAAATAACAAACATCATTGTACAATTGGTTACCATAAGTTTTACTGCAGTTATGAATTTTTTACTTTAAAAAAAATTGAATTACATTTTTTTTTAAATTTTAGTGCGATTGCCACCTAACATTATTGAACCTCAAAAAGCCATTCATATGTATATAGCTTCCAACAGCAACTTTGTAGTCTTATGCAAAGCTGAAAGTAATCCCGAGAGTCCAACGTAAGTTTAATTTTCGTGGTTTGGTACTGAAGTTTTCATTAACTTTTGCGCACAAGAGTACTTAATTTAGTATGGAAATCCTACATACAGTAAAATGGATAGATTTCTTGTTGTTTTTAACAATTTACTGGATACATTTATTACTATTAGAGATCGAAACCAGATTTAATTGTGTGTATATACTCGTTCGCAAGCAGACCTTTTTTGGACAAAATCTAGGGTAAAAAGTGTGTGGGGGGGGGGCGGCTTATGAGCGGGTCATAGGTGATTTCTGCATGGATATTGAATATCGGTGTTGTTATTGTAGATTATAAATGTCCTTTTCTACATTCTACAAGATTCGACTGCTCTATCAGAAGCTTTAATATGGTAATACAAATCAGCACTTACTTTATTTAATCATTTTATTTATTTTTGTGAACGTTTTAATAAATTGTTTAAACAATTTTGTTTTCAACCACGGATTTTAATGTACGCGCTTTCGTAACTATTTAACAAATAAAATTTTTTTTAAATACCAGTAACTCTTACTTAACAAAAAGCACAAAGAAAAGATAGGCAGTACAAAGTAAACAATCATAATGACCTATTTAGCTTGTAGCTTTTTAAAAAATATGAACCATTTTTTTAAAAGCTGTCCTATTGGGGGGTCGGCTTGCGATCGGGTTATACACTTTTAATACTTTTCCCTTCCAAAAGTGGAGCCGTTTACTTATGGACGAACGGGCTATAGGAACGAGTATATACGCTAATTTTTTTTAAAATTGAAAATCAGATAATTATAGTTTCCTTGTATTTAATTATTTTTTATAATATTTTGATAACACCAAGCTTTTGAATAAGAAAATAATCAATTATACATAATTTGAATTGAAAACTAAGAAGTAAGGCCAAAAAATATGAGGATCTGGGTTTTTGTTACACAATTTTTAATTTCTAATAAAATGTAATTACTATTACCAGGGCTGTTTTTATTTTATAATTATGTTTCGTCTAGTTACAAATGGCTTAATGGTACATCTCCCATTGTCCCCAATGAGTTTGTGAAATATGATGCATCAACTGGTGACCTGACCTTCACTTCATTCACCAAGAGAGATGAGGGTGTTTACATGTGTGTGGCCAGCACTGTCTTCACCTCCCAGGGTGGTGTTAGAATCACCGCTGCCAGTTTTTCCCCAACAGTAACGGTTTATCAGATCCGTAAGTCAGTTGGCTTAATGTTTTCAAATGATTAGTTGACAATTTAGGTGCTTTAAGCATACATCTATTAAAGTATTAAAATTTCAAGCTATTGAAAAGAAATTAGTTGCCTTCGAAAACAAATGCCTCCGAAAAATTTTGAATATAAAATGGAGTGATTTTAAATCAAATGAAACAATAAGAGAAGAAACCAATCAAGAATATCTCCTTTTATAAGGAGAATACGTTGGAATTATATCGGTCATGTTCTTCGAATGGACGAGAGAAGACTATCTCGTCAGGCCTTCATATGGACACCAAAATGCAAAAGAAAACAAGAAAGACCAAAGGAAAACCTACGTAGAACAATCAAAAGAGAAAGCTCAACCATGGGTCTAAGAAATAATCAAGACCTAATACAATTGGCGACGGATCGTCGTAAATGGAAATCCATGACTTCTGCCCTATGTGCCGTATTCAGCCCGAGAGGAACTAACTATCATCATCATCATCGCCCTTCGTCCCATCTGGGGCATAGGCCGCGAACAAAGTCTCTCCAGGCATCCCGGTCCTGCGCCAGTCTCTCAATCTGCCCCCAGCTGTGCCCGCTCATTTTTGTGTCTGCCTCCAGTTCTCTTCTCCAGGTCATTTTGGGACGACCTCTTTTCCTTTTGCCTTGGGGGTTCCATGTGAGGGCTTGTCTCACAATGCTGGATGTAGGCTTTCTGAGAGTGTGGCCAATCCATCTCCATCTGCGCTGGCGTATTAGCTCTTCCACTGGCTCTTGTTGTGTGCGTTGCCAGAGGTCCTCATTGGTGATGACATTTGGCCAGCGGATTCGGAGAATTGCTCGGAGACATGTATTTATAAAGGCTTGAAGCTTTTTAGAAATGGCTGCTGTTATTCGCCATGTTTCTGCTCCATACAGTAGGACAGGCTTTACTGTGGTGTTGAATATCCTGACCTTGGTATGAAGAGTCAAGTTGTTGCAGTTCCAAACTTTTTTTAGCTGTTTAAATGATGATCTTGCTTTGCCAATTCTCACTCTTACATCGGCGTCTGTCCCTCCTTGTGTGTCGATGATGCTTCCAAGGTATGTGAAGCTATCCACCTCTTCCAGATTTGTTCCTTCCAGTGTTATTGGAGTGTTGCTTGATGTGTTTATTTTAAGGACTTTGCTTTTTCCCTTATGGATGTTCAGGCCAAGGCAAGCAGAGAATTGTGCTACATCGTTGGTTTTCTCCTGCATCTGTTGCTGTGAGTGCGATAATAAGGCCAGGTCGTCCGCAAAGTCCAGGTCATCAAGTTGTTTCCATAGTGTCCACTGGATACCATTTCTCTTCTGCTCTGTAGACATTTTCATTATCCAGTCGATGGTTAGCAGAAATAAGAATGGTGAAAGCAGACACCCCTGTCTGACTCCGGTCTGTACCTCAAAAGCCGCTGTTGCTTGTTGGCCATGGACAATTCTACATGTAAGTCCTTCGTAGGAAGCCTTAATTATGTCAGTCAGTTTTTGTGGTATCCCGTAGTGTCTTAGTAACTTCCACAGGGTTGGCCTGTCAACACTATCGAAAGCCTTCTCATAGTCAATAAAGTTTATGTATAGTGGTGAGTTCCACTCCAGGGATTGTTCCAATATAATTCTCAGAGTGGCAATCTGGTCAGTGCATGATCTATCTTTTCTAAAACCTGCTTGTTGGTCTCTAAGATGGGTGTCTATTGCGTCCCTCATTCTGTTTAGCAGCACTCTGTTAAATACTTTGCTTGGTATGGATAGCAGAGTTATTCCTCTATAGTTGGAGCAAGAGCTAAGATCTCCTTTCTTTGGGAGCTTAATGAGATGTCCTTCTTTCCACTCCGTCGGAATCTGTTCTTCCTCCCATATTTTCTGATTTCTTGTCGTAATATCTGCTGTCAAGGCTTCTGCTGGTATTCTGTCTGGACCAGCTGCTTTGCCTTTCTTTAGTTGTTTAATTGCTCTGTTTATCTCTTGTTTTGTGGGTATGCTGCAGTCTATTTCTAGGTCTTGTTCCGCTGGCTCTATGTTGAGTTTGTATTGTGGGGCTGGTCGGTTGAGGAGTTCTTCAAAATGTTCTATCCATCTTTTTTTCTGACCCTCTTCATCAGGTATAGATTTCCCATCTTTAGTTTTAACAGGTCTCTCTGGATTTTTGAACTTTCCGGATAGCTTTTTTATTGTACTGAATAGTTCTCTTGTGTTTCCATGGTAAGCTGCCTCTTCTGCTTCAGTTGCTAGTCCTTCTATGTAGTTCTTTTTATCTGACCTTATACTACGTTTAACGTCTTTATTGGCTTCTGCGTATTCTGCTGATGCTCTAGCTTTTTCAGTTCTGGTGCGGCTGTTGTTGAGATTTGCCTTCTTCTTTTTCCTCTGTTGGATTTTCTCCATGGTTTCATTAGAGATCCATTCTTTATGCGTTTGTTGCCTTGGACCCAACACTTCTTCACAGGTGGTCGTGAGTATTTCTTTGAAGCTTTTCCAGTTTTGGTCAACTGTTTCTTCGTTGCCAAGTTCTTGTAAGATCTGGAATTTGTTTGTTAGCGTAAGTTTGAACTCATTAAGTTTTGGTCCCCCTTTCAAAAGAGTAGTGTTAAAACGTTGGCGCTTGCTTCCCTCACTTGTCCAATTCTTTTTCAATTTGAGCCTTAGTTAGGGCAATCAGTAGATGATGGTCTGAGGCTACATCTGCCCCTCTTTTTACCCTTACATCTTGGAGAGATCTTCTAAACTTTTTGCAGATACAGATATGGTCGATTTGGTTAGCCGTTGACATATCTGGTGATATCCATGTTGCCTTGTGGATATTTCTATGCATGAAGAGACTTCCACCAATGACCAGTCCATCTGCAGCACATAGATCTGCTAGCCTTTCACCATTATCGTTCATCTCTCCGAGGCCATTTGTTCCCATGCATTCTTCATATCCATTATTGTTGCTGCCTATTTTTGCATTTAGGTCGCCCATTAGAATAATCACATTGCTCCTAGGACACTTTTGGATAAGGGTTCTCAGTCTGTTGTAGAAGTCCTCTTTGTCCTCTTCTTTACTGTCGTTAGTAGGAGCGTATACCTGAAGAAGATCCATATTGACTTCTTGCTTTTTGGTCTTAAATCTTGCGGTGATTATTCGGGGACCTTGGGCTTCCCACCCTAAAAGGGCGTTCTGGGCAGTTTTGGAAAGCATGATTGCTACTCCTTGGGTGTGGGCTGCGTTTTCTTCATCATGGCCTGAATATAGTAGCAGTTCTCCTGTGTTGAGCTTCATCTGGCCTGAGCCAGTCCATCGGGATTCACTTATCCCTAGGATGGCTAGCTTGTACCGTTGCATTCTGGCAGCAACTTGGGCAGTTTTTCCAGCTTCGAACATGGTCCTTACGTTCCATGTTCCTAAGTTGGTGGTGGTCCTAGTGGAGAGGATGGTTGTCTGCCGGGTGGTTTCCAGTTGGCTTTGGCCACCCAGCTTCATAAGTTCTCTGTTACGAGACCCATCATCTCCAAGGTCCGAGTTTCCTATTTTTTTCTTTGTTCACGTTTTTTGTAGCAAGGCTTTTTTTTTACGGGAAGGGATGCTAGCCCTTCGCACAACCCTCCTCCTCTCTCACCCGGGCTTGGGACCGGCTACGGCGGAGTTAGGAACTAACTAACTAACATTAATTGACAAGTAGTTTTTTGTCCCATCAACATACAAGAAGTACAATTATATTTCACAGGATATGAATGATATAATTATTTATGAAACAGCAATTTGTTTCTTCAGCAAGTTATTTCTTAACCGATAATCCTGAACTCATCTTCAAGACAAGCGAATCAGAGTGTTCTTCTGTGTCGTTGAAAAATTAGTTTTATAATTTTGATGGATGACACGTTGAAGACTCATCCGTGGAAGAACCAGCTGCTCCAACATGCAGAAGATGTTAGTGTCAAGCAGAAGACAACTAAAAATTTTCTCATTCAGTTATTTGAATTTCCTCATTCAGATATCCCCATGCCCGATCCCACAAGATGATATCCTATAGTAGACATCATACAACAAAAACAAAATTCAACTGGTATCAGTTGACAAACAGTGATAATTGTTTACATCACAGTCTTGATAAGATCTTGTCTTATTTTTGGTCAACTCAGAGATGAAATATTAAAAACTTTTATGTTCATCCCCTGTCAAATGTATGTGTGGAATACTAACAATTACACACTGCAGTGCACAATGCGAAAGAGTTTTTTTCGTATTTCAGGAAGAAGAAAACGCAGCGTATTAAATATCATCTGACACGCTAGAAAGTGTACTTGTCTTAAACATTCCCGTCCATTCAATACCATAGAAAAAGCATCGAGGTTGACTGACTCTGAACTTCACCAGTTCATTAGTTGGTGAAGTCGATAACGTCTGAGTTGACGAAATGTTTATCGATATAATGTTTGTTTGTATAGTTATGCATTGAAAGAACTTTACTATCTATATTAATAAAAGGTAATTTTATGTCCATCTATAGCGATTGGTCCCTCAAACACATATTACTCCTACAGCCAATCATATTGAACACGTTTACGCGGACGTTCAAAACGTGTTAATTTTGGTGCAGTATTTCTTCCAAGAATTTATTTTGAGTTATGCGCTTTGGGATTTATAGTCAAAAGCAATGTTTTTACGAGTTATTTATTTTCACTATAATGAATAGTATTTTTGACGTAATGCATATGTATGCCGGTCGAGACGGCTGTTGTTACAACAACATGCCACCGAACTGTGGCGGAACGTCCTTGGACGGGCTTTGTTGCTCGTCCTTATATATTGAATAACATTCGGACCGTCGATAGTACATCTATCAGCCCCCTATTTAAATTTGTCTTTGCTTTTTGTGTGTTTTTAACAATAAAAGTGGGATGTTTAGTGATACAGCACTTCATACTTTACTGGAGTCATCAATATCTTTGATAATTTTTGGAGATAAGTCGTTGTTCAAGTACAACACCCAAGGCAAACATATATTATTGTGTATTTATGTATTTCCTGATCAATTTTCTTTTTTCACTGTCACATTTCGAATGTTTAATCCATAATAGTGGCAAGTTTTAATAAAGCTTTTATGATACAAACGTTGCTAAAATCTGAAAAAATTGTGTTTTTCAATTTGTTATTCTTCAATTTGGACTTCTTAATAATCTTTAAAAATTATATTTAGTTTATGATGTGAATGTTGTGAATGCTGCAAACATAATTGGCGTTATTATAAATATCCTTGACAGGCGTTGATCCCTTCACAGAAACAACTCCAACCTCTAAGTCTGTAGATGAGTATTCTTATGTGAACTTGGAATGTTCCAATAAAGGTGAAGTTTTTGGAAGTGACATAGTTTTTAACTGGTATAAACATGAGACCGGCAAACAGCTTGATACTGGCGGTGGTCGGTTATACGTTGATCGGTTAGGTAGGTACAGATCTGTTTACTGTTACAATGAAGAATTTTATTATATTTATTGTGTGCATCTATGCATTTAAAATATGGAATGTTAATAACTCATATATGTAGACTAGGGGTCGAATGGCGCCTACGGCGCCCACTGCAGCTGTAGGGCGCCTATGGCGCCCACTTATGTTTTGTCAAAAGCCCAAACAACCTATCATTGTTTGATAAATACGAAATATTAAACTTGCTGAAATGTACACAAAGTAATTCATAATTAGAAATCCCCAAAACCAATTTTTACATCGTTCTCTTTTCCAAAATTAAAATCTAAGCTAAAACAATGACGTCATTTTTTTTAAACAGCGCGTCTTTAATCTATAATTATTTTCACACCTTTTGATTCACACCTTATATTAATATAAGCTCAAATAATGAAGTCATATAATATTTTTTACAGTGCTAATCATCACACGATTTTTTAGCTACTACATACTGTTTTACATCGTTCCTCAGCGTTCCACATCCATCCCTTGATTTGGGCTATTATATTATTTACTAACGTATCACCCGTAAAAAATGACGGAAGTTTTCAAAATAAATGCACATCAGATTAAAAAATAACGTAATACAGAACTTTCATTTATTTTATTTATTTTAATTTGGTTCATTTATTATCATATTGAGAAATTTTATGTGGAACGTTCGAAAATTGTTATTTTTTGTGCAGCACTATAAAACAAAATCGATCGCAGCGCCTACTAACAGCATTACAAATTTCGCAGTGCCACCTAGTTACATCCATGCATACAGACAACGGTAATTATGTATATTGATATCTATATCTATATTATGAATTCAATTTTTTCATGATTTAATTTGTCTTTATACCAGTTTTGAATTATTTTATATATTTTAAAAATATATTATTATCATTAATATTATTATTATTGTGTAAAACTGCTAATTTTTTTTAGCTTTAACACGACTGAAAGTCTCTGAGAGACTTTGAATAATAGTAATTACCAGGAAACAGATATCCATATTGTCGAATACATTTAATACACTCATAATATTTTCATCTTGTTTAAAAACCTGTCCCTTTGTTTTGGTTGAATAGTTTCATTTCTTTTAGAAACATACGTAAATTTATGTTTAAAAAATTTAAACATTTGTTGTGTAGTTAGTAGCAACTGTAAACAAGAATCGTTAAGGTAAAAAAGTAATATATTTCTTTTAAAAAAATGTATTGAAACATAAAATAGTCGTAGTCTATTCAAGAGCTATTCATTTGTTATGTCTTATCTTATCTTATATTATCTTATCTGTTTACAGACGCCCTTTCTACATTGAAGATTATTTCGTCCTATCTATGGTTTGTGTTTAGTCCTGCATTTTTTATTAGATATTTCAGGCAACCCACGCCCGAATTCCGGAAGGGAAGAACGACAATTTGTATGTTTTTGTTCTTGCATACGGAATACGAAATGTGTTTTTATCCTTATGTCTTCCTGAGGGTTGTATTAAGTTATCTTTGTGTTGTATTTATAAATTAGAATTAATTGCTTTATGTATGAATACTACTTTGCTCTTGGTTCTTCTATCCTCTAGTGTTTCAAGGTTTAATGATTTAACTATTGGTGTTATTCTTGTCAGTTGTGAATATCCTCCAGTAATGAATTTGGCAGCTCTTTTTTTAATTAGTTCTAGTTTATCAATGCTTTCTTTGGTGGATGGGTACCATACAGAAGATGCATATTCGTGTACATGTCTCACGAAAGTGAGTGGACCCTACAGTAGATAAGGATTTGAAAAAGGTCTTATCGAAAATGGCTTACAAAATGCAAGCTAAAAAACAATGGATGAGATCCATATGTATCATAGATGGTCTTAAGTTTAATTCTCATTATATACAAGCAAAATAGCTGCGCTGTGCAGCGGCGAAGAAAGGATTCACCCATCTTTGGGATACCGCATACCAACGCTCATAAGTAACGAAGACGTTGCAACGTTAAATATAGCAAACGGCATTTGTCGTCCTACCCCCGAAATAAGTACGTTCATCTATTTTGGTTAGCGCATTGAAGCCGCCTACCAAATTTTGTAAACATGGGAGGAATAAATACGAAGTTTTAAAATGTTGAACGATTTCCACCGTTATGACTGTCGAAAATAGAATTTAAAAACAAAACCTGCTTAACTTTTTAACATCAGGGATTCAATACCTAAACAAAAGAATATCCATTGTAGACAAAACACGTCGCGGAAATGTACTCACCAATTCTTTAATTTTCATGGCGATTGGATGAATAAAATAATATTTATAAAGCTTATATAAGAAAAAAACGACATTAGTGGTCCCTAATAGGGGAATATGTCAAGTTCAAAACACTTGTTGATTTCAATCTGGAACATGATGATCTGTCGATATTTGTCAAGATCGCGTGAGATTGAATGTGGATAAACAATATAAACGCTTAAGAAAATAATAATTTTGGCCCCCGGCCTCGAATTAATTATATATGTTGAATATGTGCCATCAAGATCCATACATTTATACACAGAAGCCAAACTTTAAATGACTCTTTTAATGTCTTATATTAGACAATAATTACATTTTTGTTCCCCCGGCCCCGAATAAATGGTATTTTAAACCTTTTCATGCCAAAATCAATTTTAGGATCGTACTTAATAACCTCGAATACTTTCATGGTGATCGGCTACAGCAAATAATATACATATTAAATAACAAACAAAATGATATTAATGGCCCACGGGCTTAATCAGTGTAAATGTAATCTTCAAAACATCTGTTGATTTTAATCTTGATAATGATGGATATATTTGTTTGTCATTAACTGTCAATATACTGTAAAATCGAATGAGGAATAACGTAGTAAACATTTACCCAAAAAAAATTTTGGACACACGACACCGAAAGAAAACAACATTAGTAATGACCTACTTTAATATGGGCCGTTAAGTTCTTATGCACCAAATTGTTGTGAAGATCCACCCATTTACTCGGTATCCAGTGTTTAAAATACTTTTCATATAGATCACCTCAGGAAAAAATGACATTATAGGAGCCCATCCCTATGTAAAGTGGTATTTAAAAAAAAATATATGCCAGAAACCTTTGTAATCAAGACCTCAAAGTTTCGTTGCGATCGGATGAATGAAATAATATTTATATAGCTTAAGTGAGCAAATATTAGACAGTTCGTTAGGGCCCTCGAGCCCGATCAGTGAAAGATGTTAAGTTCAAAACAACAGTTGATTTCATTGCAGAAGGGCTGATGAAATTAACGATTAATTAATCGATTAATCTTTAAAATTGTAATCGATTAAAATTAATTTAGTCGAATAAAATTTGATTAAAATTTAAGAAAATGTTTATATTTTTATTTGAATTTAATACGTATTTTATATTTTTTTGTTACAAAGACACTTTTCCCTCGTATTATTATTATTTATTTAGATGTGCACGCGTAAACAAAAAGGTTTTTATTCCTTATTTCTTGCATATATATAGCAGAAATAATTTGCTATCTTACGTCAGAAAATTTGGGAGCCATGAAATTGCCGCGACCGAACTGATTTCGCGAAATAATGAATCGCGACTTAACGGGATCTATATATGCGTTTAAAAAAATATAAGTAATCATTAATTAATGGATAAATCGATTAATTTTTACAGATTAATCGAACACAATTTTTTACTCAGTACCAGCCCTACAATGTAGACATTATGGATAAACGTACTTGTCAACATTCATCAAAATATGCAAAATCAAAAGGGGAAGAACGTCTTAAACGTTTAAGAAAAAGAGATTAGTGGCTCCCAGCTTCGAAGGAAAGGGCATTCTGAGTTTAATGCCCTTTAGTATTTTAATACGGGCCGTCAAGTTTTTTTGTACCAAGTTTGTTCAAAAACCATCCATTAACACAGTAGCCGAAGATTAAACAAATTTCTATAATGCTCATATATGGAAAAACGTACATGGGGCCCTCGGCCTCCTCTGTGAGGTAATTTTTTGTTTTCACTTCATGGGAGTGTGCTCAGACTTCTCAAAGTTTCATGCTTCCACCTACACGGGAAATTGGAGAATTAGTGATGGGTGAGTGAGGGCTTTGGCTTTTATTACTATAGATTTTTTCATCTTCAACAGGACACCTTCACTTTACTTATGTCAAAAAATCTGATGAGACAACCAACTTTTCTTATATTTGTGGAATTTCAAGTCTAACAGATAAGCTAATACGTTTTGGAAGGTCTATCAAGCTAATAGTTAAAGAGATTACTAGTAAGTTTTATTTGAATGTAAGAGTACTGAACATTAATGACAATAATCCAACAGAAATGTTGACAAACTTAAATATATTTTAAATATTTTTTATTATCCAATAAATTTTATTTAAAATTTATTGAACAGTTTTTTTTTATTTATGAGGTTTTTACATTCATGTTAGATTTCTTACAATTTGTAAAGGAGAAAAGATTTTTAAATATTTTTTTTAAAATATAGCATTTTTTTATCTGTTTAATCACTGATAGTGCTATCTAACTTTTGTTTATGAATTTGTTTCGTGTCTCACATTATTTAAGGCATCAGTGCTTTTAATATATACCTTCTAGGAATAATGAAAGGAAATCAACAATGTTTATACATAATAACATTAGCATAACACTTGTGAACAGATCCAACACCCTGTATACATAATAACATTATCATAACACTTGTGAACAGATCCAACCCCTGTATACATAATAACATTATCATAACACTTGTGAACAGATCCAACCCCTGTATACATAATAACATTATCATAACACTTGTGAACAGATCCAACCCCTGTATACATAATAACATTATCATAACACTTGTGAACAGATCCAACCCCTGTATACATAATAACATTATCATAACACTTGTGAACAGATCCAACACCTGTAAAACCACAAGTACAATATACTAACACTGGTGTACAAGCCAAGTTATACGGCCAGGCAATTCTGGAATGTGTCTTTTCTGGATAGTAAGTGGAATTTCATGTTATATTTCTATAAGTATTTTGTAATTATGAAAATAATCAGACATAGTTTGGTTCATTTTTTATTTGAAAGTGTATTTGCATTGAATCAAGCCTTGCCACTGGACATAACATTAAAAGGAGAAAACCATATAAAGTTTTTATTTGAAAATGGACAAGGGCCCCAGGGTTGGATATTAGCTAGGTGAGCTCTTCTCTTCGGAAAAGGGGATAAGTAAGACCTCGGTATTTATACACCTGTTTCACAACTAGATCACATAATACATTGTAGAGTAGGTAATCATCTAGACCAGTGATTCCAAAAGCGGGCGCTACCACCCCCTTGAGGGCGCTGATGCGATCCAGGGGGCGGTGAAAGTCACTGCACCATGGGGGGGGGGCAATGAATAACTAACTGTTAAGGGGCTGTGAAAGCATAAAAGAAGAGAAGATTTAGAAAAAAAAATGTTTGTATTCCACTCATAACCCATATATTTTTTCTTTGAAAAACTTTTTGGACGTTTGTTTGGTTCCCGCATACTCACTCATTTGCATTTGGATATGTGCAATTGCGCACTTCCAGACTACAAGAACATTTGACAAAAATTAACGATGATAATTAAGGATTTATTTTATTTTTGAACACTAAAATAAAATTAAATAAACAACCCCGTAAAAACCAAGTTTTTGACTATAAATCCCCTATATATAGTTGGTTGGCTTTCCTTATGTCTCGTGAGGCGATGGAAGATTCTGTGCTCTTGTGGGATCCTCGCGCATGGCCCTGCAGCTTCTGCTGTGGCTTTACAAGCCCACTCGCGAATGGCGGCCTTTGCCGCACTTCTGGCACTGGAAGGCAGCACCTGTGGTTGTCTGATTAGCTCTCCTTTTCCTCTTTTGGCGGTCCGCGTCTGCGACCTGTCGCATCTCTCTTTCTCCTGCTTCTAGCCCGTCAGTCAACGATTGTCTCCATCTGTGTCTGTCCCCAACGAGTTCCTCCCAGCCACTTATGTCAATGCCAATAGCTTTGAGATCTCTCTTGCAGACATCTTTGAAACGGAAGTGAGGCCAGACTGTAGTCCTCTTTCGTTTGGCTAGCTCAGAGTAGAGGTCCTTTGGTATTCTGCCATCCTCCAATCCTATATATAAGACATAACTAAAAGTGTTAATTATGTTCAAACGCGAAAAACATTTACAGACTGAAACTGACTTAACTCCCCTTTGCTGTAAAAAACGGGGCGGTGGGAGAGGTGTGGTCACGGATGGCTGGACTGAACTCAGCGTGACACTTGAATGTAAACAAAAGCTGGCCGCTACTTATAGTTATAGAGAGATAAACTAAAAATGAATTTATTTAATTACGGTACATTCAATCTGAAATTTTGATACGATGCATTGTTAGGTGACATGAGTCTAATTGCTAAATTTCAGCTCGATAGCATCACGGGAAGTGTATCGTTTTTTACTTTTGTTTTTCCGCCCGACCACGAACGACAGAGACCACGACAGAGAGACAAGATTTCTAAGTTAATATAAGGGATTTATAAATTAAACAACCGACATTGCAAAACTCTTTTCAACCGCAAACCACACAAGGTTGCGATGGCTTGCTTGCTTCTTAAAATATTTCGTCAATGTTTGCCAAATCGGAAAAACATCATACTATTGGTGACGAACAAATTATACCGGCTATACGTGAAGTAATACGTACTGTGCTACACTAGCCAGCATCTGATATTATCAAGATAAATTCGTTAATAGTAATAATACATTTTAAATAGAATAATTTTTAAAAATCCTTTTTAAAAAATGACACGCTTTTATTTACATATAGAAAGTGCACTAAAGAGAAGAAAATAAAAATTTTCTATGATTACAGGTGAAATTCGTGAACCTATCCACTGCACATAAAAGCGTGGGGCATAACAACTCATTACTCTTTGCAATTATTCTTTTGCATATAGATACATATTTCTAATTAATACGATAGTAGCATGTATGTGATCAAAGTTGTGAAACTTTTAATGTTTATTAATATTCATACAAATTTGTATTTATGTTTCGCAGCCTTGTACATGATAGAGAGTTTTGTACTTGTTAGCTATTTTACCAGAAATGGTTTTCTTTTAGAGCAAAGGGAAATGGCAAAACCTGTTTTACCTGCTTTCCGGAGAATAGGGAGAGATTTGCCTGAAATGCTTAAAATGCACATATATTTCATGTGAAAACAAGCTATTACCCTGAAGCTTGACATTGAACTTTTCCATAATGTTAATGGCAAACATTAAGTCTGACTTCCCCTCTTCATTATTTACCAGAAATGGTTTTCTTTTGGAGCAAAGGGAAATGGCAAAACCTGTTTTACCTGCTTTCCGGAGAATAGGGAAAGATTTGCCTGAAATGATTTAAAATGCACATATATATTTTATGTGAAAACAAGCTATTACCCTGAAGTTTGACATTGAGTTGTTCCATAATGTTAATGGCAAACATTAAATCTGACTTCCCCTCTTCATTATTTACCAGAAATGGATTTCTTTTGGAGAAGAGGGAAATGGCAAAACATGTTTTCATCTACTTCCTGGAGAATAGCGAGAGTCTCCCCTGAAATGATTTAACATGCACATAATTTTGATGTGCAAACAAGCTTTTGCCCTGAAATTTGACATTCAATTTTTTCATAATGTTAATGGCAAGCATGAAGTCTGACTTCCACTATTCATTAACAATGGTAGTAACAAAGTCACAAACAAAAACCTTCATCTCCAGGAACTTACATATTTATTTCCTTGAGATCCCACAAACACCTCAATATCTTGCCCAGGCTTAGCCAGCGAATACTGCTGCGGTAGATAATATAATAACATCCAAATCTTAAAGCATTGCCTTGAAGTGCCTATGGTTAAATGCCCTGGCTGTGACCGTTTATCATACTGACAACTGCTAGAGCTTCAACACAGCTTTACACACACTTTGCTGATGAAATACACAGTGGTGAGATAACAGATTATGGTCAGGATGTTCTAATTCTTTCATTTTATTCTTCACCAATTTCACCAAAACTTCCTTTTTTCCATTTAAAGCACACGCTCCATCTGTTGTTAACACTTGCCATCTTGTTCTGCACCAACCAAACACAGTTCTCAACAGCATTTAATAAATCTTGGCCTGTGGTTGTGTCTTTGAGTTACTCAAAACTAATTAATTCTTCGGTAAGCTCAAAAAGTGTGTTTATTCCCCGTATAAATACCAACAATTGCGCTGTGTCATGTACATGGGTACTTTCGTCCAACGCAAGGGAGTACCACAAAAAGTCTATGCATGCATCACAAAGTTGGTGCATCAACTTGTCATTTATATTTTTCAACACGCCTGATTACAGCTCTCCTTGATAGAGAAATGCTATCAAATTTTATTTTCTGTTCTGGACACATAATGCTTGTTGCATCTGACAAGCATTCCTTGATGATCTCGCTTTAAGAAAAAGGCTTGTTCCAGTTACGATCTTACAGGACCAAACTGGCTTCGGTTGCAGCCTCTTGTATTCAAGACTGTTAGGTAAAACATTTTACTGCTTCTTTAACTCATTAACCACTTCTGTACTTCTTCTTTCCTTAAAGTATGCCCGAAGTTGTACTCCTTAGAGACGCCCACACAGTCACGGCACGGCAAAAAGACTGCTTGCTCTATCGCTCCTAAAGCAGTATTTAGCAGTACATTCATCATTAAAAACATAACATTCGTCTTTAATCTTTCTTTTTTTGGCAGCACTCTGGTTAAATAAAAGTGTATTTGCTTTTAAAACTGCTCAAAATGTAAATCTTTAGCAAAAGCCAAGTTCGGTTGAGCAGAATGTAGTTTCGAATAGATATGTTTACAATCAATGACTAATGATCACCAATCGATTTTGTAACCATAAACCGATTGAATACCCCTAGATTCGAATCAAATACTCGGAATAGAAATTCAAAAAATATATCAAAACTTCTTTTAAACAAATGAAAATTAACATGACATAAGATCACCTCTTGCGGCTTGCGAACTGTAGTTTGCACACCTCTGTGTTAAAATAATGCAAGAAATATTTGGGGGCGCTGAGTAATATTTGTTTCTGGAAAGAGGGCGGTAGGCCAAAAAGGTTTTGGAACCACTGCACTAGAGGATAGACGAACAAAGAGCAAAGTAATAATAATAACTAAAGGAATTAATTCTTACTTAAAAACACAACACAGACAATCTAATACAACCATAAAAAAAAAGCACTTTTCTTATTCCGTGTGCAGGAACAAACACATAAGTTTTCGTTCTTCCCACCTGGGATTAGGAGATGGATTGGGTTCCCTGATCAAACCAGGAAAACTATAACTCTATCAGAAAAATCTAAAATAAATGCAAGACTAAACATAAACCATGAAAAAGTACGAGATAAGATAAGATACCACAATCACAAGCCACCATCCAGTTTTCAGACGTTTGTTAGTTCAAAGGTTTCTCAGCAAATCATAACAAATGATGTTTACTACAAAGTAATGGGGGTGAGACTGCAATCAGGCTTTTAAAAAGGTAAATGCATAAAATAAAAACAGGGTATTAGTAGGCCTGACAGGACGTAACACAACAGCGAACGTTTCGGCAAAGAGCCTTCTTCAACGGACAAATAGTTGGTATTAGTAGGCCTGACAGGACGTAACACAACAGCGAACGTTTCGGCAAAGAGCCTTCTTCAACGGACAAATAGTTGGTATTAGTAGACCTGACAGGACGTAACACAACAGCGAACGTTTCGGCAAAGAGCCTTCTTCAACGGACAAATAGTTGGTATTAGTAGGCCTGACAGGACGTAACACAACAGCGAACGTTTCGGCAAAGAGCCTTTGGTATTAGTAGGCCTGACAGGACGTAACACAACAGCGAACGTTTCGGCAAAGAGCCTTATTAGTAGGCCTGACAGGACGTAACACAACAGCGAACGTTTCGGCAAACGTTTTATTCGTTTCATTTGTGTACTATTTGTCCGTTGAAGAAGGCTCTTTGCCGAAACGTTCGCTGTTGTGTTACGTCCTGTCAGGCCTACTAATACCCTGTTTTTATTTTATGCATTTACCGATGTTTACTACAACGTGTTTCTATTTTTAAATCAAATATTTACAAATATTTGTTAATTGTTTAACTGTAATGCATTCAACATGCGGTTAGTGATAAAACAATTAAAATGTTTTAATCATTAAATTCGAATGAATCATATTTTAAAATAATAAATCACTAAGGCATTTTTCTTGTTTTATTATTTCTAAAATTGCTCTCAGTTACAACAGTTCTGGCGCACCATGTAACATATAAATAATTCATGACCTGAGGACACTAGAATTTCTAATAATTTTTTTTTGCATACTGGATATACTGAAATACTCGCACATAACACTACGCGTTACAATTTTTTGAATTGAGGCAAAAAGTTAATTTTTACATTAAATTTATATTGCAAGTAACTGCAACACATTTACTTTCTTATAATAATCTAAATAAGTTTGAAACTTGTATAAAAATTTTTAGTGACCCACAAGCTCCACAGATACCAAAAATTACGTGGTTCTTTGATGATGACAAGGAAATCACAGGGAATACAAAATATATGGTATCAAACGATGGACGAACCCTAACCATATTGGCTTTAACAGAACCAGATGAAAAAAATTACTATTGTGCGGCTGAAAATAGTGTCGGCTGCGTTTTGCTTCAACCTGTGTTCTTGAATGTAACATGTGAGTAATTTTTTGTCGTATTATCTTCATATCGGTGTCTTTATTTTGTTTCCTGTATCTTGTTTTAATGACGTTACACATGGTAACATGGTAATGGAAATCGGATGTTTTTGTGAAAATAATATTTTTTTAATCTCCTTGAATATATAAATTGCAATGTTATTTTAAAAATTAGGCGAAATCAACTTTAAAAAAAAAGTAGCAATGAATTCGTTTTTTTATAAATATTTTAATCTAGGGTATTCATCGTTATTGTCTAAAATATATAAATGATGATTACGTTTCACATACCAAAAGCTTGCACATAATAATCTAACGATATTTCAATCAGTGTGTCCTGGTTATTAGTTGTATTTTTTTCATTATAATTAAAGTTGGCAAATAGTAACTCAGAACAATTAAGATGGGTTTATTATCAGAGGCAAGTATTTTATTTAGTGGTCAAGATTGAACAAATTTATACATGTTAGAATCTCTTGGATAGTAAAAGTTACATTGCTAGTTTTCTTGTATCGTTTGATTTTTACTCAAGTTTATTACACTTCCTGTAACTTTTGCTATCTTGAAACACATCTTAAAATAGCGTCATAGGAATTAAATTCCTATGTCTGTATATGAAAACAAAAATTCAAGATGTCATGTTGTACGATGTTTCAACACACTAATTTTACATTACTGTAAAACACGAAGAAAATGAATAAAGTAATTTATACTTGAAAAGCCATAAAACACATGCATACCAAGTAATGTAAACATTCTACGCTGTGCTTGGATGACATGCACGACAACATATCTCACATGACGAACATACTTGCTGTGAGTAACATTCCCTTTGTAAATTTTAAACATGACTTGTCTGTGCAATCAAACTAAGAACTTAATATTCCATATCCTGGTTTCATGTTATTGCAGTCTCAAACTTTAATGTCAAACCATTAGAATTTGTTTTTCAGCTGTCATTTTGCAGTGAAGTTTATAAATGAGAAATTACTCGTGCTGCGTAAATTGCATCTCACTAAACTTATTAGATTGATACTGTCAAATATTTGTTATATTTTTACTTTCAGGGAATAACAACTATATGCGTTGGAAATAACTTTACATAGTTATTTCAAACGATCTCCTGTTGTCTCAAATCCAACCCTTCACTGATAAATTAGATCGTGGCAACACATTTGGACTTTTTGGGCTCCTGTGTTTATCAAATATTTGAGGTGTATGCAATTTAAATTGCTTATAGCAATGTGAACTTTTTTTCCCATAAGAAAATGTAGAGTTATTGTTTTTACATCGGACTTGAAAAAAACTAACCAAGATCTGGGTGTTTTAAAATATTTTTAATGAAAAGAAATTGAATATACAATTTAATTGTCATATTTGTACCATCTAGTAAATGCAGCTGCCCCTATAATTGTTGACGGACTCAGGGATCAGACAGTATCCGAGGGGAAAAGATGTTGTATTTAACTGTGATGCCAGATCTGCATCTAATGAACAAGCCCCATCAGCAGCAATCTGGTACATCAATGGTGAAGCTACTGGATCACACACGGGTAATTTTGATGTGTCTATTTGTAACAGTGTTTTGATGAATTAATCTACTGATTAAAGTTTATTTTATTTTAGTGATCTTTACTGGCATTCTAAGAAAACTGTTATTTATACATAATTTTGTGTTCTATTTCAGATCGTAGTAAATATATAATTGAAAACAAGAAACTGGCTGTCAAGGCGGTCACCAAGGCCCGAGATATATTGTGTGTCCAGTGTTCAGTAACTAATAGTCAAGGAACAGTATGGGGAGATGGATGTCTTAATATTATTTGTACGTTTTTAAACTAAGTTTTATTTAAATGGCTCTAATGACAGTTTTGTGCATAAAATGATTAAAATATATAACCTAACTACACATTTTAATTAAATGTATTTCAATCAACTAAGATTATTTGGAACTAAAATGGTACATGAGAGAAATTAGAAATAAACATTCGGCTGTGTAAAAATCTCTACCCACCTAACGTTGCATAATATTTCTTCTTTTCTTTTACTAAACTGTATACAGTGCCCATAACAATAACACAACATCCAGTCCTAGAACAGAGCATAGATCATGGTGATGTGATAGACCTCACCGTTACAGCCACAACAGATGAATCACAGATACTGACTTACAGGTAAGAATTTCTTTACCAAAATGTTTAATTACCTTTATGTTAGTTATTGTTTATTTAATTTAAATGTAATGTCATAGTTGAAGTGGATGCTAAATGGATTCTTAAAACTTTCAGGTCTTATAAATGAATATGCAAAGATGTTGTTTGGAA
Source organism: Ampullaceana balthica (assembly GCA_944989445.1). Classification (NCBI taxonomy): domain Eukaryota; kingdom Metazoa; phylum Mollusca; class Gastropoda; family Lymnaeidae; genus Ampullaceana; species Ampullaceana balthica. The sequence goes on from CALYLW010000618.1 coordinate 222,407, forward strand.
ATATCTGGAAATAATTAGTTGTCATTTAAATTTAGACTTCGACGTGTTTTGTAAATAATTTTTTTAATTATTATTATTATTATTTTAAAATGTGTCCGTACCAGATGGCTCCACTTTCACAATAAAAGTTCCCAAGTTGGTGTTGAGCCTCGTTTCCTGACCATTGATCCTGTCACTCGTACCACTATCATCAACACAAGTTTATTGACACAAAGTGAATATGAGACAGTCGGAGGAAGGTATCAAAGAATCATATCACATACGTATGATTCAGTTTCTGTGGATATTGTTGTGTATCTTAAGGATAAACACATGGCAGGGGGTAGGCTATTGATATGTATGTCATCATGTAGTGTTTTTTTTTATAGTTAAGAAAATGCATCTTTATAAGTAAAGCAAATCCGGTTATGTCGCCGGACTTAGGGGTTGCCAAAAAGCGTCGAGATAGCCAATGATCGCCATAATGAAAACGAATACGGCGACTATGTGTGCTTAAATTTTCTTAAGCAGACGGTAGGTCACCGTAGGTGTTAATAAATGAGAAAGTACACGCCTGTTCTATTGGTGTTTTTTTTAAACGATTTTTTTGGTAACATCTTTACAATAGTGTACGGCAAAGATTTTATAATTGGAGCAAGAAAAGAAAATGTTAGCCCACTACAGTTCTGTGCGTAGAAGAAAAATTACTGCTTTAAAAGAATCATTAAAATAAAAAATAACAATAGTTAATCAGCTTTTCTAAGAATTGACAGTTTGATGGAGACAGCAAGCCAAGAAGTCATTCTAAACACATTTACACAATCGACAACTCCCATTAAACTGCAGTGACGATACACACTGCTAATATTGAAAAGTTATCTATAATAGCCTTTTAAAATTAGTGACGCTGGAAAGAGATGGGGCAGTTATAGAATTCATAGCAAAGGAGTTAGCTGGAAAATAACTTTCCGACTTTACAGGACCATAAATGAAAGAAATCATTGCTTTAGAGATTAAAATATGGTCGGATGTCGAATAATGTTATGCATCAATCAGAAAACCACGCCGTTTCCTGTGACTCTACGCCATTTGATGGACAGCACTATTACGCTAGCCACATTTCTGCATGTGATTAGAACCTGACTATTGAAGTGGCTGGAATTCCTGGAGGTAAAGCATTTGACTACCTGTCCCAGATCGTCTGCTATCTTCAAAATCTTGGCACACTGTATGCTGTAATTGCAAAGTGGATCTGCACATTGCAATGAATAATATCTAGCAATCCTTTAGGGCCGCTTTGAATGATAGGGGAAAGGTTTGCAAATTTGTGTCCATGCAGGCAGGGTAATTTATTAAATAATAAAACAAACCCGTAAAAACAAAGTTTTTTACTATAAATCCCTTATATATGAGACATAACTAACAGTATTGATTATTTTCAAACGCGACAAACATTTACAGACTGAATCTGTCTTAACTCAACTTTGCTTCACAACCCTGGGGGGTTTGGGGAGATGGGAAAAGTCTGGTCACCGATCGCTTGACCGAGCTCAGCGTGACACGTAAAATGTAAACAAAAGCACGCCGGTACTTCGATGGGTCGCGTCAACTCAAACTCTCACGTGGGAAAAAAAACAATAACAAACAGTGAATTTGAATTACATATGTTATATAAGGATAAACTAAAAATGCATTAATTTAATTACGGTACGTTCGATCGATCTGAAATTTTGATACGATGCATTGTTAGGTGAGACGGGTCCGTGTGCCGAATTTCACCTCGATTGGATCACGGAAAGTGGGTAAATTTTTACTTGTGTTTTTCCGCCCGCCCGCCCAAGACAGACAGAGATGACGACAGCCAGAGACGGCGGGGAAGTTAATATAAGGGATTTAAAAAGCTGATAAATTGAAGTGCAATCTGGCTTCAGACATACGTAAGCAGTTCCAATTCCTAGATGCCCATCATATGTGAATATCGGCCATGTTACGAGTATTATTTGGATTGATTGTTGGTTGAACCCATTTTAGAACAAAAGTGTCTCATTCAGTTTTATTTAAATTTCCAGACATTAAATATGTTCATAGATATTACCAGATTTGCCTTTCATCTTTTTAATATTCTATTCAATTTCATTGTTTTTTTTTCTGCAATCTTTTAGTGTTAAAAGTTTCGAAGCAAATGCTTTTATTGTTAAAACTTAAAAATTAAAACTAAAATTTCTCGGCCGTGTACACTTTCCAATCAACACATTTTTATTTAAAACATACATTAATTGAGTTATAAATATATTTTACAATATGTTTCATTTGCATATTTTTTTCTGAACATTATCAGTTTTTACTGAAAATGTCATAGTTCTAACTTAATTAGTTAAAATGCTGTTTTCATTTATTATTATTTTTTGTAAGAAATGAATTTGTGGAATTTTCTCATATTTGCCATCCCCCTGTTTTAACATGATCTTGTTTCATAAACAAATTATTTGATTTGTCCACAACAAATTTACCTTTTTTGTGTGCAACATGGTATCAATGATTTAAACCGCACATTTTAGACATCAACTTCAATTATTATAAGAATATGACAAAAATAGTTGGAAAAAGAACAAAATTATATCTAAGATCTTTTAGAATAACTACACAGTTAAATAACGCTTTAAAAAATTCACTAAAAATATCATTCATTACTTTTCTCCGATAAAACGAGAGGTGGACAATTTTATTTTCAGAGTAGGGATTGCAATCGTTTCGGTGAAAGGAACCATGGAAAGAATTTAAAATGAATTGAATTAAAAGTTAAACATTTTTTACCTTTATAATGTCACATCCGGAATCTTTTAGAACTTTTTTGATCTGGTATATTAGGAATGGGGGAAGATAAAATTGAATTCCAAATAACACATTTTTGTGACATAACTAACCAGTAGTTAAAGACGAATTGGAAAATTTAACATTTTAATTTGGGCATGGGTTTACCATAAAAGAAATTTAATATAGGCAAACATTTTGAAAAATAAATATATTTACAATAATAAAGGAAATGAACAAATAAATTCAGCATGATGAAATGAATTTTAAATTTATTTTTTTTCTTTTAAAATTGATGAATTAACCTTCTAGTCTATAAAAGAACTAAAAGTAAATTAACTAAAGGTAACTTTAAAGGGAAAAATTATTTCGTTAACGACTCCTCGTGAATGTTCATTCTCTTTTGGGTCGAGCTGTTAGGCTCTTAAGACCCGGTTCATTTTATCGCAAGCGAGCCTCATCAAGCGGGCATCGCCGTAGAGGTAATCCTCTGCAGGTACCGTTACTTCACCTTCCAAATCCCCGCACAGCTCGGGGCACTCTTCGAGTACGTGGGCCACCCTCTCTTCGGGTGGCAACACAGCCGAAAGGCCAGTTCCCTTCTAGTGTTAAATTTGTACAGGTAGCTTCGTATGGGAAAATGCTCAGTTCTCATTCTAGTTATGAGCGTCTGATTGCTACGTCCAATTTTCCACCAGGAATCGCTTTTGCTCGGTCGCGGCATGTACTGGAATACTTTTCTGGCCGTGCTTCCAGATGCCCAGCCCTGGAGCCATTTTTCTCGGAAATGGTCTTTAAGCCACGATCTGACCCCCAGTTGGGTCTTCGGGCGATCGGGTTGGGGCTGAGCTGAACCTTCTCTCGCTAACTTATCGACCCTGTCTGAATGAGGCTTGCCACTGTGCCCAGTGATGTACTGAAGGACTACTTTTCCGCCTCGTGCTAGGATTTCACCTACTGTTTCCAAAATGACACTGACCGTTTTCGTCTCCAGAGAGGATCGACCCACGGTCTCGAGCGAAAACCGTGAGTCGGTGAAAACAACGACGGTCGGGAAAACCTTTCTTCTTGCTAGACGTCGGCGCACTACCTTCAAATCCTTGCAAATCGCCTCCAGTTCGGCGTCGTGACTACTGTATGCGGATCCGCACGGTCCTGACAGTTCGATACTATCAGGTCCATGGTGAGGGTATTGAATTAGCACTCCGTATCCACTTCTGCCATCCTTGAAACGCGAGCCGTCCGTAAAGACTTTTACCACGCTGTCGCCATAAGCTTCGATTGTCTTCAGAGTCTCGTCTAGCTGGAGCTCGACGGGACTGGCTTTCGTCACCGCTGTATTTGCCAGTGTCAAACGTAGTTCAGGCAAGTCAGAGCTTTCATGTGGTCCTCGAGCAGGGACAAGTCGCATGCGTTCCCTGTGCTTGGGTATGGGGACTGAGTCTTCTAGTTCGTAGACCGTATCCATGAAGGATGGTCTTTTCAGTCGGGTCCTCTTTACCCATCGGTCTTGTAATTGGAAGCAGAGTTCGTCATGCTCCAACCTACGGTATCGTTCCACCGTGGTAATGATTGCCTTTTCTCGCCTTATCGCCAGGGGTTCTACGTTAGACATAATTTCTACAGCGGCTGTGGGTGTCGTACGCAACGCCCCGCATACAAACCGTAGAGCTTGGTTCTGTATTCGGTCTAGACCCTCTAGAGCCGTACGGCTCGCAAAGGCCTGGACCGGGAGGCTGTAATCAATGGCATCCCTCACACTACCGAGATAGAGAGCCCTCAGTAGTCTTGCATCCGCACCCCAACTAGTGCTAGCCAGTTGTTTCACCAGGGACAGTTTAGCTGTAGCTTTGGCGCACAATTCACGCACATGGTTGTGTAGCTGGACCTTCTGGTCCAGCTTGATTCCCAAGTACGTTGGTGTCCGATCCCAATTCAATCTTTTCCCACATATCTGAAGCACCACCTCATGCTTCAGGGCATTCCGTCCATTTGTGAAAATGGAGTGAACCGTTTTCTCCGTATTGACTACTAGGCGCCAGCGGTTGGCGTAGTCTTCGATTCGATTCAGATCTTCCTGCAGCCTGTTCTGCAGGGTTGCAACGTCCTTTCCGGAACTCCATATAGTCAGATCGTCAGCAAACATGGCATTCTGTGACCCCAGAATACCTTGTAGGTCGTGGACGTATGCTAAGAACAATGTACAACTAAGGGCGGATCCCTGTGGGAGTCTGTCCTCCAGGCGCTCTCCGTTGGATAATGACTCCCCCACTCGAGTCGTGATCGTTCTGTCCGTAAGGAACGATTTTATCCAAATGTACATGTTCGCAGTTACACCTAACTGCTGCAACTTATAAAGTAGCCCTCCATGCCACACCTTGTCTTATTCCTGCTTTAGATCGAAGAACACCGCAACGGTGTGATTCCTTGACTGGAGTTAATTTTTGATTGTCTGAATTAGTCGGAGAGCCTGGTCCATCGGTTGGCGTCCCTTTCGGAACCCACCTTGCGTCATTGGAATGCATTTGGACTTTTCGAGGAACCAGTAGAGTCGTGCGTTCACTAACCGTTCAGCTACCTTCCCCACACACGACGTGAGGGAAATTGGCCAGTAGCTAGACGGGTGTTCGCCTGGTTTCCCCTCTTTGGGAATTGGGGTTATTGTGGCCTTTTTCCACAGCTTCGGCAGCGTGCCTGTTGTCCAAGTTCTATTTATGAAACCCAGCAGTTTCATTTGGCCTGTCCTGCCCAGATGTTTGAGCATTTCATTGTGAACTTTATCTGGTCCTGGTGCTTTGAAAGCTTGGCACTTGTTGAGTGCGGTTTGCAACTCTGTCATTGTGAAGGGGGCCGCGAAAACCTCTAGTTGGGGGCCCTTACTTTGTCTCCTTGAGCCCTCTCTGCACATTCGGTCGATTGTTCGGCTAAAATCAGATCTGGCGCCTTTCTTGTTAACCTGGGCAAAGTGTTTGTTTAGCGCTCGTGCACGCTTAACTTCACTAGCCCTTTGGCCCTTTGGTGTCGTCAAAGGGTTGGAATTCTTTGTCTTCCCCGCGCCAGATAATGCATCTAAGAGCCGCCAAACTTTTCTTCCGTCTAAGAGGTCAAGTTTTTCGCACGTATTAACCCATTTCGCCTTCTTCGCTTTGTCGACAGCGGCCCGGACTTCAGCCGTCAGTCTGTTGTACGCCCTACGAGCTTCGGGTGTCTTCAGCCTGGCTGCCTTTTTCCGTGCTTTTGCTCTTTGTTTCACCAATTCTGACAGACTCTTGTCCCAGTAAGGTCTGAACTTCTGTTTACCGTTTGTCCTTGGGATCGTTCTCCTCGCAACACCAAGGATTGTGTCAATAAACTGCCCGTAGGCGGCATCCATGTTGACTCCTGCAACATCCAGCAGAGCGAGCTTGGTCTCGCTCTCGGCCTCGTACTTTCGCCAATCAGCCTTACGGAATTGCCAATGCCTTCTTTCAAATCGGGGTTTGCCTGCACCAAGTACAAATTCAATCAGGATTGGCAGATGGTCGCTACCAACTTCCTTTAAGACTTCCAGTCTATGCTTCGACTCTAGGTCAGCGGATATAAGAGTTAGATCTATGCGGGACTCCGTGCTGTGCCCCGTGTGCAACAGAGTCGGTTCACTGTCTGCGTTTTGCAGCCTGATGAGATTCGTATTAATACAGACATCCTCGATATACCGGCCTGACGCGTTCCGTTCGGCATAGCCCCAGTCAGGAGACTGTGCATTAAAGTCTCCTGCTATCATCGTTTTGCCAAAAATGACATCTTCCCCAAACGGAAGTGCGATAGGATTTCTGGGCGTATTATAGACGTTCGTGATTGTAAAGCCAACGTCGCCTTTGAAAACTCTCACGGTGAGAGTATCAGTGTTGCTGTAACACTTAACTTCGAGCAGCTCCATCGTTAAATCATTCCGGACCGCTGTGGCAAGACCTCGACATCGCCGGTCACACTTGCGATGGTATAGCGAGTAACCAGTGATATGAAACGGCTTCCCCTTAAGGAGCGTTTCTTGGAACAGTGCTACATCCACTTTCCGTTCGTGGAGTATTTTGGTTACTTCGTGTTCCTTTTGCCTTATGCCACAGACATTCAACTGTAAAACTACCAGGGCTTGTTCAGTATGGCCCTTCGCACCCATACAAGCACGGCCAGTCACCGATTGACCGCTTGGACATGGCCTGTCGTTTGTTCGTCACCATGCCTCTAATAGGGGGGGTAGCCAACCGACCCGACGTACCACCATCTGCCGAGAAGGGGTTTATAAGGTCCATTCCGGGACCTGCTTTTTTCGATATATGAACCATAGAATAGACAGGGGGTAGGCAGAAATCTTCAACCCATTGAGGACGGTCCGTTTGCGTTCCGCCCCTTGCCAAGAGGGTCTTCCTGACTTCGGCGTTCCTAGCCGGGCACTGTTGGGTATGGGTGTGCTCCCACACCCAGCACCGGGCCTCTCGGTGAGGCCATGCCCCACCCTCCAGTTGTCCGGAGGGTTCCAGTGCGTATGCTTTGGCGATTTCGCCGGGGTTAGTCAGTTTTAAGTCGCAGCCACTTCCGCAACCCTACTTATCTCCCGGGCCCCGTAAAGGCCAACCCCTTCCGAGAGTTAACAACTCCTTGTGGGGATCGCTTTATTTCTGAAGAGGTGTTGGTATTTAAATAATGTTAATGAAGTCTTAAACCATATGCATTTAAATATTTGACCAAACTTTTGAATGGCATCGCACTGTTTGTGACGACAGGATCTTTTAGTTTTTGTCTTAGCAGAACCACTTGATTGTTATAAACACTTTTTTTTATAATTGGGAAGATAACACACAAAGGGGAATAGTTTATTAATTTATGATTCTAATTGTTAACCTTTGAAAATTTTATAATTTGTACTTTTGTTTTCTCTTTCAGGCGAATCCAGTGGTGTTCGTGTTTCAATTTCTAAGTTGGTTCTCGTACTGTCAGCCATATTGAGTTTTAGAATATAATAAACATGTGTTAAACAAATATTTCATGCCATTTTAAGGAGCTGAAATAAACTTTAATCTTTAAAACATAATCACAATGCCCTTAATTACTTATGTTATAAATCTAATAACACACAATATGTATCTTCTTTTCATAGATTTTGCGGACATGTTCAAGCTAATATATTTATTTTCCCTTTCATAGTGCTTAAAATTTATATACATCATTCAGATCTAAAAATAGAACTTTTTTTAATTAAAAAAATATATTATTTTGTTTTTTCTTGCATTATGTGTCTATGGGTATGATGTCATACAAAACACATACAAGGGACTTACTAGATAAAGCCAATTTCATTTTTAAAGATTTAAAGAATAACTAATTAAGGCATGAAGGTGATTAATTTTACAAGTTTCAGCAGAAAATGAACAAAATATAAAAATAGAAATATGGACAATACTAATATCGCTAATAGCCTGCGGAATTATCACTATTGCTTGCCCAATAAAAAATGTCACTATTAATAGATTACTTAAATATTGAGATCTTTATGGGGTGACTCCTTAGGAAAAAGCAAGCCGCATGTCAGACTGCTCGCTTATGGAACACGCAACGTTTCTGATGTGTAACGGTGGACCACTCATCCATGTTAATGCTCAACAGACTCTTTAAACATTAATCTCACATGAGGAAAGGCGTGACTCTTTCTTGTGTTCAGAGAAGATCTGAACTTAAATGAGCGTTGAAGAGCATGTGACGCCTCTGAATAAGTGAGAACTTACCTCTACCGTGTGAGTTTACGGTTGCCACACGGACGCCCCTGCTCCTATCTGAGTAAAATTAGGTAACGCGGGGAGGGGATCTCATCCTGCTAGAACTATGGTCTACCTGACACAGGCTTCTTGGATGAAGTGCACGAGTGTTTGTGTATAGGTCAAGATGGTCCGGCTGTTAGAAGGGCGTAGTCAGGTACAAGAATTCTGCATGGTCTGTTGACTCTTTATGTAGGTCAAAACGATCGTGCCTAGAGATTTGGCAAGGGTACATTCCTATACGGTGATTCTGGTCTGTTGACAGTTCATCAATGAATCAACGAGCCGAGGCGTCCAGTAATCACGTGGTGATCCGTGACTGGTCTTGGATGGGTAGTGGGTGTGCAGCAGGCAGACACGAGGTAGGACTTCACGTGCAAGTCTGTTGTTGACTTGCCATGCTGTGAGATGATATATAAGCAATAAAGTTTATGACGTAACAACATCCTGTAATTGCTCATGCCCTAATTCAGGAGTCTCCAAAATACGGCCCGCGGGCCAGATGCGTCCCGCGAGACCGTCTCATCCGGCCCCTGGAGACCTTTTAATCTCCAAATAAAGATACTATTTTTTCCTATAGTTTACCACAAAACTGTGTGTAGTTGGCCCCCAAACTGCTGTTTGACAGTTAATGTGGCCCTCCGGCAGAAAAGTTTGGAGACACCTGTAATAGAACTTTTGGCTGGTCAAGTGATACGACTTTAACACACTGTGGTCAAGTTAACAACTGTCTTTAATCACTATATACAATTCACTGTGATCAACTGTACAATCAACTACCTAAACAGCTCGTATGCAATCAACTACAATCAACCTCAATCCACCTCGGTTGCCTCTTGAACCGTACATTTATAGCCAGCTATTCTCTCAGTCCTTGACCAGCACGCTTACAGTTCACCTCCCAAACTACGTGTTTCATACTAGGTCAAATCATTGCATTCTCATACAATGTAAACACAACAACACGTCTCTCACATCTCCCTTCTAACAAAAACAAATAAATGACCCAGATTATCAATAAGAGAATAATACAATTAAAAACATCGAACAATTCAGTACATGAATTCTAACTAACATTGAATCTTCAAATGTCTTTCAATGCACAGTACACCTTAATGTCTCTTTGTCCGGGTATCTCTTTGGTGGCTTCACCTGTCTCCAGTATCTTTTTGTTGCTGCTGACTTCGCCAGCTGAGTAGCGATTGTTTGCTGATGACCCATTTCTATCAACGCTGGGAGCGTGTACTTCTTGCTTTGTCTCTGGTAAGTCCAACTCACAATCACCCGTAACACCTCTCCTTCCACGAAATGTCTGTCTCAACATGTTGTTTCGTGGGTGTGTCACATCATCGCAAGTCTTAACGATGCATGAGTTTGGCGTCGTTGCTACCGACACGACGACCGCTGGCTGCCACGTGCCTTTATGTTCTTTCTGTCTCGGTGCGTTGCTTACACGCTGAGAGTGTGTACCTCTGTTGATTATGTCTGACCTGACGTAATACTTCTTCTGCCGTTGAGACCACTGATGCTTCTTGCTTATTACGCCCACGATTTTAACAAGACTCAGCTTCTGACAAGCCTGCAGACCAAGTATAGGCTTTGAGTGCTTCTTGACCACTTGAAACTCCAGCAGTTCTGATCTGTCTTTCACAGAGAGAGCATTTGACCGATGTTTTGCCCAAAACAGGCAATGTTTCCCCACTGTATGTAGTGAGCTTTGCTGTTGATTTCTGCATTCTTCCTATTCTTAGTTGACACCATGTAATAGATATTCTTAGTTGACTAAACAATCTGTGTGGCAGAATGTTCAGTTGTGCGCCCTGTGTCCAGTGTGAACATCACTGGCCTCTGTTCAAGCGTAACGATTGTCCTCCATTCATCACTTGTTGCGTGTTGCGTGGACACACTTCCTATGTAGAATGCTTCTTGATTCAGTTCAAGTGATCTTTCAGTTAACGGTTGACAACTTTCACCCGTTTTGACTTGCATACAGCAGAAAAGTGATTCAATTTTCCACAGTTGTTGCATAACTTGCCATAAGCAGGACATTTTCTAAGTTCATGGTTTTTTCCACAATACTTTGCATTGGCCTGCTTTTATGTGTGTACTTGACCTTTGAGCTTGCTTGACATGTTGACTTGTGTCTTGTGCGTACTTGATCTCTCATGTGCCTTTGAGTTTACAGCTTGAACATTCTTTTCTTCATTTAAAGCTTTGAGTTGCCATTCTTACGTTTCCGCTGCTCTGCATATAATTTCAGCCTTGTTCAAATTCAGGTCTAATTCTCTCAGTAGTCTAGCCCTGAGATATTCATTATTTACTCCAGCCACAATTCTGTCCCTTTATTAGCGACTCTGTTAAATTTTCAAATTCACAAGACTTTGCTTTAAGTTTAAGGTCTGTGATAAAATTATCGAAACTTTCTCCCTCATCTTGCTTTCTGGAGAAAAACACGTGTCTCTCGACTGTCACATTCTTTCTTGGCAAACAATAATTCTCGAATTTTCGTAATAAGCACTTCACTGAATGAAAATCTGTGTCACAATCGTCACATTCCTGTCCAGTCCATTGGAATGTATTGTACACTTCTACTGCTTCCTGGCCTATAACATGCAGCAGTGTCATGCTCTGCACTTCTTTGCTTTTTGTGTCGAGTCCACTGGCTATCTTGTATATCTGGAAAGACTGCTTAAATCTCTTCCAGTTGGCAGCAATGTTTCCATGTAGCTCCAGTGGTTGTTGCGGGTGGAGTCGGTCCATCTGACACCATGTAATAGATATGGTGTCAGTACTTTAAATTTTCTTGAGGTTCTTTACTTCTGACACCATGTAATAGAACTTATGGCTAGTCAAGTGACATGTCTTTAACACACTGTGGTCTGGTTAACAACTGTCTTTAATCACTATATACAATTCACTGTGATCAACTGTACAATCAACTACCTAAACAGCTCGTATGCAATCAACTACAATCACCCACCTCGGTTGCCTCTTGAACCGTACATTTATAGCCAGCTATTCTCTCAGTCCTTGACCAGCACGCTTACAGTTCACCTCTCAAACCACGTGTTTCATACTAGGTCAAGTCATTGCATTGTCATACAATGTAAACACAACAACACGTCTCTCACAACACCTGCTAATTCATGCCGGGTAAAAATGACAAAGAACAAGATTTTATAGTCTTCTATTTCAAACATTTCGATCGTCAGCTTGTTTATTTCCACAGCGGGGCAGGGAAGTGGGGTTACATGTGTTTATTTAACAGGAGTGTCCATTTTACGGGTCAATGAGTCTATTCTTTTTTTTCTTTTTGTGCCCCCAAACAATAGAATTATCTACCGTCACACATCTGCAATATTCCAACTACTAAAGCCTTCAAGAATGCATTAAAACACATCTCTTCAAACTTTACTTTCAAAATTAATTTAATAATAATAACGCATTTCTTTAAATGACAAACGTAGCTTATTTGAACTTTAATGTCTCTATATATTGTAGTTAGTTGTAGTGAGTACATTATTAAAATATCCATGTCTTACATCAGAGGCGTCCAAATTGTTTTCACGGTGGGTCATATTCCATGAAGTAAACGTATTTGGTGGCCGGATTAAGATAATTTTTAAAAATTACATACGTTGAGAAGTTTTTTATTGCAAAATATTAATGAAACTGAGATCTTAAATGAAGTAAATAGGTGAGGTCAGGCTCAATGCAACTCATTTTGCTACGTATGATTTCACGCAGGTAAGAGTCACTTTACTCGTCCTCACAGTTTTGTTTTTTTTTGGTTTATTAAATTCATAACTCAGAATGTCGAGCCAAATAGGCTGAACATTTTCTTAGAATCTCTTGGAATCTGTCTTTATCCAGCTGACGGTAACAGTCAATTTGAGAAAGATGTTGTTGTCCTCTCCGACATTCAGCATCACTCTGCCACACAAAAAGTTCTAGTTTCAGATGTCATGGAGCATTGTCAGAGAACAAAGAGATATGTGAAGAAAAAACACGATTTACTTTTAAATAATTGCAAACTCCTGAAAGCGTCTAAAATCCTCAGCCAGGGATATGATATCTGCAACATACCTCTTCTTTGCTCATTTAAATTTCTTTCTGGAAAGAGTGTCATGATTTCCTATAATGAGGGGAAATGTTTGGTATTATGATGCATTTGAGGGAAAAGCTTTTGAAAAAGTTGCAGCTTGTTCACAAAGGGCATTGATAAATGAATACTATTGGCTTACAACGGCTGTGTGCCCGTGAAGAATTGTGATAAGAAGGTTTAGATGACGTGTCACATTAAATAAAAATGCAAAATCTGCCAACCAAGCAGGAGCAGATAGTGCTGGAATAGGTTTTTCTTATTTTCGTTGAATAACCCAATTTATTTTAAATGTGTAGGAGTTCTTATTATTTGTTTTATACCTATTTTATGTGAAGCGTTGTGAGTCATGCTACTTGCTGGGGTAAAGCGCTATATTATTATTATTATTATTATTATTATTATTATTATTATTATCATTATTAAGTCCAGACTTGAGAGTCCGCTAAATTTTGTCACATGTACATACTGTACATCATCTACTAAATTGTTTCCAAAATTCCTCATATCAATTTAAACTGTTAGATTGTGTTTGATTTTATTTCGGAAATATTTCTATTTTTAATTACTCAAAGAATTTCTAGTATTTTATTTTTATTTTCAAATAAAAAATGATATTTACTACATAATTAATCTGGTTACTAGTTGTCTCCAGTGACGTAGCGAGAGGGGGGCAAGGGGCAAGTGCCAGGGTGGCACTTTGTTAGGGGCGGCAAATTTCTCGTCGTTAATTAAAAAATTATAATTTACACAAAAATAATAAATTGCAGGTTTTATCAAAATAAAATAAAACCCAAATAAGGGATTGATAAAAGAAATAAAAGACCTATTCTGAAATATGTAAATTTTTCAACTGCTAAGACTACAAACTCCATATTATTTACAAATTCTTCTGATACATATGCTATTGAACTCAAAAACAAAGAAGTGTAGGTAGTATGAGAATGTGACACTGATGTGCTGTTATCTGTAATTGAATCGTCAAATTTGACAGCCGCTCCTGTTGTAAAAGCAAAACCTACTCTATCATATCAATATCAAACATGAGATAATCGAATGTTAAGGGTGGCACTTTGTTTGGGGAGGCAAATTCCTCGTTGTTAATTAGCCTCTAAAAAACGAAAAAAATTAAAATAATGTTTAATAAAATATAAGAAAAGCCAGGGTGAGAATAAATTAAACTTATGAAGGAACTATACTAAACTAAGTGAACGCTTCTAATGCCACAACTTCAAACGATTTAACGTAAGTTAACGTCTTCAAAAATTTGTTAACGATTTGAAATGGCTTATTCTTCTAATGTATAATTTTTAAAAATATTAATGTCTTTTGTTTTATGGCATAAACAAAAATAATGAATAAAACTCCACATCTACGGAATTAAAAACTGACATAAAATAAATCCAAAAGTAGCCACTCGCGAGTCAAGTGCTCAATATTACCATTACCAAAGGTTGTTTTTTTTTGTCAAAGTGAAGAAATGAGAAATTGGATTAAAAAAATTATTGACTATTAAAAAAAAAGTTTGCTGTAATAGAAAAAAAATGGCAGGAATTTCTTGTTAGAATGTTTGACATTATAAAATGCAGAAAAATAGTATTTGGATTTCCGCTAAACGTTTAAGTGGAGACCTTAGCATTTGAATTGAATCTTCCAGTCAAAGTGCGAGGTAGCAAATGTTTGGGGATCAAAGTGAATATGTAGTCACGCTATGTAAAAAAAAAGCTAAGGGAAACGTTGAATTCCTGATAAGATGAGGTTACTGTAGAAATATTCATGTGCGGTTTTGGCAGTTACAGAATTCGGAAAACAGATAAGATAAGATTTTTGTACACCAGCTAATCTACTGGACCTCGAAATTGTGGCTTTAATGTGGAGCAGTAAAGTATATCACACGGCAATGTCAGACAAGGACTATTTTACCTAACCGTTAAAAAGATGAATTATTGAATTCAAGCCCACTTGATTTACTCAAGTTATTTAAGATGACTTTACTCTGCCTAATATTATATATTAATAATAAATATTCCTTACAAATATGATAAGTAATGCCAGCTACGAGAGAAGCTCCTCTAAAATTAAGTTAGTGAAAAATAATTACGAATAACAGTGCTGTTTCGACTATTGAGCATAGTCTATAGTCTATATAAATCAAATATTGTGCCATGAAGATAAACAGAAAAAAATACTTTTAATCAATAATAAGAAATGAAAGCTTTTCTCTTTTTTTTCTAACATGAAATTGTAGAGTTCTTAATATTAATTTCAAATAAAATGTATCTTTCTTTTTGTTTTTGAATTTGCATAAAATTACTTTTCCGGCAAGGTCATGGGCGGCAATCTGTGTTCTGTCCCCGGGCAGCACATACCCACGCTAAGCCGCTGGTTGTCTCAAACATTTAATCTATTTTAGTGCCAATGTAAAGAATCCACATTGGCTTATCTACTGTCTAGGAAGCCATTTATGATAGTTTATCTTCTTTAGCGGACAGGAGGCTCTTCAGAACACCTTATACTTAACTCTAAAAAAACATTATATCTTATTATTGGAACAACTGGTCTCATCACTCAATCTTTTACTTGTTGATTTTATTTTTCTTTAGTAAAAACTGAATTTTACAAGTGTTCCTCCGTTTAGGACATATCCTCATCGTAATCAAACATTCATTGATGCTCTTCAACTTACATTGACTATTTCTATGTTTAGACCAAACAATTCAAAGTACAATACTCAACATCGCTTTGTCCATATAATCCAATTTACACTACTCGACATCACCCTTATGTAAATATTAATATTTCCAATATTCACATAAGTTTTTCTGTATGTCTAAACTACATTATAAATATGGTAAATCTTTTGTATTTAAAACAAAATAACTAAGAAACTAACACAATCGTATTGAAAGGGATTGCATGAATGTAAGCTCACCGTAATATGACATTAAAAGTTTACCGCTGAAATCAAGGATTCACATAAATCCACTTTTGTGAAGCAGCTGTCAACGATCGAGCCTCCTGGGTCATGACTATTCAGAACGGCGTAGCACTCTGAAAAGAAACATAAACAGCCGTCCATGTCCAGCAAGTCTTTACGGCCTTTACGGTGTTAGAGAGAGGTCATTTTATGCCATAAAGTCTTGATGATCTGTGTTAGAGAGAGGTCATTTTATGACAGCAAGTTTTGCTGGCTTGAATCGATGTGTATTTCTTGCTACTATTGTCATCCTTAAACGGCTCGGTCTATAATAAATAAACAAGTCATTGAATATATTTATGGGATCGCCCGTGACAGAGCTCTTTTAAAATAAGTTTTATCTAGACAAAACATCTAACAAAGAACTGGCTATTAATAAATTAAAATAATAAATATAATTAATAAACACAAAATGTTATATTCATTGTGACAGATCAATAGCTTCAATAAATCGAACCTTAAGGAATAACAGAAGAAGAAGATTCAATTCTGGAGGTCATTACATTTATGTTTAAACAAAAATCAAATGTATAGAGCAGGGGTGGCCAGGCCCGTAGTAACCGAGAGCCATTTTAGCAGTTTAAAAAATTGTCGAGAGCCGCATTGAACAATTGCTTTTGTGATTTTTTAAAACGTATTTTTTTTGGGATTTAATGATTTAACTTTAAATATTTTAATTGTGTTAGCCCTAACTGTATGTTGAAGAAATATATGCTTTGCAGTTACACAATTGACATTTATTTAAATATGTAAATTTATTAATAGAAACACACTGATATAGACTCATAAATATGTGAACCTAGTGTTATGATTCTGCTGAGAAGCCTTTGAACTAGCAAGTTTCTTTAAATCTGGTTGGTAGCTAGTAGTTATGGTGCGAAGAAGTTTTGTCAGATGCTGGTTACTATTTACTCCTCGGTGCTGTGATTTGATTAACTTCATTGTGAAGTACAAAGATTCCAATCAGTGGGTTATACAGAAAATGGATATAAGTCGGAAACTAGCTTTCTTAAGTTAGTAAGTGGATAACATGTAAACAGGGTATGAGTTAGTCGGACAGGACGTTACGCCCTGTCAGGCTATTTCATACCCTGTTTACATGCTATCCATTTTCTAATCTATAAGTCTCATTTGCAGTCCCACCCCCATTATGTTCACTTTCTTAAGTTGAGGATATTTCATTTGTGGCACGTGAGAGTAATAGCTCCTCTCTTACAGCCACGTCTAAGGAAACAGTACAAATGAACACCGCCAATTGTGGCATATCTTGAATATCCGTTGAATCATCAAGAGCCAAACGGAAGACTAAACAGTTCTTTAAATAATTCCTCATTTTATCTTAAATATCAGAGTTAATTTCTGATATATGTTACTCAGTGGTGTGGCGTGACATTTGAATTTGTGTTATCAGCCCCCAAAGTCTAGAACTATTTGGATCTACTATTAAAATTCCGCTCTCGAAATTCTTCTTAATAAAGACCCCATCAGAATAAGGTCGTTTAGCACGAGAAATATTCCAAGCAATGGCGTAACTTGATTCAGTTGAAGTGAAACTTTCTTTGCTTGAACAGAAAGTAGTGTCTTCTGCTGACACATTTCAGATCTTAACTCAGCAAGGTGCCTTTGTCTTTCATTACATCTAGCCCAAAACCTTTGTTTTGGTAAATATTTATTATTTAAAGTAATTTTCAAAAAAACCCAGACAACTTTCATTAATTTCTTTTACTATACATTTCAAACTAAAAATTTTAAATTTCATAAATTGTTCGCCAGTTGCAAAGTGAACACAGAAGGGCCGCATGCGACTCGCGAGCCGCCATTTTGCCACCGTTGGTTTAGAGTATAGTCGATACTTCTTTAGACGTATTTCCTACTTTAACTTAGACTTTTTTCCACCTGACTAAATTTATTTTCCAACTTAACAGAGATTATTATTTTTTTTTAAAAACGTATACCCATTTTAAATTACATTATATTCTCCTAAACCATAGGATAAGCTCACTACCTACACAATTCGCCAACATCACATTTTGCACAAACCAAATATATTTTTTAAAATGAAAATATATATTTAGAACTCATTCAACATTACTAAAACTCCTGATTTAAGAACGTTTGTATAGTGTCTCTCCTCTACTGGAGAGGCAACACGATATTGGTCTTCAAAAGTTGCGTAGTTGTGATCGAATGGTGCAGGGGACAAAAAAATTGATTGTTATCGGTTAATTTTTTTTTATAAATATTTTTGCAAATGGTGTATATTTGTATGTCTATGGTCATAGACGCATGACATACACAACGTCAGTCCGATATGTTTGTTCTATTTTTTAAGTATATTTATCTTTTTATTATATGCTTGTTATTTAGTTGCTATTCTGTGTGTGCACGTGTTTCTTTTTTTTACCTCTCTTCATCACATTTTCACTTAATTTTAAAGCTGATGATTCGTCCAATACCCTGAAGTTTGCCACGCTTACTAAATGCCAGTGATGATACAACCCGCTATGACTAAAGAACTCTAAAGACTTCAGAATGACTTATATTTTTCGTGGCAACTCAGTATGGTATTATTGCTTAATCTGCATTAGTGTTGGATGGGGCTGTGGAAATTAACGATTAATTTATCGATTAATCGTTAACAATTTTTATCGATTAAAATTATTTTAATCGATAAAAATTAGATTAAAATTAAAAGAAAATATTTGTAATATTTTTTTAAAATGTTATTATTAAATAATTAATTATTAATAATTAATAATAATTTATAATTTTTTTACGTACAAACTTCTCCCGCATAAAATTTTAATTTATTTTATCAAATTATGTGGACCGGCAGACGTCAACTAAAAATGTCTGACAGCATCAGCGCAGTTAAATTTAAATATATAACTGGAAAAATTAGGCTGCATCATTGTTTTTAAGCTAACTGCGGATGGCAAAGTCGAAGATGGTGAAAAGTTTACTGTGTTCACTGCCATAAAAAATTCTCTTTTAAAGGATCAAATACATCGCTGGCGTGCCACCTTCAGCACAAACATCCGATCAAGTATCAACACATTGTCATAAAATTTAGTTCAAAATGTTTTCAATGTCTATGAGACAGGGGAAATAACTCAATAAAATTAAAATAAGTCAATCAACTGTTTTCGTTACTTCCCTTGAAATGTTCAGCTTAATGATGTCATAAATTTCTATTTTTGGCTTTAACTGAAATTATCGATTAATTAATCGATAATTTTTCAAAAGTTAACGATTAAATTTAAATTGATCGATAACAGCCCTACTAAATAGAGAGATAAATTGAAGTTAAATACTTTAATTCGAAGGATTAATTTCAAATTTTAGTAGATTACATGGTGTTCGAAAATCATATTTGCAATTGGAAACCCTCATATAAATTTGTACATTAACCTCATTTTAAGAATACAACAAATTCTTCTCAAAGGTTTTTTTCTCTTCATTACATAAAAGGGGTAAATAATAGATTCCATCGCCTACTATTTCCTTTCCCGCTTTGTTACTGAAAGGTTAAATTAAAATGCAAAAGTTAAAGCTTCCATTAGTTTCTCTGTTAGTAGCTCTGCAACACATTTTTTTAGCGTTATAAGTTTGTGAATTATCTCTGGCATCTTTGACTTCATAAAGTTTATGTTTTCCGATGTCTAAAAAAATTAATAAAGAAAAAGATTTGATTGTGACTATCAAAGTTCCTGCGTCTGTTCGTGTGTTTAGCTTTTCGCCTGACTGTCAGATTTTCTATGGCTTTCAAATTAACCTAAATATGACTCCATGAAATATTCACTGTTAGGTATCATTAATTATGTTTAATGCCTTACTTGTATCTGCAATTATACTTTTTTCGACGGTGTATGGACATGGAAAAGAATGCGTAACAACGTTCCAGTGTACCAAAAATTTTAAGATTTTGTTTTAGTTGGGGCAGCAAACAAACAATTACTTTAAATTACGCGTTTGAGCAAAGTACTCGGTATCTTGTACCCGAAATATGAATTTTTATGAATCTCCTAAGACTGCAATGAGCTGATTTTGAATTTGAGTTGGCAAGGTTTTTTTTACTCTCTGTCACATGATCTTCTTTAAACCCAGAATTGCATTTTGCAAGCAGATGCATCAGTTCCAGAATATTAATTATTTATACTAGCATGTTTCTCTCTGTGACCGCGAAAAGCAAAATTCTATTTTGCCAAGATTCAATAATAACAAGAACTTCTTGCCACGTTGTTTTGTTTTCTTTTACAGCAACGTATTGTTGTACTTTTTTAACGGTCTATTTTTTTAAAGCCCGGTTTCTGATTCCTTCGATTTGCAAAAAGTTTGTTTATCTCGAGCATTTTATTCGTGATTTATGGCTGGCTAATTATGAATTTATTTTATGCCAGTTATTAATTCCATTAAAAATGTTTTCCAGTAGTTTACTTTCTTTAAAATATTTTCGTATTTCCCCTCATATATCTGTTTTGGTGTAAGGTTCATTACTATTTTGGAGAAGTTAATTTTAATATGTTGGACACTCTCAATCTTGGTGCTCTTATTATAATCACAAGTTTAATCTGTACGTATGGACATTTTGTTTATTTCAATTAAGTCCATGTATGTTGTTGAAATTCTATTTGTTGCTGGAATTTAACGAATACAGCAATTTCGCTTCTACAAGACGAGCGGCTGGAAAACTTGAATCAATTATAGTTATAGGGACCAGCACATCAGTGTCATATTCTTATTCTACTTCAGCATCTTGAATTTTCAGATCAGTAGCATTAGTATAAGATTTTATGGAGTTTAAATTTTTAACATTAAAAACGTTCACATATTTTAAGATAGTTCCTTTATTTCTTTTAATTAATTTCAACCCTGGTTTTATTTCTATTTATTTCAACTTTATTTTTACATTTTTTCTTTTTTAGAAGCTAATTAGCAACGCGTATTTTGCCGACCCCAAAAAGGCGCCCCGCCACCTACCCCAAGGTATTCGACTGGCTCCTTTTTAAAAATTATAGCGAACAGTAATTGTCACATTTACAACAGAAATGGTTTTAAAAAAAATTTGAAGAATCAATTAAGATACCAGCACATCAGTGTCCCTTTCCTCTTTTATTCACGACTTACCACATATAACTCTTCCGCCTCTGTCCCTGCCGAATAACAGGATTATACATCATTTTAAACTTTGTTTTCACCCCTAGTGATGGTGTCACCTGGTGTCAGGGGCGGACTAAGACTGCACGGGGCCCCTGGCTGCAATTCAAACTGGGGCCCTATCCAGCCAGCGTCCCTTTAAATAAAATGATTGCTAGCAGCTAATATAAGACTGTAACTTGTAACTAAATAGTTCATCTGTTCCTTTAACATACTTTGTCTCTACTACGGATCTGCCTTCCCAGCCAAAGATTATTCATGAAAAAATGGAATATGAAGAAATAACTGTTTGCCGGTATCCAAATATTGAGTGTAAAAATACAATTTTAAAAAAAATTGTGCCCACGCCGGGAATCGATCGGGTGACCGCTTGCACAGCAGGGTGACTTTCTACCTCAAGACCACACGAGCCTGATGAAAAAATTGAAGTTTAAAAATATAAACAATAATCTTTAATATTTTCTCTTAGTGAGCCTGTAAAATCAGTTTTTTTAAAATTAATTTATTTAATTTATGATATTTTCAGGAGTTCATGCAAACATTTGTTCATCTTTCTTATAAAATATACTAAATTTGGGGGCCCCTAATCATCGGGGGCCCCTGGCGTTTAGACCGTTCCGCCCCCCCCTCTTTATCCGCCATAGCATGGTGTGGTCCGCACTCCAGCATCCCCCCTAGTGACGCCCCTGAGATTGGGCAATCTTGGTGCATTCATAATGGATCGTCATGAATCTTTCATTAATTTCTCTCATATCTGGTATTACTGATAAAGTACATGTTTCCAGTTAGTATTTAATTCATATTTGAACAAAAAAAATTCAAGTGTGACGAGCAAAGTTTCTGTGTCCCTTCGGGTGTTTGGATCTTCGTCTGCCACTGTCAGTTTTTTCATTACTTTCAAAGTAACCTCAAAATGACTCCATGTATATTCACTATTTTGTATCCTGAATTTTTTTTTAATTCCTTGCCTGTAGCAGCAATTAGATTTTTCCAATGGTGTGTGGAGATGGAAAAGAATACGTACATCGTACAAAAATATATTGTGTTAATAAAAAAGAAACGTAAAAAAACAAGTTTTTGACTATAAACCCTTTATGTACGAGAAGTAACTAAAAGAATGTTCATTATAATACGCAGCGCAAGACCATCCAAAAATACAAAATTGCAGTTGTGTCGTAAAACATGTTTAATATAATGCGCACCGATCAGGAATATGTTTATAAAAAGAGTTGTCAATATAATACGCACCTTATTGCGCGATAGAAAGGTTGTTCAATATAATACGCACCGCGACGCTCTATCTAAAAAAATAGCATGATACATAGGATTAAATAAAATAATCTAAAAAATCAATAATTTAATTACGGTACATGCGATCGATCTGAAATTTTGATACATAGTTTTTATTATTGCCACCAAACTGCCTGCTAAATTTCAGCTCACTAGCTTACGAGGAAGTGGGTTAAAAATCGATCAAAAGTTTTGGCGACAAGCTAGGGTGGGCGGTCGGGCGGGCGGCCGCAGACACCACGAGTTAATATAAAGGATTTAAAAATAGTTGTAGATTTCGATTCAGTGGAGCTGCACGTAAAGAAATCAGGTTTAATGATCTTTTAATTATACATAGAGATCTGTCTCCAGTAACGAAGAAGTAGTAACACAGGTTGGGCCTCGGCAGTTCATTATTTTGTTACTATCATTTATTAAAAATCTGTAATTGTTCCTTTTAAATCAATTTCTGATACCTTCCGTTGGCAAAAACTTTGGTAATTTTGAGCCTTTGATTTATGATTGGCTACTTTTCATGAATTTGATGCCAGACTTTAATTCTATAATATGTGCATTTTGTTTATTAAAAAAAACAAAAAATAAAAAACAACAAAGACATTAAAATTAAAATGATGTGTTTTTTCCCTGAAATAGAATGAGACAGTTAGGACTCAGAAAGAAAAAAAAATTCCTGTCCTTTACTTTCGTTAAAATCATTTTTGCGTATCCGTCTCATCTTTATTTAGGTGTAAGGTCCATGTCTAATTTGGGGGGAAGTTTAATGTTCATACTTTGGACACTCTCTATCTCGCTGCAGTTATGGAAATTGCAAATGTTCCACTGTACGCACGGGAAATGTATTTATATTTATTAGGTCCATGCATTTTCTTGAAGTTTTACTGGTTTTATGCAATGTACCCTCTAAGGTTCGTTGGTCCGTGTACAAAGCAAAAAAAAACGACTCGTGTGCAAAGTTGTACAGCATACATGTTTGGTATAATATTATACTAAATTCGAGGGGGGTTAAATCTTAACTACTGCGTGGCGTCGTTCAGATATATGCGCGGCCGTGCAGTTGCACAGCTTATACAGAGCATTGGTTGTAGTTAGAATTCAACAGATACAGCAATTTGAGCTTCTACAAGATGAGTAGCTGACTGGTTGACACATAACTGAATCAGTTATAGGAACCAGCACTAAGTGTCATGTTCTTTATGCTACTTCAGATCCTTGGTTTCTCAGTTCAGTAGTCAGTAGCATTAGTATTTTTAAAAATTAGGTCAATAATGTAGTTTTAAGACTTAGCATTAGAAACGTTTACATATTTTAATATAGTGTCTTCACTCCATTAATTAATATTTTACTTTGCTTTAAGTAAATTTATTTAACTTTATTTTAATGTTTTTCATTTTGTGAAGCTAATAAGCAATGAAGAATTTGCCAACCCACAACAAGGTGCCGCCCGGAGCATTCGTTTGGAACATGTTTAACAAATAAAATAAATAGTAAATTTAAAAAAAAATTAAATTAAAAAAGTATTTTTCAATATCAAATCGGGTGAGTTCATTCCAAAGGCGTCACTAATGTTGGACACACGCAATGCGGTAGCGCAGGGGTCGGCGAACGTTTTTGCTCGTTAGGGGCCGTCCATAAATGACGTCACGCTATTTTGGCCGATTTTTGACCCCCCCTCCCCCTCGTCACGCGTCGTCACAAAAAGTTAGACCACCCTCTAAAAATACGTCACAAAGCTTTTGACCCCCCCCCCTCAAAAAAAAAGGGAAAAAAACCGAAAAAAACCCTTTATTTTCTATATGAAAATAAGTATGTTTCTAATCACTTTTATTGTCATTTAAGCATTTATTATTTATTTAGTGAAGGTCTACATTGTAATATTGTAACCCGCGTTTTTTAAAACGTTTAACCGGCCTTCATCAAACGAACTGTGTTAACATCCTTAGATTACATTTTATTTTAATGCATACAAATTAAACATTGACTTTTAATCATCACGGTTAACGTCTATGCTTAGAAAAAAAAATATTCAAAAATATTATTTTTTAAATGTATTTTTTTTTAAATCCCTCAATTGACTGAAGGGCATCCCGTAAGAAAGCGGTCGGCGAACAGGGGTAAATAACATAATCTTGTGTCAAAATATAATTTTTGGGGGGTAATGCAGACTCATTTAAGACTTATAACATCCACTACAATCCACTAGATATATTAAAATACATCATGTGTACGTGTACGCTCGGAACATATGCCCATTATTGAACCGGTTCCTTCCAGAAAATGCATTTTTAAAAATTTGACAACTATGTAGATTTCTTACCTACGTACTATATGAAGACACCTAAATCCACTCTACTTTCATTTATATTGACACGAGTGACAATATGCCTAATCTTAATCCACATGACTTGACTGTATCAAATATCCTTTCTGAGATATTTAAAATAATGCCTTAAAAAATGAGCTAAGAAGAAAAGTTGTTTTGTGCTCCTCTCGAATTGCGATGTCAAGAATTTGATGCATTTAATAAAGTTAATGAATACTTGACTAATTTTAAATGGGCTTATTTATCATTATATCTAGAATGACCCAGGGCGTTTGACCACATACCAATCGAACAATTATATCAAACTTAAAACGTTTATAATTCTATCAAATAGATCCCCTCCCCCTTTTGAAGAAAAATGATATTCCGTGTCGTTTTGACTTAACATATCTACACATAATCCTATTCAGATCATTTTTAGACACTTGTCATGCTTGTAAAACTCAACAGTAGCATTTTCGGGGAAGGGTGGGGGGCTAACGACGCTCCCCCAAATCCCCGAGTCATGTGAGCAGGACCTAGAGTCTCGGGGTTGGGGGGGGGCGTAACACACACATAAACTTGTATATTTTGTGGTAACGGGCAAAAAAAAGTCGCCTTCCGTGAGAGAACCAAGCGGAGCTGCGGTTACATCACAAATACTTTGATGTCAACATCAAACGAAGCAGGGTAACAATTTCATACGTTATCTTGGGGGTTCTCAAACTTAAGGATTATAATTAGATTTAATTTTCGTGTCTTGATAGCTTACGCCAACCAGCGTCTGATGGCCTACCGACCGGCACATTGAGAAGCACTGATTTTGAAAAAAAAATATAAATAAACAAATTTTAAAAAAAGTCATTACATAAATTGTAAGTGACCAAATATTTCAGTGGAAGTTTCATTTAAAGTTACCCTTTTGATAAGACGTCACATTTCTTCAACCCCCCTCCCTCCCCCTCGTCACGCATCGTCACAAAAGTGTGACCCCCCTCCCCCCCTAGGTATGTGACGTCATTTATGGACGGCCCCTTACTCCATAATCCATAATGTAAACTTTTATGCTGACGTCAACCACGAAGGCTCGAGGTCCCACCCACATGACTCGGGAGTTTGGGGTGCGTCGTAGGTCCGCCCCCCCCTCCCCCACGGGTCTGGGACTAAGCCCCAGGCGAAAATGCATCTGGTGAGTCTTAGAAGCTGGACAAGTGTGTAAAATATCCTGAAAACGATTATGTGTGTATATTTTAAATCAAAACGACAAGGAATAACAATGTTTCAGGGCAATTTATTTTATAGAAGTATAAATGTTTAAATTTTACTTTAATTTTTCCAACGGTTATAGGCCTAACGGCCCTGGGCATTCTAGATATAATGATAAATCTTCCCATTTTAAATTAACATAATCAAAGTATTTATTGAATTTATTAAATAACCAAATGCTTGACATCGTAATTCGCGAGGAGCACAAAAGAACATTTACATTTCAATTGTTTGAAAACTTTTGTATTAAGGAATGGTACCACGTTGTGAGCATCAATAATGAAATAGTTAACTATTAAATGTACTTGATATTAACAAGCACCTGAGCTCAATTTATAACGCATCAATTTTATTTGTCACAGTGAAGATATTTGATGCACTCAGTCATCTGCATTATGATCATTGTCATTCATGTCAGTATAAATGAAAGTGGAGAGGAGTTTTGGTGTCTTTGTATAGCACGTAGATAAGAAATGTACAAAGATATGGAATTTGAATATGCCTTTACTGGAAGGAGCCGGTTCAAAAGGGGGCTTATTTTCTGGAATGAACCGGTTCAATAGTGGCTTATGTTCTAGAAGTAACCGGTTCAAATGGGGGGGGGTATGTTCCAAGCGTACACGTCCAAATGAGGGTCTTTAAATCTATCTAGCGGATTTTATACGTCCAAAATGAGTCTGCATTACCCCCAAGCATTCCCTTTTTACCCAAAGCCGGTAGCGCATATTCCGCCCCTACCTCCCCCCCCTCACGATGTACCCCAAAGAATTCCCCCGAGTCTCCCAGTACTAAATAACCGAAAAATACACCATTTCACACTTTGATATCACCCCTTGTGATAATGTCACCCGGTGCTGTCCGCACCTCCCGCACCCCCTAGTGACGCCACTGGTTCTTACCACTGACATCGCATCGGGACTGATGGATCATAGTATTGTGATTGGCTTCATACTTGATGCCTCTTATTAAGGTAAATTCATTAGCAATGTCAATTTATTTTGGACTCATTTAAAACATCACAAACTGTAAGTCCAAATTTTAAAATACATTACTAAATATCAGTAAGTTAATATTGATGTCTGTTTATTTTTATTTATTTAATTTTTTTAATGATAAAGATGGTTTTTGCGTGTGTATCAGTTTCACATGAAATGGAATATACCCCTACGCCTATACCAAATATAAAAAATTAGGAACATTTGACACGATTTTTACATATTATGTCTATATTAATTTAAAACAAAAACTCGTTTGTTAATTTTAAAAATTGAGAATCAGAAATAGTTAATTTCTTGGTTTGCTTAATGGAAACAGACAAAATTACATCTAAAATACAAAATACACAAACAAATTGTGTGAATAAAACAAAAATAAAAGCTTTATAATAAGTACAAATAGTAAAAAAGTATTTAAATTAAACTTAATTAACATAATACTAATAGCTCATTTGCAAATCATAACACAAGTATTCTAAAAATTATTAAAGAACAATTTATAAAAACAAATATATGTCAGCATTTATAAAATCGAAGGTATTGACTGATCTTAATTTTTTTTCTTTTGAGCTTTCTATTTCCATCTAAAACAGCTATTTAAATTCATGCCCATTTCTTCTTGTCAAAGTAATAAGTGTATAAAATACAAGCGTAACGTAGAAATTAGCTTTAGTAGCAAATAGCTTATTTCATAGATTTCTATTCATTTTCTTTTTAGCTGGCGCAATCAAATATTAATTAGAGTTTTACTTATTTTAGACACAATTTTTAAAATAAAATATTCAACATGAAAATGTATGATGGAATATATTTTTTCAAACCATCTCATCCAGCACACTGTCATCCATCTTTATTTAAGAGTTGATATTTTGGTAAAATTTAACAAAGATGAGTTTTCTAATTAACAATTTTGTTAAACTCTGCTTAATGCTTAGTCTTATAATATATTTAAGCAAAGGAAATTTTTTAGTTACTCAAGGCTTGGGTCTCATTAGCACTGTGGAGAAAAGAAATTTGAAAGCTTTTTATTACAATTGAGTATGTCATTTTTATTTTAAGTGAAATTTCTGCAAAAAATTATAATCAAACTCCCAAAATCTTTTTTTTAAATCCTTTATATTAACTTGTGGTGTCTGAGCCCTTGATTGCTTGCTTGCCGAACAAAATTTTGATCGATTTTTAACCCACTTCCTGGTAAGCTAGCGAGCTGAAATTTTGCAGGCAGACTCGTGCCGATGATAAAAACAATGTATCAAAATTTCAGATCGATCGCATGTACTGTAATTAAATTATTGAATTTTAGATTATTTTATTTATCTCTATGTATCATGTTAATTTTTGTGCTAGAGTGTCGCGGTGCGTATTATATTGAACGACCTTTTTAATACTTTCCTGTTGCACGATTCGGTGCGTATTTTATTGACCATACTTTTTATACAATATTCCTGATCGGTGCGCATTACATTAAACATGTTTTACAACACATAACTACAATTTTGTATTTTTTTAGTTATGTCTCGTACAAAAAGGATTTATAGTCAAAAACTTGTTTTTTACGTTTTTTAAAAATTTAAACGTGAGCAAATGTCCAGATATTAAATACATTATTAAGATAGAATTAAACAAAAAATTCATTCAAAATTGTTACTCATGCTTTTATTTATTGTGCATCAAAATCATCCAGGTGCTGGGCAGATTTTGGATCAGAAAATGTTTGACTGTTGTATTGCAGGGGTGTCCAAAGTCCAGCCCACGGGCCGAAACCGGCCCGCGATGCAATTTTAACTGGCCCGCGGCCACATCTGAAATAATTATTTGACTGACGTATTTTTCCGTAACGACATTATATTTTAGTTTATTATATTTATTAAATAATTTGAATTTTTTTTACTTCTTTGAGTATATCAAATGATTGCGATAATCGATGACGTTTTATTTTTTAACAATGTAGACATGGATTTTTTAAGAACCCGATGAAAATATGTACTGTTAAGAGTACCAAATTTGTTGACGGCCTACGGTAAAAATCGATGAAGTCACGTTTATCATTTTTTCCGCCGACCTCGGAAGCGAATAGGGCGTCGGTGAACTTAAAAATTGGAAATACTTTTTGGATTGGAAATTGGTAATTTCCCTGTTGACAAGAACCACAGCAAATCCTTTACTGGTGGTTAGTTCGTAAAAGAATGCTTGATAAAAATTGTTTAAAAAATATATCCGACAAAAAGCAGGTGTTTGCCAATGTTTGCCAGTCAAGCAACATTCTGGCTCTCAGAATTGAAGAAATAACGTCGGACAGTAAGAGACAATCATAGGCAAAAGCTGAAAAAAATATTGACTTTTTTCGAGAGTCTGTGATGGAAGCACTGAAGCATCTGACAGTGCCCAATTTTTTTTTATAGGAGTTAATGATGACATGTGTGTGAGTGAAGAATTACTTAACCTTCAGAGTCTTAAAGACCAAAGAAAGAGGAAATATGTATTTGCTTCCGTTTGTTCTGCTGTCAATGTCATTAAAATACCATGGAAAAAAATATCCGGAATTATTACTGATGGTGGTCTTGCCTTGATTGGTGAGCATAATGGACTGGCATCACTTGCCCTTTAAAAAAGTCAAAGAAGAGTTTGGCAGAGCTTTTAAACATCACTGTATCATTAACCAAAAAGTTCTTTGTGCCCAACATCTTAGATGTGATCATGTCATTAAGCCACTGATAAAAGCTATAAACTCTATTCGCTCTAGAGCCCTGTTTCATAACCAGTTTCATCATTTTCTTTTTGACATCCAGAGAGAAGACGGAGATGTTGTGTATCACAATGATGTAAGATGGCTCCACCGGGGGACAGCACTTCATCGCTTCTATGCAATTAAAACAAAAATTGGGCTATTCATGGTAGATATGGAAAAACCAATACCAGAACTATCAGATACTGCTTGGCAGGAAGATTTAGCATTTTAATTTGATATGACAAGATATATAAACGTTCTCAACACACATCTTTAAGGGCGCAATTATATTCACATATCAAGGCCTTTGGGAACAAATTGCAACTTTTTAAAAAAGCAACTGTCTCAAATGCAGCCTAATACCACACATTTACCCTCGCTACAGGAAATCATGACAAGTTTTCCAAAAAGAAGCTTCAATGAGCAAATGTAGAGTTATGTTGCAGTTATCAAATCCTTGGCTGATGAATTTCAAAGACACTTTCAGGACTTTGCAACCATTGAAAAGGAAATCATGCTTTTTTCTTCACCTTTCCAAGCGATTCCAACATTTGCTCAGAAAATGCTCTGCTTGTTTACCTCGACATACTTGTGTGAGCAGACATTTTCAGTTATGAATTTTAACAAGAATGGTGTGAGAAAAACGTATCAAAACCAGTGGCATTGAACCTGATCTCACCTATTTACTGCATTCAAGATCTCAGTTTCACCATTCAATTTAAAATTTTGCAATAAAAACTTCTCAACATATGTCATTTTAGTTTATTATTTTAATCCGGCCCCCGAATATCTTTACTTCAAGGAATATGGCCGACATGCAAAAAGTTTGGACACCACTGCTAAAGAAATAATTTTCAAGTAAAAAAATAAATAAATTAAGGTTAAATTGAAATTGATGCAGAAGAAAAGCTTACTTTGTGGACCGTTGACTAAGACTGTGCAGTTCTTGTATAGGGTGATGTCCTGTTGTTGTCTCTACTCTGTTCACTGCCAGAAATACACATTCATTTAGACGTGCCCATCATTAATTAATAAACAAAGATTTTTTTCAAAGTGGATTTTATGTATTTGTGAAAAATATTAATTTCAAAAGTATTGCATGGAATAAATACGCATTAAGAAGTTGTTTAACAGTAAAGAATATTAGCTTACGGAAATCGTGACCTTGTCTTCTTTTATGAAGAACAAAAAACACTATTATGACAGTTGCTATTGCAAGAGCGACAATCGAAGCAATCAGTGCAATTATCCACGTGTTCACTGGTCCCATTTGCTCAGGTGTATCTGAAATTATTTGTTTTTAAAAGGTAATTTTTAAAGAGATTATAAGATATGTTAAAATTGTTTCAGCAATAACAGTTTAATTACATGCAAATACACAAGATATTACTCAGCATTTTCCTCATAACAGTTGAACTCAACAAATGTAAATTGTAAATGAACACATAATCTGAGGCCAACATCATGAAGGCAAGATGTGATAGTCCAGTCACACCCTTTAAGTCAGGGTCGGCGAACTTTTTTGCCCATTACTCCTACATATAACAGTTTTGTTGTCTTTACACCCGAAAACGTGATGTCCTTCTAACATGACTCGTTTGTTTAAGGGAGCTTTTTAAGCGCAAAGGGTCTGGGGCTAAACCCCAGTCGTAAATGAATCTGGTGAGTTAAATAAGCCTTACAAATGACTAGAAAAAAATCTTTAACGGATTAAGCGTAGATATTTTAACTCAAAATGACACGGAGGATCCTTAATTCAGAGAGAATTTTTGAATTACATAATAAAAGTTTACAATTGACTATAAGGGTTTTAACAGTTATAGGCCAACGACACTGGCCAGTCAATTATAATGATGAATCAGACATAACGTAATAAAGTTGGATAAGTAAAAGGTTACTTAAAAAATACTAACTGAAATTATAAATATATTATCATCAATTTTTATAATAAAACACAGAGGTTTCCTCTTTAAATGTCTTTACTTTTCTGGTCTCTGAGAAAAGATTGTTCTTCAGTTTTGACACAATAACATGTCAGGGCAAGTTGGATGCTGTCTTCAGGGTCCAATTAATTTTGCAGCTTTGTTTTATCTTCACTAGAGTGGAAAATCCTTGTTCACAAAAGTACGTTGTTGTAAAGCAGGGGTCCCAACCTTTTTGTACTCTAGAGCAGTGGTTCTCAACCTGTGGTCCACGGACCACTAGTGGTCCGCGGAGATGTTCCTGGTGATCAGCGAGCCAAGAAGGAAATTTTTATCTTTTAATTAAAAAACACGAAATGATATAAATTTTTTCCCATATTAAAAAAATATTGATTAATTTTAATCACTCGATGGCGATAGCTTAGAGCCGATAATAATATGTTTTGGTTCTATATTTACTTTTAGTTTTAGCTATACCGGAAATTACATGACGTCGCACTAGATTCTAGAAGATTATAGTTGTAGTATTAAAATTTTGAAAACGTAGAGTAATTTAGCCTTAAATTAATATTAAAATTATTTAAGTAATAAATTAATTGATTCTAATAAAGAAAACAACCGAACATAAGGACCACAAAGACGATTCCTCAGATTCATCCTCACAATCTATGTGTGAATCAAATGCAGTTCCGGAGAGAGAAAAAAGACGACTTTGCCTTACGACTGTATAATGTATAATGAAGAATATTCGCGCTTTGGGTTTATTTGCTTCACTGTAAATGATCAACCCAGACCACTGTGTGTAATATGCTCGCAAATTCTTGCAAGTAAAGCAATGAAACGAGCAAAACTCCAAAGACATCTTATAACTAATCATAATGTCTGCTCAGAGAAACCATTGGACTACTTTCTGCGAAAAAAAAATTCAATTGATCGTCAGAAGTCCTGCATACGACAAGCAACCAAAGTCAATGAAAAGTCTCTAAGATCATTATTTTTCGGTGGCTATACGAGTTGTACAGGCCGAAAAGCTTTGTTATCTAAAAGGGAAAAGTTTTTAACAGACTGTTTGAAATACGTGATGCTGTGAGACAGTTTCTTGGAGAAGAAAAATTAAAGCTCGATCATTTGAACGATAGCTGTTTTGATTTACTTGGCTGAGATTTTTGAAGAACTGAATAAATTTAATTCATTTCTTTCAGGAAAGCAGAGACATTTAATTACTCTCAGTGACAAAGTGTATGCTTTTACGAAAAAACCTTGATCTTTGGAAAACTGGAGTATTTCAGGGTAATCAATTGTAAGAATTTAGCGATAAACCAGAAAATGCTGAAAACAATAAACAACTGTTGATAAATTTGATTTCTGACCATATCAAAACACTGCAGGAACGATGTAGCTTCTACTTTAGTGATTTGAACGTTCGGAGTTTTTCCACAGGTTTCAAGTCCGTTTCTTGCACACATTGACTCATTAAATTTACCATCATATTTTTTTTTAAATTCTTTAACCGCCCAGTGATACAACTTTAAATTTTTTGCCACAAAAATTGGGCTTGATGAAATTTTGGAGTAATTGGAAAGATTTTAAAATACTTTTATCCGTTGCTACATTATAGCTTTGTGAATGTGTTTTTTCTGCATTAGTTGCAATCAAAATAAAAAATAAAATCTTTCCCGACTTTCAGTTGAATATGAACTGTGATGGGGTTTTTTAAGTATTACACATCGTTTGGATGTGCTGTGCTCAAAAGTGCAGGCTTAAGGTTCAAACTAAATAAACTAATATAGGAGTCTCACTAAAACTAACTACTGATTATGACTTTAATTTGATTTTTTAATAGTTAGCAATAAGAATTGAATAACACTATGAGTATAAGTGACTTGTTCATTTACACAAAAAAAATATTAAAATCTATTTCCATTCGAATTTTTTTTTGAAGCATTCGTATCAAATAAGTTTAGTTTTACTAGCATGTATACTAGTAACTAGTTAAATATAAAGTATAATTAAATATACATTTTCAGCCCGGCAGTGACTCCGTCCAGGGGCGGATTAAGGCTACACGGGGCCCTGTCTGCAATTCAAACTGGGGCCCTATCCAGTCAGCGTCCCTTTAAATAAAATTATTGATAGCAGCTAATATAAGACTGTAACTTGTAACTCAATAGTTCATTGGTTCTTTTCTCATACTTTGTACTACAGGATTGGCCTTCCCAGCCAAAAAGATTATTCATGAAAAAATCGAATACGAAGAAATAACTATTTGCCGGTATCCTAAAATTGAGTGTAAAAAGACAATTTTTTATTTTAAAAAAAAATTACACCAACGTCGGGAATCGATCGCGTGACCGCTTGCACCGAATGCCGACTTTCTTCCACAAGACCACACGAGCCTAACGCAAAATGTAAATTAAAAAAATATAACAATATTCTTTAATATTTTCTCATATAAAAATCAGTTGTTTTTTTTAAATTAATTTATTTAATTTATGATATTTTCAGGAATTCATGCAAACATTTGCCCTCCTTTCTTATAAAATATACTAAATTTTGTGGCCCCTAAATCATCTGGGGCCCCTGGCTTTAGCCTGTTTATTCCCCCACCTTAATCCGCCATAACAACCGTCAAACAAGTGCTTTTTAAATCCTTTATATTAACTTCACCGGCGTCTCTGTCTGTCGTCAACTTATGGGCGGGCGGAAAAAGAAAAGTAAAAAATGACCCACTTCCAGTGATCCGATCGAGCTGAAATTTGGCACACGGACTCGTCTCACCAAACAATGCATGGTAACAAAATTTCAGATCGATCAAACGCACTGTAATTAAATTAATGCATTTTTAGTTTATCCTTATATAACGTATGTAATTCAAATTGACGGTTTGTTATTGTTTTTTGCCACGTGAGAGTTTGAGTTGACGCTTTGACGTCGACCCATCGAAGTACCGGCGTGCTTTTGTTTACATTTTACGTGTCTTGCTGAACTCGGCCCCCCCCCCTAGGGTTATGAAGCAAAGTTGAGTTAAGTCAGATTCAGTCTGTAAATGCTTGTCGCGTTTGAAAATAATCAATACTGTTAGTTATGACTCATATATAAGGGATTTATAGTCAAAAACGTTGTTTTTACGGATTTGTTTTATTAACCAAGTTTTATTAACTCGCTTTTGTTCCTGTGGCATTGTCAAAGATTTTTTCAAATCTGCCAACGTAAAATTGAACCACTTCTGATAGTCCTAGAGATCTGAAAATTTTACCACAGATAGATCGTGGATGACAATGCATTGTATAAAAATTTCAGATCGATCGAACGTACCGTTATTAACTTATTGATTTTTTTAGTTTATCTATAGTCTATATATAAGCATCTGTATCGTCTGCTTTTGTTGACATCCGTGAGTTCCCCCCGTGACCACATCACAATGTTTTTAAAACGTTGGGCGGGCGCTTGTGATGTATTTGGTAAAATAAATAGAGGTAAAAAAATATTGTTAAAAACCAAGTTTTTATTAGTGGACTAAAGAGAATAAAATAAATAAAGGTAAAAAAATTATTTTTAAAAAACCACGTTTTTACAAGTGGACTAAAAAGAAGAAAATAATTTAAAACTTTGTAAGTTCAAGTACTTCGATTTAATATGACTAAAAACGTGGGGCGGTTGTTTGGTATAAAAATTAAAGATTTATAATTTAGAAGACAAAAGGAGAGATCTATAATTGAGAGAATGAGTGAACCACATATGTTAAACCTCATAAGCGCCCGTCCCACCTTTTTAGTCATATTAAATCGAAGTACTTGAACTTACAAGTTTTAAATTATTTTCTTCTTTTTAGTCCACTTGTAAAAACGTGGTTTTTAAAAATCATTTTTTTACTTTTATTTATATAACCTAAAAATGCTACTGCGGTCTAAGTCTAAGTGAAGAAATATCCGGTAAAAAAGTTAAAAACATTATAATTTGAAAGGGGAATCACTCTGAAAAATTAAAAACTTACATCGAAGAACTGAAACAATTATTATTTCGCTTTGCAACCATAGGGCACCACTGCGTAATAGAGGCGTTTTACTTGGCTTCACACGTGTTAAGATATTAGAGTGCAGACTCACGCTAAATACATATTTAAATGACAAAAAATAATTTTAAACATGTTAATTCTTCTGATATTTATTTTAGAAAACTTTTATATTTAACATACGGTTGACAGTGGCGTAACAACGGCTTAGCATTGGGGAAGTTTCCAAGGGCGGCAGCCTGTGCTAGTTCAAAAGAACGCCGCAAAATCTCTAATTTTTAAACTTTTATTTAAATAAATATTTCATTTTATAATCAATAAGAAAAACGTGAATAATTAATTATATATAAATATTTTTCAATTAAACCATTATAATATTTCGTCTGAAAACATCTAAACCCAAAAATTCAAAATCACGAAAATTTGTGACATTGCATAATAACAATTTTACGAAATGGAAATTATTACAAAAACGGCTTGAACTAATTAAAGGTGAACTAATTGACTTCTTTGCGCAAGCAGCACTGAAAAGCAAAATTTTGAAATGAAATAGCGCCATAATATATTGACTATAATATTAAAATGTTTTGTTTGTTTTTTTCTGAAAACAACTTAGCTTTTCGTGAACACGAGCAAGATGGAGGTATATTTATTAATCTGATACAATTTTTGAGTCAGTTTGATGTTGGTTTTAAAAATTCCCTTGAATCGGATATAAAAATCACTAGTCTGCACTAGCTATTTGCCGCCAACAATCCAGCATGAATTTATTAATTTGTTATCAGCGAAAGTACAAAGTGAATTAATAAAAGGAATTCAAGACGCTAAATACTATAGTATAATATTTGATAGCACTCCGGATATATCTCACAAAGACCAATTAACTGAAATTATTCGGTATGTGTAATTATCAATTTAAGAATATACCATTACAGAGTGGTTCTTTGGTTTCATAAACACAACAGAAAAAACAGGAGAAGGAATTGACTTGGAAATTAAACCATCATTAATTCAAAATGGTTTATGACTTGAATACGTACGTAGCCAATGTTACGATAATGTGGCCAATATGGCAGGGAAGTACAAGGGAGTTCAAGCCATACTTCAAAATGAGAATCCTCTTGCTCGGTATATCATCGTGTTGTGCACATAGTCTTAATTTGGTAGTTGTGCATGCATCCAGCATTGATGCAGATGTTAAGACATTTTTCGGAACTATACAAGCATTGCACAATTTTTCTCTGCGTCAACTAGCAGATGGGAAAAAATATCCTCAGTCCCTGAAATCAGCTTAAGGAAGCATACGGACACTAGATGGTGTTCCAAAGTAAATTTTGTGAGTGATGTATATTAGCAACTGGAGAAAATTATTTTAGTATTAATTGAAATAAAGGGTTAACACTTACATGGTGACGCATAATCTGTTGCTAAATAATTGCACCGTCAAATCAATAGTTACAAGTTCATTGCATTTATAAGTATTTGGAATTTGATTTTGGAAAATAATAAACAAAGTCCATTTATATCTTCTACATGTTCTCGATACATGGGAAATGCATGAATCATACCCGAATATAGAAAGAGCTCTGAAAACATTGCTTACAATGTCAACCACAGTAGCCACTGCTAAAAGGAGTTCCAGCAAAACAAAATTATCAAAAATTACTTGAGGTCGACATCAGGACAACAGCGCCCATCATCTGTAGCTCTTCTTTCCATTGAAAGTGAACTTACCAGTCAAACAAACTTCTATGAAATAACTAATTTTCAAACATTAAAGCAAGAAAAGTTAAGCTTTGAGCTTTGAA
Organism: Ampullaceana balthica; assembly: GCA_944989445.1. Lineage (NCBI taxonomy): Eukaryota > Metazoa > Mollusca > Gastropoda > Lymnaeidae > Ampullaceana > Ampullaceana balthica. The sequence continues at coordinate 259,545 of CALYLW010000618.1, forward strand.
TCTTTGATATAGGACATAGGAGTAGATCGGTGAAGTGTAACTTAAATATACTTTTCATTGTGAGTTTCTATCGTTATGTATAAGATGGCGAGTATGATATATTGAGACTATTGTTTTTTTTTATAATACATGATACTTCAAGTATTGCTGCAGTCTGTATTAACGCAAAAATGTCCAGTTATATCCACCATTTAATTTGGTATTATTTAGTAAATAACAAACTGCAAATTAGTATTGTTCCTGTCTTTTGCATTTTTTATATTCACGTTGTATGACAGTCGCTGTCAAACTACGTAATTATTGTCATAAATAAAATAAGAGAAATTCAATTATTTTTGTTCCTAACAATTGAAAAAGTCGCAAAGCTGAAACTTGTCCATTACTAAGGGCGCCAAAAATAAATTAGCCAAGCGCGTCAAAACCCAGTTACACCTCTTAACGTTCTCATATTATTTACCTCCTCGTTACTATTTATAACTAATAAATTTTTCAAAGAGTCAATAAATATTTTTCAATATTATTGTTTTCAATACTATTTTCAGATTTTGTCAAACATTATCTCTGTTCTTTTTTAAGTGTCTTTACTCTTTAAAAAGTTATTAATATTATGAATGTGAATTTTACAGACATTAGTGATTTTGCTGCTTGGTAAATAAGAAAAAAATATTTACTCACACGTGATATTCAAGAATACACGATGAACAATGCTCTCAACACTATTCTGTGCACGACACACATAAACATGTGCGTCTCTTTCTGTCACATTGAGAACTTTCAGGGCGTGACCATACTTTGAAATGCTATACTTAAGACTTTGCTGTATCTGGGTGCCATTTCGTAAACTCCCAATGTATCAGTGGAACGTGTGGAGGTCTGATATCGCTGAAATTATTGTTTTTAACTTTTTAAATATATTTAAACAACATGATAAAAAAATTAGTTTAGATCATTATAGATTAACAAAATGCTTTTTTAAAAATAAAAAGAGTTTAGTTAATTTAACAAAAATGTGTACCTTATTATAAAAAGTGTGTATAATTTGCATCTTAAATAGAATATTAATAATTTTATAATTTATATCGCGCAGTACTCCAGCAAGCAGCTTAGCTCACAAATAAAATAAGCAACATACATAATTATTAATTCACTCGATGTAATACATTCTTATCCTAAATACAACATATAAAGACATGACCATACATATAAGCTACATTTATGTGTTATAAAGGAAATGTTTTGATTGTTTTGATTACATTAAATTGTGAAAGTAAATTTTGAACAGATGAGTTTGCAGTGCTGATCTAATAAATAATTTTGCCATTGAATCATTTGGTGACTACAGAGGAGTTAATAGTATGGTTTGGGTACATCAAATTATTGATAACTATTTAGACACTGTTACCAATATTCATTCCTGTGAAAAATTATATTGTTTGCTAATTGCTTGGCCTATACTATATCTGTCTATGATAATAAAACTTAATATGATTTGCCCAAGGAATATGTTGATTTTAATGACCATTCATATGATATGTATCAAAATTATATTTTTGACAAATAAAGTTGCTAGATTTAAAACTACTTCCTTAAAATGGTTCCTTGAAGATAATGTAAGATTTTGTCAGTTATGTATACCAAACTTAAAATATTGAAATTTTATATTGGACTTGTTCTCCTTTGTAAATTATGTTGTAAGTAGGCCTTTCAACGGATACCCGGGTACCCATGCCGTGTATTTACCCAGGTAGTAAAATTGTGTCCGGGTACCCGTGAAAATGTCGCTACAATTTTTATACCAACGTTGGCTTAAGAGCGGCTTTCTGTGTTCACATTACGGCTCCCAGAACAATTAATCAGTTTAAAATAAAACTTGTCGTTTGAAATCTTTGCTGCAAAATATGTTTCAAAACATGAAAAGGCTTTAAATGTTATCTGTCAACAGGAAATAAAATACTGTCATAACAAACTACAAATAATTTTAATACACTTTTTTTCTCTGAACATGAAACAAAAAATGTTTGAAACAAAAAAAAAGTCGATTCTTTGAAGGTGGTCGAGTGGCATGGTCACGGGTTCGAGTTTGTTCACGGGGCTACACATCAAATGGGTACCTAACCCACTAGTTAGGGAAACAAAGGCGGCTGAGTAATGCGTGGAACCCTCATAGCCATGGCAGGTGAACGCAGCATCACTTGCCAAAAGACCCGCTTGGACGCAATAATCTTCTGCACGGTTCCATGACAAAGCGACAAAACGACCAGTGACGAATCGACAAAGTCACAAAATGACTAAGAGACAAAACGACAAGGTGACAAAACGACATTGTGACAAAACGACACGGTGACAAAACAACAAGGTGAAAAAAACGACAAAGGCAGATCACTGTAGCCTAATGAAGTCCTTGTTACTCGCTGGAGCAACTTAGGTCACTTTGGACATAGACCAGGGGTGTTAGACTCATTTGCTCAGCGGCCAAAACTTAAAATACGTTAGGTTGCGGGCAGAGCCTAATAACATTCAATAAGCAGAAAATTAAAATTTAAAAAATCAATATATATAATTCCCATTGTCTGTATGTATGGATGTAATTATAATGCTGTTAGGTGGCGCTGAGAAATTTGTAATGCTGTTTGGTGGCGCAGCGATCGATTTTGTATAATAATTATATATGACGTCATTGTTTTAGCTTACATTTTAATTTTTTAAAAGGGAACGATGAAAAAAATAGGATTTGAGGATTTATAATTATTATGAAAAACTTTGTGTAGCCTACATTTCAGCAAGTTTAATATTTCGTATTAATCAAACAAGGATAAGTTACTTATGTTAATTATGTATATTGATTCCCGTTGTCTGTATGGATGTATTACTGTTAGGTGGCGCTGCGATCGATTTTGTTATATAGTGCTGTTAGGTGGCGCTGCGATCGATTTTGTTTTTATATCTCTTTTCAACATCTTCTCTCTCTTTCAATCACCGTTAAGAGAAAACAAAAAAAAAGATTCCGTCATTTTTACGGGTTACCTCTACTAATAATAATAATTCTGATCTACAGCCAGGGAAAAGGCAACAGATTCTTTGGCTTTTCAAAATCAGCGACTACCTCACATACTAAATGTTATAACTCGAACATCGGCCACATTAAAGAAACTTGCTGTCCGCACGATGGTGGCAATATTATTACTTTTTTAGCGGAGTCGTTGGTCCAATTCTATCTTAGTCGTTAGGAGAAATACCTTGCATTTGAAAAATGTGCTCTAGAAGCTTCAATTTGTGTTCAACCGCAAATTGCTGTTAGTGCAGTTTCCTACAATACCAACTTTCATCATCAATCTTCAATTATCTTACCAAGGTAGGGTTATTTTAACATATTTCTTATCATAATTACCATCCCTGCATGTAATATCCTGTATCGTCCCTTTCCAATCACGGTCTAACTCAGAGAAAATAGTGTCATTTTGTCTACTTGTCGTTTTGTCACTTTGTCGTTTTGTCACGTTGTCGTTTTGTCACCTTGTCGATTTGTCTCTTTGTCGTTTTGTCACATTGTCGTTTTGTCACCTTGTCGTTTTGTCACTTTGTCGTTTTGTCTCTTTGTCGTTTTGTCACCTTGTCGTTTTTTCACCTTGTCGTTTTGTCACATGTCGTTTTGTCTCTTGTCGTTTTGTCACTGGTCGTTTTGTCACTTGTCGTTTTGTCTGGTTACCCTTCTGCATAGAAGGAGCTTCTGTATAGATAAGATGAAGAAGATAACTTGTCTTTGAAATACAACTACAACATTAAGTTTCCGTCTGAGACAATCCTATGTTGTTAATCTAACCCCACTCCTTCCTACTTCCTCCACTCCTATCCCCACCATTATTAAAAAGCACCTCATCTATTATTAGTTTTTGAAAATATATATTTAAGTCGTTCAAGGATTTTTAATGAAATAACAAAAATACATGAACGTTTTTTAGTTTTTTTTTATCACATTACAGCCGCTGAAACAAATACAAACCCGCGCTCTTTCCATTCACTTGTGTTTCTTACGTTTGTTAACATGTGTAGACCTAGCAAAAACTGATTTTAATAAGTTGTACTACGTTGTCAGTCGTCAGTATTTAAAGTAATTAATTTAATAGTTACTGGCGCCGCCTAGCGGACATTAGCATTCAAGCTGCTGGGCCCATATAAACCGACTTAACGTTACGTCATTGTTGTTGACATTTTGTTTGATTGTTAAGTTTACAGTAATTTTCATCTTATCTGTTTCAGACGCTCCTTCTATACAGAAGATTATTGCTTCCTACGCTTATCTTTGGTTTGTGTTTAGTCCTGCATTCTTATTAGAGTTTTAAATATTGATAAAGTGTTGGATTTCCTGGTTTCTTCAGTCAACCCATTCCACGCCTGAATTCCGGACGGGAAGAACGAAAATTTGTATGAGTTTGTTCTTGCATACGGAATAAAGAAAGGTGTTTTTATCCTTATGTCTATCTGAGGGTTGTATTAAGTTATCTTTGTGTTGTGTTTCTAAATTAGAGTTAATTGCTTTATGTATGATTACTACTTTACTCTTGGTTCATTTATGAGTATGATGAATACATTTACAACGGAAAAAATTTTTTGTAGTGCATTAAGTTCAAAATAGTTTGTTATTTGAAGGATCTCATTGGATACTGTGTGAAATGGGGTTCATGGATTGTTGCCAGCTTGCATTGTATAACGGCCATGACAGTTCAAAATTATGACGAGTACCCAGGCAACTTTCTTCCCTGGTAGTGGATCACAGCAGGGGCGTCGCTAGGGGGCGGGGGACGGCCACCCCGGGTGACACCCATTAGGGGGTGACACACAAGCCTAAAATTTTACTGTGTACGATTTTATGTCAGAAAAAAAAGAAGACACATTTTTTTCATCTAAAAAGAAATTAAGAAATACAGTGAAATACCTTAAACGCGAAAATTTTGTGTTAAAAAAATGTCAGTTAACTTGCAATGATAAAACAGTCCCAACACACTAACAAAATTTAAACAAAATAGGAAATAAAATATTTAAAAAATCTTTTTTTAAAAGGACACGCTTTTATTTACATATAGAAAGTGCACTAAAAAGAAGAAAATAAAAATTTTCAATCCGTGAACCTATCGACTGCACATAAAAGCGTGGGGCGCCCATCACAACTCATTTCTTATTGCAACTACTCTTTTGCATATAGATAAATTTTTCTAATTAATATGATAGTAGCATGTATATGATCAAAGTTGTGAAACTTTAAATGTTTATTAATATTCATATAAATTTGTATTTATGTTTCGCAGCTTTGTACATGATTGCGAGTTGTGATGAGGGCCCCACGCTTTTATGTGCAGTCGATAGGTTCACGGATTGAAATTTTTTATTTTCTTCTTTTTAGTGCACTTTCTATATGTAAATAAAAGCGTGTCCTTTTAAAAAAAGATTTTTTAAATATTTTATTTTCTACTTTTTAGTAACACAATTTTTTAATCAATTTTTTGACATAATCAACTCAATTTAATTAGTCAAACTTCGTTGTCTATAACTTAAATGTGATAGTGGTAAAAAGATAGATTATTAATTACAAATTTATGTATTTAAAAAATAACAGTTTCCCCAACTGAAAATTGAACCCAGTACCTCCAGGTCGAAAATCCATTAAGCTAACAATTGGGCCAACTAGGCTACACAAATACCAGTTGTTCCTCTTGTATTATCATGTCAATTTAGATTTAGTTTCGAATTACTGAGCTGTTTAACACCTGGAATGTCGTCATCCATGGCTGGTTGTGAACTCCGGTGACATTCACGTGAAAGTCAAGAATAGCACGGATACAGATTATATATAAAGATAAACGTAAAAATGCATTTATTTAATTACGGTACATTCGATCGATCTGAAATTTTGATACAATGTATTGTCATCCAAGATCTATCTGTGGTAAAATTTTGAGATCTCTAGGACCATCAGAAGTGGTTTAATTTTACGTTACAAGATTTGACGGATACAACATACAAACAGTGTGAGTTAAATAAAAGCTTGTAAAAAAGAAAAGAAACAGTCGCACCAGAGAGATCTTTAAAAAAAAGGCTGGACATGAAAGTGGCCGTGTCTTATGTTTTAAAAAGTTATAAAGGCATTTGGGCTTTGACAGCATGGACGAATCCCACCTCACGACTCCTTCCACCACAGTGGGGGCTGGGGATAAGATTTTTATCCACCCAAAAGATCAAAAGATTGGTTTTCTTTGTTGATGTTGTTCTAGAGGAAAATTATGAATTCAATTGAATTCAATGTCCTTGAGTTAATATTTTGTTTTATATATATTTGCTAAAGACGTGAAAGCATAGACATGCATGTTTATATACAGGTAGTCCTCCAGTTACGACGGTCCTATCCCGACTTACACTGTTTCGTGGTTAAGAATGCACCCTCATAAAGAATACTATTACGCGTTGTTCAGTATTTTTAAATATTTTTTTTTAAACTTTTGTTTTTCATGGGGTAGCGAATTGTTTTCTCTATTTGAAATCAAAATGTTATTGAAAAATATGTATTATTATTATTTCAATTTACAATTTTCGTTTGCGAATTTTTCTCATGGCGAAGTTTTCAATCAAGTCAGTAAAGCTAAGTAAGCTTACAAGTTCCTTTTCAATGCTCATTAGAGAGAGCCTATTCAGTCTTTGTTGCCCCCTGCAAATTCTAACTCCTTTTATATTCTTTTCAACTTTGAAAAGGATCGCTCTCAGCTGCAGTTTGATGTCATCATTGAAAGATAGATGCGAAGTGCGATGTGTACATTTGTAAAGGACTGTGTGAAATTTAGCTCATTCAAAAGCAGCAAATTTTTTAGCTCTGTGTCCGTGTTTTGAACTTCGCATTGGGCTACTTCCTTTTCCTTACCATGAGCCTGGGGCTGGACAATAACTTTTTTAAGAGTTCTGAAAAGTGACTAATTCTGAAGGTAAGCAGTCTTCGAAATCACTTAAATATTCTTCCATTAACTTGGCTGCTGTCCATCGGATGGCGAAATTGCTGAGCTCAGTTAGGTTTGTAAGAAAGCCAAATTTCTTAAGGATGTCTTTATATGCGCCCAACCGATGTTGTAGGAAATACCCCAACCTTGAAATGTAGTCCCGGGGAGAATACTGTTTTTGTGATGTCCCTTTGTCAAACTGACGCTTTTTGTTATTGTTTTTTTTAATAGTATTGAAGATTGTTTATCCTTTTTTTTACCACGGACTTGTCCTTTCCTTTGTCTTTATAGAAATCAAATTAAGAATGCTGTCTTTTAACAAACTCAATGAGAGACTTTCTTTCTAAATTTTTTTCCAAAATTTCAGGTAAAATAGCGAATTCCAGTTGTTCAAGTTCGTTTAGAAATCCTTCTGCTTCAAGTCAAAATTCACATGTCTGAGTTTCGTTTGTTGCTAATTCTTCCAGTGCTGCGATATTCTCACGGTATGAGTTATTAACATACCTTACAGCATCATGTCAGGCTGACCATCTGGTGTCAGACAAGGCTTTGTTAACATATATCAATTTCATGTATTTTTGAAGTACCTGTCACCGAAGCTTAGATGCAACAAGCCGGGTATAAAGATTATGCAGAAGACAAAAAATCTGACTGCAGCAGGACAACCTGCTGCACTTTTCCCAACCAAATTAAGGGAATGAGCTTTGCACGGCACATAATGAGCAGCACTGCACTTCTCACGAAGAATAGCCTGGTTTCCGTTATATTTCCTACTCATATTTGCAGCATTTCCGTATGACTTCCCAATGCATTTTCAGGGATTCATACAAACATCTGCCTGCATCTTAATTATACACTATAATAAGTTTGGAGGACCTCAATTTATTGGGGCCCTTGGCTTTAGCCCGTTCAGCACCCCCTTTTAATCCACCATAGGGGGAGGGGGTCACGCATGTGTGACGAGGGGGAGGGTGTGTTTAAAAATGTGACGTCACATCAAAAAGCGCAATTTTAAATAAAAGTTCCACTTAAATATTTGATTGTTTACCATTTATTTAATGCCGTTTTCAATGGCTTCACGCGTGTTACGATATTAGAGTGCAGACTTACCCTAAATACATATTTAAATGACAAAAAATAATTGCAACATGCTAATTTTTATTTAGAAAATACGGCTTGGGGGGGGGGTCAAAGCTTTGTTACGTCATATCGAAAAAGGGTTTGGGGTCTAAGTTTTTGTGACAAAGTATGACGCTGGGGGATGGTGGGGTAAAAATCGGCAACCTTTCGTGACGTCATTTATGGACGGCCCATTCAGTCGTGAAGGGGTGACACCATGCGCTACCATCCCGGGTGACACCAACCCTAGCGACGCCTCTGGGTCACAGTTTCATTCAACTCGAAACACTTTCATAAAACTGCTTTCTAGCAGTTGATGGATGACTAATTTCTCCAGTCTTGATTCCAAGATTTTATGTGTTGAACACAGACAAATGTTTTTATTTGTTATCATTATTAAATATAGACTACTCATAAAAAAGTTATAATATAAAAAAGTGTCAATCCATTAAAGTGAACTTTAAGTAAGTATTTTAAAAAATGTATGTAAAAAACACACACAAAAATTAAATTATTACCTTCATATGTTTAAAATTGCTGAAAGTCAATATCAACTTACAAGGCTTCAAAGGTACATTCCAGTATTACATCATCAAATAAATTAGCTTGTTCTCCACTGTTTGAGTACCGGAATCTGAGTTTTGGTATGGTGGGTGTTTGCTCTGGTTAAATAATTGATGAACATTTTATTATTATTATTAAGCAGAATTAAGTTTTTTTTCTTCTAATTATTATTTCAAAAAAAAACTATTAAAAATTACCATATCTTTAAAAGCAAAAGACAAATTTAAAAATATGTTAAGTCCACAGAACGTAACCCAAAAAAAGGAATTATAGTTGCCTAACAAAAAAAAACATTTGAATTTTTTACATATTTCTATATTTCTGTTTTCGGTAAAATAATTATATTTATAAACATAGATACCATGAATTTATAGAAAAACATAATTCGCGTTGAAATTATGTTATATTTGAAATAGTTCTTTTTTTAATTTTACATGTATCAATCAAACTACTGTAGTTAGATTATTAAAAAGTTAAAGATAAATATGGAACTCACCTAAATTGGGAAATGCAAGCTACTGGACTAATTTAAATTTGAATAACTAGTGCCTTTTCTAATTTAGGTGAGTTCCATATTCATGTTTGATCAAAACCCATTTGCAATATATAAAGAAATATTCAGTGTTTTAAAAAAAATTGAACTTATATGAATAAATTGCAATTTAATTACTTTTTCTATTAAATGAAACTTACTGGTCTCTTTAACGAATAATATATTAACACTTCGAAGATGATTAATCAATCCAGTTGAATTATTAAATGTGTAACACACATACTCATTCTCGTCGCTCTTCTTGACGTATGCGAAGTGGAGGTTTCCTGTCAATGATTATTGATACACACATATTTAACACGGCTTTAATAAAATATTAACATTTTTTTAAAAATCGTGCTGAACATTTACTATTGGATCTGGTTAAGGTAAGAGTGGCCAAACTACGGCCCGTCAGCAATGTTCCTGTTAAAGTTTATTGGTCCGTGTGCAAAGTAAAAAAAAATTAAAAAACGGTTGTGAAAAATTGGACAGAATCAATTTTTTATGCAGTACTTTTATATAATTTGCTGCGCGGTAATTCTAAACTGCTTCGCGGCGTCAGTCAGATATCTACGTGGCCGCACCACCATGCAGCTAAAATGGAACATTTCCCGTCAGACTTTATCATGCGGCCAGTAGCCAGTAGTCTCAGTAGGCAGCAGTCTCAGTAGCCAGTAGTCTGAGTAGGCAGTAGTCTCAGTAGCCAGTAGTCTCAGTAGGCAGTTGTGTTGCGATCTTATTTCGATGTTAATTTTCTTTGTTTGGAATTTTTGCTATATTTTTTTTTGATTCCCAGTATTTGATTCGCATCTTGGGATGTTAAATCGGTTTTAATGGCCACATAATCGATTAGTGATCTTTTAGTCAAAAATTGTTAACATCCTTATTCTTAACTGTGTTTCAGCTCAAGCGGAAGTGGCTTTAGTTAACAATTTAAATTTTGAAAGGTTTTGTATAAATTGTAATTTAAAAGCGAACAGACGCTGATTAATCAATGAGCGCTGAAAAAAACTTGAGGGCGAATATCGTATTTTTAATGACGAATAAACTGCTATATACTGCTTCGCGAACGTTGTGTGAGCGTCTCTATGGAGACTCAACTTAAGAAACCGCCATCAAAACATTTTGCTTTTGGGCAAAATTTTACGCACAAAGAGAGAATTTTTTTTAATGAGTTGGATAATAATTTAAGAAGCAGCAAACTGTTTCCACAAAAAAGTCTTTAATTCAAGATGCTGCAATGGAAGCCAGTTTGGTTGTGTCAAATAAGATCGTAAAACGTGTTAATCTTTTTCCTAACAGCGAGTTCATCAAGAAATACTTGTCAGATTCAGAAGGCATTATGCGTCCAGAACAGAAAACAAAATTTGACAGCATGTCTTTATCAAGGAGAACTGTAATCAATGGTGTTGAAAAATAGGTGACAATTTGATGCACCAACTTGAGGCAAGCAAAGTTGAAGGCAAGGATTTGTTCTCGGGGCCTAGGGCGTCCCTGAGTCACCCAGCTCCGAATGGGTAATGTTGAGCCCCTCAATAAAAGCTTGAGAAGCATAGAACATTAGAACCATTGGGGGATAGGGGTACAGACGTATTGTGAGTAGTGTGAGACACTAACCTTGTAGGGACAATGACAAAGATTTGGAAACGCTGGTGATAGGTCAGCTAAAGTTTGTCAGGACGAAATAGAATACTTAGGCTAGGCCATTTTTGGAGGGATGCTACATTTTACTTGGGTCAGACAAAGTCTGAGAATCTGATGTTGCAGGGGTCACCCAAAAGTTATTGGGACTTATGTCTTAAACAATAAGAATTAAGTTGTTACATCCATGGGCACGAAAGGTTCACCCAATAGAATTTTTAGGAATTTAGGGCAGGCGTGGGTGAGTGGTCCTTATATACTGGGACATAAGATACATTCGTCCTCTGATTTTCTAAACCCTTGTAAGGATGGGTCTTGTTAAGGGAGCCTTGCTGGTGTGCAAGTTGGACTTAGATTATACTTAGGATAGTCAAATGCACAATTGTTATGTTAAAGTAGATGTTAGTATTCTCTTATAAACTGTATATTGACTATTGATTAATTACTTATATATACATGTTATCGGTATTTCAGCAAGTAAGTGTAGGGCTACCATAGCCAAGTATGACTTATTCTAGAAGTGGGGCACCAGATGTGCTTTAGGCAAAAGAGGGAAAAGACAACCCTGAGCCTTGACGAGATTTGAGAACGTAGATCACGGTTGGTAAACAGTGCAGCCAGCCCGTGACTCTGTCAGTCACTTGAGTAGTAGAGGAGCGTGGTGTCATCGGCCTCCCACACGATGAACGGGTTAAGCATCGCTGACCAGTGAGGCGGAACACGGACTGACCCCGTGACCTGAGACTGTGTGTGAGGTCAACAGACATACAACGGGAGCTGGCCCGATTTAGTGTCGTAGTCTCTATTTGTTACGTTAAGTTGCAACATACCTGTTTGTATTTGCAAATTAAGCTTAGTCTACGCATTATATTTTGTATCTACTTTTTCATTTATATATAATATAAACACCCTCTATTATCCGTAACGCAGTATTGCTCAATTATTTCTGTCACGCAAGGAAGAAGAAAAACATTTCGCGCCCCCCGCGCTACAGTAAATAGTATCATTTGTCTATAAAATTGTTATAAATACACCATTTCGCGCCCCCCGTTTAGGGAGCCTCGCGCCCCCCTACGGGGGGGGCGCCCCACTATTTGAGAAACACCGCCGTAACGTTAAGTAACGCTAAGGGACATCACTCTGCTTTTTTTTTAAAATTGAAAATATAGACTTAAAAATCATAATCATTTTGGTTTCCAGATTAACATTAGCAGTTAAAAAATCGTGTGGTGATTAGCACTGTAAAAAATATTATATGACGTCATTGTTTTAGCTCATATTTTAAAATACATGGCGTGCATCGAGAGCTGCGTACATTTCAGGAATATTTCGTATTTATCATACAATGATAAGTTAATTGGCTTTTGATTTTAAAAAAAGTGGGCGCCATAGGCACCCTACAACCCCTATTATACAGAAAGTTTAATATTTCATATCTATCTAACAAGGACAAGTTAGTTGGGCTTTTAAAAAAAGCGGGACACCGTAAGCGCCTTAAAAAAAGAGTGCGCCGTAGGCGCCACGGCACCCCAGAACAACCTAGTCTCAATATACATAATTCCCGTTGTCTGTATGTATGGATGTAATTATAGTTAGATGTGCTGCGATTGATTTTGTTGTAATACTGTTAGGTAGCGCTGCGATCGATTTTGTTTTATTCTCTTGATTTTTTTTTGCGGGGCTTACCCATTAAATTCCTTGTGGCTTTTTTTTTAAGTTTGAGCTTATATATTATATATATAATTCTATTCGTGGTCGGACCCTGTGAGGCAACAAGAAGCTGCATGTGCAACAGATACTAATTTTAGAAAGCAGCGCACCAAATTACTGCACCAATGCATCAAAAGGTGTGAAAATTAAATATGCGCTGTAAAAAAATTATATGACGTCATTGTTTTCGCTGATATTTTAATTTTGTAAAAAGGGAACAATGTAAAAGGAGGATTTGATGATGGTTAATTATAACATAAAAAAAAACAAAGGGGGCGCCATAGGCGCCCTACAACCCCTATTATAAAATACTTTGTGTGCATTTCAGAAAGTTTAATATTTCGTATTGATCAAACAAGGACAAGTCAGTTGGGCTTTTGAAAAAGTTGGGCGCCGTAGGCTCCCTAAAAAAGTGGGCGCCGCAGCCGCCATGGCGCCGCAGCACAACCTAGTATATATATATATATATATATATATATATATTATGTAATTAAATATTTTCTCTCTGCTGTTTACGCAGAGGTGTTATGTGTGTTTACTTATGTGTCTTAGTCTTAAGTGTTGTATTTAATGCTGGGGGCTGAGCCGATTAGATGTAGATGATAGAAAGATAAAGTTTGTAGGTAGTCTGGGAGCTCAATTAGCATCCCGTAATCTGTAACCCTAGACAACAGAGTCAATATATTTATTGGTGTCTAATAGTATATAGACACGAGTACTTAACAACTACCTAACACTAGTTAGGCGGCTGGGTAATGCGTGGACCCTCATAGCATGGCCTGTGAACGCTGCATCACTTGGCAACAGACAACATCCGTCTGGTCTGTGTACGCAATTATCTTCTGCATAGAAGGAGCGTCTGTATAGATGAGATAAGATAAGGTTTTTGTGTGTTGCTCTTTTGCATTAGAGGAAAGTAACGATGGACAGGTCACAGCAGAATTGTTGATATTTATACGATGAATACTCCTAAAGACTCGTTTACTTAGTGAAGAGCCACTCAGAGACAGAACTTAACACAAAGTTTTTGAGAACTGTGTAACAAGAACTGGGTTGTAAGGACTATGTTAAAAGAACTGGGCTGTAAGAATTTGATTAGGGTGGAACAAGATTGAAGGTGTAAAAACCGATGGAGTGGGAAAACCGTTGGTTTGATGACGTTGATGAAAAATACAATTAAAGGAGAACATCATGACCATACACGTTTGATTCTCCACTGTATCATCCATCAGGAAAGTATGTGTAAAGCTGCGTTAAATATCAAGCATGTTATTCCCCCAGTTGTCAGTGTGATAAACCTCATCAGGGCCAGGGCACTTAATCACAGGCAGTTCAGACACTGCTTGAAGATTTGTAAACTGAATATTATGATATATTCTACCACAGCAGTTTCCACTGGCCGAGCCTGGGCAAGATAATGAGGTGAGTGTGGGACCTCATGGAAGAAATAGTTATTTTCCTGTCGATCAAGGGTTTATGTGTGACTTTGTAACTACCATCGTTAATGAAGAGTTGAAGTCAGACGTCATTGTGGAAAAGTTAAATGAACTGAATTTCAAATTTTAATGTCAATAGCTTGTTTGCACATGAAATATATGTTCATTTAAAATCATTTTTGGCAAAACTCTCTCTGTTCTCTCTGTTACACATTTGCTTATACAGAAAACCATTTCTGGTTCCACGCATTACCCAGCCACCTAACTGCATGTAGTGTTAGGTAGCCATTCGGAACTGGGTGACTCAGGGACACCCTAGTCCCGGGAACAAACCCGGGCCTCCACACGGATTCGAACCCGTGACCATCGGTACGACAGTTCAGTGCGCTGCCACTCGACCACCGCGTCCCCTAGGTTATAGCCGAGCAGAGCTAACCTAGATCGATCAGACCAGGCAGGAGACGTGCTGGCTTTGAAGAAGGGGACAAGGTGACCCCATCTCTAAAAGAGTGAGAACCGCGCTGTGGAAGATTGTCATCCCTGTGAGCAGACCGAGCCAACTGTCAATCATTCCACACAGCTAGGGCTTGACTCCGTACTGACCTCCGGGAAAGAATTGACCAACCCATCAGTAGACGCTACGCCTGACTGCGGAGCAGATAGCGTCCGTGACGCAGATGTAAAGGTCACTCATCCGTTAGCCACACCCACTGACCACAAGGGAAGTTGGGTCCAAACGCAAATCATTATTAGTTTCAATGTTCGTCTTATTTATTCAGGGCCGGATTTCTGCCTAGGCCTACAAGGCCCAGGCCTAGGACCCCAGCCAGCTTAGGGGCCCATGTGGTGGAATCTTTACATAAGCTCGAAAGCCTGGCTTGATTTATCAAAAAGCTTCAAGATTGTTGGAGGGCCCAAAATGCGAAGTGCCTAGGGGCCCTGGGTCTCTTAAGTCCGGGCCTGTATGTATTGTATTGTTCCAACCATATATGTTGCTTCATCTGATTAATTTTGTATTTATATCTATATATTTAGTTAATGTATTAAACATGCTCTCTTTTGTATAAAGAGGTGTTGTGCGTGATTATTTGTAGGTATTTGGATGCAGTAGTATTGTATGTAGTTGTGTAGTTCTAACTCGTATCTACGTATTGTAATACTGGGGGCTAGAGCCAAATGTAATTATTTAATACTCCTAGACAATAGATTCAATACAGGTATTGGTGTCTAGTACAAGAATATAGACATCAGTATTCAACACATGGTGATGATAAGTGCTCATTGCTCATCTATAGTTACGACTGGCATCAATCTTTCACAATAATCTTTTCCTGGAAGGACAATTGCAGACATATCAACTTCGTCCTCATCTAGCCACTCTACAGCCTCTGTGTGTGCCTTTTCTCTTCTGTCAATAACTGTCATGGTTTCTCTTTGCCTTCTAGAAGCGATTCTCAAAGGGCGGATGCGTTTTATCTGAGTTGATTCTTGAACAGTTTGGGTGGGCACATTCTCCTGAGCCCGAGCTCTGTGTTGTCTTTCATGTTTTTTCAACATTGTTTGTGACGCAAAATATAAGTGAGATACTTTGAAAATTCGATCAAGTAAGCTGGTCTGCAAAGATGGACAATAAAGATCATATGGTTGTACTTTGCATACTCTTGTTGATCTCGGCATAATGTCATCAAATTTGAGAGTTTGTGCACAAACAGGAAGGAAACTTATGAGGATCTGCATATGCTCTTTCTGAAGCTCTAAGTCCATCAATTGTTTGGTTAATTGTAATTAGAGGAGGAAAGAATCTCGAAGGTAAAACGTTGAAATATGAGCTTCTTACTTTCTCACAAAATTTCATGTCCTGATATTTCACAATTTGAGTGACATATTGGCTGTTGCGAACCTGATTGTCAAACCGTTCCTGATCCTTCCATATCAGTCGTGCTGCATCCAATTCAGATTGATGAACAACACATTTAGGAGATAAGCATTTCAAGCTATTTTGACATAAAACTAATTCAAATGTTTCAGAAAATTTTTGAAAATTATTTTTAAAGCTATTTAAATTCTTCTAAAAATTATAAAAATAAATTATTTTAAAAAAAAATAATAAAAATAAATGTGTGACATCACACATGGTCGGACCCCCTCCCCCTGTCCCAAACTGTCACCCCTCCCCTCTCCCCGTTTGGAGCGTGACGTACTTTATGGATGGCCCTTTAGGTTGTTAAATATTGGTGAAATTTCAAATATTTTCAGCATTTATAATTTCAAAGTGAACCGCACAAAAAAAACTCACAAAGCAATGCTTGCATTGAATTATATCTGACAGAAAAATAGAGTTACCTTTATAATAATTTATATTTTAATCCGCC
Source organism: Ampullaceana balthica (assembly GCA_944989445.1). Classification (NCBI taxonomy): domain Eukaryota; kingdom Metazoa; phylum Mollusca; class Gastropoda; family Lymnaeidae; genus Ampullaceana; species Ampullaceana balthica. The sequence continues at coordinate 275,902 of CALYLW010000618.1, forward strand.
ACTAACATTGCATTGTAACAGTGTAAGCCTAAATCACGAGATTAATCAGTACACCGCGAAATCTGTACTTACCAAGTAGATCGACATAAAGTCGACCGTTGTCGGTGTTAAGTCCATCAAAGTCCACTTCCCATTTTGTAAGTATGATTTTTCCATTAGCAAGACTATTATGGTGGCACTGCAATTTTAGGTAACTGTACTCGTCAACGGCGATGTGTTTTCTTGGGGTATGAAGGTCTATGAAGAGGGATTTCAAAACTGTCAATTAACTTTTCATTCACTCAACTCATATGTAAACATTCATTAACATGAATCTTATCGTATTTAGAACTCCAATAAAAATTTAACGTAAAAAGTAGGTGACAATTTTTAACATTATTATTAGTAACTTCACGTTATTTGACGATTTATATTAATGTAAATGTCAAAAAAAAATAATTTATTTTTTAAACTGTCTGAAAAGTTTGTATCAAATAACAATTTAAAAACTAAACAAACCCTTATTAAAAATAATAAGTTACATTATTTTTGTTAAAATTAATATTTAAATTTAAATAATTATTGTTTACAGTCACAGTACAGTGCCAAATTTTACAATATTCTTATAATGCTATATTATCCCACCTCAACAAGAAACACACTGTGATAGACTTGCAAACAATGAGTTTTGCGATTATTTTAAAATCTTAACAGTTAAAAGGATTTCCTTCTATATTTCTTTCCAGCATCATACACACATTAAAAATATATGCTTTTTTTCCTCTAAGTTTCGCATGCACAGTCTACATGTAATCTGCTTTTATCAAAGATTAAACATAAACTATGTACACTATGTAACAATAATTACTGTTATTCCCAACATGAATTTTTCGCCGGATTTTATTGAAATTGAACTTACTTTCTTTACAAACATAAATTAGTGCATTATACCAACCTTCTATATCGGCCAGACGACAGAATGATATGGCATTTAAAGCCAAGACTAATGAAAACCAAGGCATCTTGATGGACGTTTTTGAACGTTTGGCTGGATGAGCACTTGGGAAAATCTAAAAAGGAAACATTTTTATTCTTTGTAAAATACATTTGACATGAGGACTCTACATAGCATCAGCTATGAGTGCTCTACAAAGCCTCAGCAATGAAGACTCTACACTCTACATTGCCTCAGCCTTAGCAATGAGTGCTATACACATTCTCAGCAATGAGTGCTCTACATATCCTGAGCAATGAGTGCTCTACAAAGCCTCAGCAATGAGTGCTCTATATATCCTCATCAATGGGTGCTCTAAATATATATAGCGTTAGCCACAATTCCCTGATAGAGGCAGGCTCTTACTACTCAAGGAAACATCGTACGAGTTGAGAATTGGGGGATTATAAGTACTCACACATTTATATCAGTTTGGCTGTGGCAACTATTTTAAGAGACGTGTTGTTGTGTTGACATCGCATGAGCATGCGAGTTGACTTGACTGAGTATGTAGCTCGTTATTTGTATTGAGAAGTGAACTCGTGCATGATTTTGAACGCGGAGAGAATGGCTATAAATGTAATTCTCAGGTGATGGGCCATCCATATATTACGTACGCAAGGAGGGGGGGGGTCTTCAATTAACAGAATGTTGCGTATGGATGCGTACATGGGGGAGGGGGTCTCGACTGAATGTGTACGTACGCATAAATTTAATTTGCATAATACTAATCATAGTAACGTAAATTGCTCAGGCTGCACACGGCCTTCGAGACAGACTGAATCATGACAGATATGAAATAATGTTTTATAATTTAATGCAAACGAAATTCTGAACTTTTAATTACTTGGAAGTAATTAATATTTGATTCAGACCAAACGTTCACACATTGCTAAATTATATATATATGTATATATATATATATATATATATATATATATATATATATATATATATATAATATATATATATATATATATATATATATATATATCTGATTTATATTTCCATTTCTTGAAATTAGCAGAAGTTTCTCTTTCGCCCGCCCACCGGTGCCTAAGCCGTTATATATACATAACGGGACAGCGATTTCACTGCTTCTACTGTTCTATTTAATCTGTTTTTTTTGGGTCGCCGTCCATAAATGACGTCGCCCGATTTTGGTGGATTTACCCCCTCCCCCCTCGTCAGACTTCGCTACGAAAACTTAGACCCCGATACAATATGACTTAACAAAGCTTTAACCCCCCCCCCACGTAAATGCCGTATTTTCTAATTGAAAATTAGCATGTTGCAAATTACTTTTTTGTAATTTAAATATGTATTTACTTAAGTCTGAACTCTAATATCGTAACAGGTGTTAAGCCATTGAAAATGAATTAAATAAAGTGTAAGCAATCAAATGTTTAAGTGGAACTTTTATTTTCGCCTTTCGATGTGACGTCACAGTTCTTAAACACTCCTCCCCATCGTCTCACATCAAAACAAATGCGTGACCCCGCTAACACCCCCCCCCCGACTAGGCGCATGACCTGATTTATGAATGGCCCCTTTACACAGTGTTTAAGACAATAACATTTGAATGATCTATTGTATTTCTTCAATAATTTCAACTTGAATTTCAACATGAAAAACAAGATATTACAAAAATCTAAAAAATGCTGTCCATAAATGACGTCAAGCGATTTGGCCGATTTTTACCCCCCCCCCTCGTCGTCATACTTCGTCATAAAAACTTAGACCCCTCACTCCAATATGACGTCACTCTGCTTGACCACCCCCCCCCCACATCCCTAAAAGCCGTATTTTCTAATTGAAAATCGGCGTGCTGCAAATTACTTTTTATCATTTAAGTATGTATTTAGTACAAGGCTGCACTCTAATATTGTAATACGCGTGAAACCAATGAAAACGTCCTAAAATAAATTGCAAGCAATCAAATATTTTAGTGGAACTTTTATTTAAAGTTGCGCATTTTGATGTGACGTCATATTTCTCAAACGCCCCCCTCACCCTCGTCACTCATCGTCACAAATGCGTTACCCCCTCTCCTCCCTCCACCCTTGGGCGCGTGACGTCTTTTAATTACGGCCCCAAAGATTAAAACCAATATCTTTTGACTCTGGCTTAAAATTAATTATTCAAACGGGGTGGGGGGTAGCGAATTTGTACGTATTCATAGGGGAGGGGTCCCGAAAATGTACTGGGTGCAACAGGGGGGGGGTACGAAAATACGACTTTTTGTGCGTACTTAATATATGGATGGCCCCCTGATTAAAGAGGTAGTTGTTACAAATATCACAAGCTGTTGATGTCTTGTTTCTTGCTGTAGTGATGTACAGTTAAGAATATTGAACGATTACTATTACATGTTGTAAGAAGTGCCTCAAGACTACTAGATGGTGTCAGAAGTTGACCGAGGATCAAGCCCATTACTACTTGATGGTGTCGCACTTGATGTCAGAAGTACTGACTCCATTACAAGTAATAACTATGGCTGGCGATTGGGTGTGCTTGGTCAAAACAAAAACCGGATTCACTATTGAATTATTCTAAGTCTTGTTAGGGATTAAAATTATGTTTGAGTAAATGAAATATTGGTTATTTTGAAGAGAATAAAAACACATTGATCTTGAAATTTTTGCCCTGTCTGGTTAAGAGTAAAAAGACGCTATTCTTAAAAATAGTTTTGTTATTATATTGTTGTTTCACTTTCACTTGGTTTGGACCTTTAACAAATATTTACGTGGTTGTATAATTATAACATATCTGTGAAAAAGTTGACGTATGCAAGGAAATGGATGAAGTGCATCGCTGGAATGTGGAATGTTTAATGAGGTGAGTGGAAATGAAGTGAGACGGTGTTATTTGCTGTTGATATTGGTTTTACCACCAGCGTTTGCTCTATTGCTCAATGAAAGCAAAACAACTTTGTTTGGATTCTGTGTGGACATTTCGACCTGTTTTTTGGATTTTTTGTGGACATTTGGACCTGTTCTTTGGCTCCTGTGTGGACATTTGGACCTGTTCTTTAGCTTCTGTGCGGTCATTTGGACCTGTTCTTTGGCTTCTGTGTGGACATTTGGACCTGTTCTTTGGGCTTTTGTGTGGACATTTGGACCTGTTCTTTAGCTTCTGTGTGGACATTTGGACCTGTTCTTTTTCTTCTGTGTGGACATTTGGACCTGTTCTTTGGGCTTTTGTGTGGACATTTGGACCTGTTCTTTGGGCTTTTGTGTGGACATTTGGACCTGTTCTTTAGCTTCTGTGTGGACATTTGGACCTGTTCTTTTTCTTCTGTGTGGACATTTGGACCTGTTCTTTAGCTTCTGTGTGGACATTTGGACCTGTTCTTTTTCTTCTGTGTGGACATTTGGACCTGTTCTTTGGGCTTTTGTGTGGACATTTGGACCTGTTCTTTGGGCTTTTGTGTGGACATTTGGACCTGTTCTTTAGCTTCTGTGTGGACATTTGGACCTGTTCTTTTTCTTCTGTGTGGACATTTGGACCTGTTCTTTAGCTTCTGTGTGGACATTTGGACCTGTTCTTTTTCTTCTGTGTGGACAATTGGATCTGTTCTTTTTCTTTTCTGTGGGACATTTGGACCTGTTCGTTGATGGGCTCCTTATATTCTTAGGGGCCGTCCATAAAGTAAGTCACGCTCCAGAGGGGGGAGGAGGTGTAAGAAAGTATGACAGTTTGTGAGAGGGGGTGGGGGATCCGGCCATATGTGAATCAAGGTGTTTCATATTAAATTTTAATTTTTTTGTTAATTTTTTAAAAAATTTGATCGAAAATGTGACGTACTTTAGTAAGGGGGTGGGGGTCCAAGATTTTTGACAGGGGGAGACGGGGAGTTAAAAATGGTCAAAAATATCGTGACGTACTTTATGGACGACCCCTTAGAGAAATGCATGCATAATAGGCATCGGAAGGTGACTCACGGATAGAGTAAGGCTCGTATTACTAACGGTGACTCGGTAGTTCTTAATTCTGTGTTAAAATAGCACCATGCCAGTGAAGTTTAACTACATTGTATAGTTGAAGTCAGTGGTTTCTTAAAAGACGATGTTATGTGCCCTGGACAAGAGAGTCTGTGACCTGATGGCATACAGTGTGTCAGTGAACTAGCGTTAGATGAGTGTGTCTGTGACATTGTGTCAGATCAGTGTGTTGGTGACCTGATGCCATACAGTGTGTCAGTGAACTAGCGTTAGATGAGTGTGTCTGTGACATTGTGTTAGATCAGTGTGTCTGTGACTTGATGTCATACAGTGTGTCAGTGAACTAGCGTTAGATGAGTGTGTCTGTGACATTGTGTCAGATCAGTGTGTCTGTGACCTGATGTCATACAGTGTGTCAGTGAACTAGCGTTAGATGAGTGTGTCAGTGACATTGTGTCAGATCAGTGTGTCTGTGACCTGATGTCATACAGTGTGTCAGTGAACTAGCGTTAGATGAGTGTTTCTGTGACATTGTGTCAGATCAGTGTGTCTGTGACTTTGTGTCAGATCAGTGTGTCTGTGACCTGGTGTCAGACTAGTGTGTCCGTAACTTGGTGTCAGACTAGTGTGTTTGTAACCTGTCGTCAGATCAGTTAATCTTTTCCCTGGTTGGACTTAATCTGCAACAACGCCATTGTCCACCAACAAATACCTAAATTCTGTAAATGTTATTGAAATGGCGAAAGAATGTTCACTGACCACTGGATATCATGGAAACCCCCCCCCCATAAAATATTTTTATAAAATGACCCTCGCCAACACAAGATAGCAAACCTCACTAACAACTCTTGTGGCTAGCAAATATTATTAGCAGTTGACGGTAGAGCAATTTCGATTAGATTAAAACACATCCATCATTTTTTCTCTTTAGCGAAGGAGGGGTTGAAGAACCCACCCCCATCCCTCTTTTTTTTAAAATAAATGTTTTTCAAGTATTAATGAAGTTTGCATCTAGCTCTAATTGTGGTTGTTACTGCGACGCATCAAACGAATTTATTAGCTTGTCCGTCATCGAGTGGCATACCAAGGGTCGCTGGTTCGAATCTCCGTGAAGGCATGGATTTTTTCCAGTGGCCAAGAGTGTCCCTGAGTTCACCCAGTCTCGAATGGCTACCTGACACTACTTAGGGAAACAAAGGCGGCAGGGAAATTACGTAGTCCCTCATAGCCGTGGCCTGTGAACGTAGCCCCTCATAGCCATGGCCTGTGAACGTAGTCCCTCATAGCCGTGGCCTGTGAACGTAGTCCCTCATAGCCGTGGCCTGTGAACGTAGTCCCTCATAGCCATGGCCTGTGAACGTAGTCCCTCATAGCCATGGCCTGTGAACGTAGTCCCTCATAGCCGTGGCCTGTGAACGTAGTCCCTCAAAGCCGTGGCCTGTGAACGCTATGTTACTCGCAAAAAAAAACGGCATGGTCCTTGGACGCAATACTCTTCTGTTTAGAAGGAGCGTCTTTATAGATAGGACATAAAACAGAAAGATCTTCTGTAATGTATAGATAGAGTCCGTCTATATATACGTTAAATGATTTTTTTTCGATGTAATATCACTTAACACTAACTGCAGAAATGGTTCAGATACTCTTAGGACACGATATTCTTCTATCTAGAAAGATCGTAAATATAGATAAGTAAACAAGACAAGTCAATCAGATGCATATTTATAACGCCTAGGGGAAACACCCCCACCCCCCTCCCCACAAACAAACGAAATACAACGCGAGGAACCTTATTGTGCATCATCAGAAACCAACATGGTAAAACATAAGAAACTTAGCGATGCAGAGCCTGTAAACAACGGCATTGGTAGAATGAGAATAAGAACATTAAATGGAGTTCAAAACAGCTGGGGGAAAATCTCTCCAAAGTCCCAAAACCCAACGTGGGGAAGGGGGGGGGCGACATGCGTTGATTTAAGCTCAATTTTCGATTCATATCGGAGCTAGTCCAGGAGTAACTACACGAAAGACCCCACTATATTAGAAAGTTAACTGTTCTTGACGTGAAATATTTAAAGCAGAGGCGTCACTAGGGGTATACGGGGATGCGGACCTCACCGAAGGCACCGAAATGCACTGGCAGACTCGAAGGAGGTCTATGTGGTGTCGTGAGGAGATCACACCATGAGTTATCGCACCGGGTGACACGAACCCTAGTAAAGCCTCTGATTTAAAGCTTATATTTTGATATTATTATTGTCATGAAAATCATGCTTTTTTAAAAAAAAATCATTATTATTAATTTTAATACAATAGTAATTATTTTTATTTTTAGATTTAAGTACAAGCCAACACAACAACCACTCACATGCAGACACAAAGTCACGACTTGGTAAAAAATGTAGACTTGATAACACTAGGACTTTAAAAAAATAAATTGTATACAAGTGACTATCAACATACCACTTTGACTTTTCCAATACTTGAAGATGTGTGTTGTCGTCTCAGTATTTTGTCTTACGAATGGCACTGTCAATTTCGCTCACTGTCGGATCTGGCGAAGTTAGAGCACCTGGTCACCTTAATGAGTATCCAGTTTAGTAATTGAGTAAAAGAAAATCACTCGAATTTGCCACACGCGTTGAATATTTAAGCACTGCCTTCTCGCAAGTCAAATAGTAACTAAGAGCTGTAGCCGAAGCAATTTCTAGCGAAAATTTCTTTATGTAAATTACTAGATTTGGTCGACTGCCCTGATTGATTGCATAAATAATTCTGGTCCAGATAACTTCTCGCTTCTCACTTTTAATCTCAACCACGCTGAATTTTTTCAGAACGAGTCTATGTCGTCACATGCATGGCAGAAGACAATGGCGGAGAGAGAGAGAGTTAGATGAGGCATAGGTTCAATGTTACTGGACTACAACAAAAACCATCGCTGGCAGTGACGGAAACAAGCGACAGGCAAGATTAGCGTAAGACAAACGGTGTAGCGATGGTATGTGCCGCCCGGGTGAGGGGGGGGGCACCCATACATGACGTCACGCACATGGGGGAGGGGGGAGGAGGGTCGACCATTTAAGACGAAGTGTGACGAGGGGGACGGGGATTTTTTTTAAGAAATGTGACGTCACATCAAAACTCGCAACTTTAAATAAAAGTTCCACTTAAATATTTGATTGCTTGCAATTTATTTAATGACGTTTTACACGGCTTCACACTTGTTACGATATTAGATGCAGCCTTACACTAAATACATACCTAAATGAAAAAAGCGATTTGAAACATGCTCATTTTAAAATAGAAAAATGGCTTTGGTGGCTTTTAAAGCTTAGTGACGTCATATTGGATTGGAACTAACTTTTTGTGATGACATTTGACAAATTTGGGAGGGAGGTGTAGAAGCGGACATAATAGCGTAACGTCATTTATGGACGGCACACAGACCCAAGTTTGCCGCTACCCCTCCCTGGCCTCCGGTAAAATATTTTGATAATATAAAGAAAACATAATTTTTATTTGAATGCAACAAAAAGGTCACTATATATTTAATTATAGTTGTAAATAGAAAAGCTCTTATTAAATCCTTTATATTAACTCGTGGTGTCTGCTTGCGCCCTTGCTTGCTTGTCACCAAAAATTTGGATCGATTGTTAACCCACTTCCTCGTAAGCTAGCGAGCTGAAATTTATCACGCAGTTTTGTGCCGATGATAAAAACGAAGTATCAAAATTTCAGATCGATTGCATGTACTGTCATTAAATTATTGAATTTTTAGATTATTTTTTTATCCACTATGTATCATGTTATTTTCTGAGATAGAGTGTAAGGGTGCACATTATATTGAACAACCTTTCTGTCGCGCAATTAGGTGCGTATTTTATTGACAACAATTTTTATAAACTTATTCCTGATCGTTGCGCATTATATTAAACATGTTTTACGACACAACTACAATTTTGTATTTTTGGATGGTCTTGCGCTGCGTATTATAATGAACATTCTTTTAATAACTTCTCTTACATAAAGGATTTATAGTCAAAAACGTTGTTTTTTTTAACGGGTTTCTTTATTGTCTAAAATTTTTTTTTGCTTTTCCCGATGAAACAATATTTGATGAATCAATGTTGTTACCCATGCCATGGCTAAAGGCCATGGATTAGTCAATCTTAAAGTATTCATTTTTGTTCATTATTAATTTTTCAATAACATAACCTTATAGAAGCTTCTCTCACAGCTGGCATTATTTATGGCAGTTTTATTTGAAATTCTATGCAATGTTATTATATAAGGCATGGTAACTTCAAGCCTAAATATCTTAATACATTTGAATAAATCAAGTGGGCTTGAATTCATTAATTCCTTTTGTTTCTCCGTGGAGTAAAATTTCCAATTTTGACAATTTCCTGTGACATAACTACTCTAATTTGAAGGTAAAATTTCAAAGTCCAATAGAGTAGATCGTGTACGAAAATCATATCTGTTTTCATTCAGTTTGTAATAGCAGTCATGCGCCTCACATGAATCTCTACATGCAGTAACGTCACCTTATGAAGAATAAAATCCTCTTCTCTACTCCACCCACCTACCCCCCCCCCACATTTTTTTTGCATAACATGGCTACACATTTGCTTCCGTCGCGAAAATTTTGCTCTCTCCATCTCCATATATAATTTTTTTACAAAAGTTAAAGCATACTCTACGTCTTCCATTAGTTTCTCCGTGAGTAGTTTTTGCAAATAGTTTAGGACATCATTGACTTCATTAAATACATGTTTCCAGATATCTAAAAACTAAAAACATTAGAGAAGAAAAATAATTCCACACGTAAGCTAATAAATTATGTGGCTTATTCGTACAGTTCATAAAAGCCAGTGGATATGCTCAAGATCTGGTTTGAAGATTTGTAATTTCACTTTTCAACTGTTATCGTCATCAATGCATTATTGCAGATTTAAGCTCAATTGGAACAGGAAAGTATGATGAAATACTAATTACAAGAATTAGATGGAGTAACGCACAGACGAACCGAGCAAGTTAAATAAAAGCTTGAAGAAAAAAAAGAATTGGTTAATATAAATACAAACATTTTTTTTATTTATCCAAATGAAGCTAGAAAGGGCATATCTCGGAATGTCTGCAGCCGTTAGGATAAGACGGCAGAGTCAGACTGGACCATACACTCAGCGACTGGTATCCTGGACTAAGATGGTAGAGTGAGACTGGACCATACACTCAGTCTGAACTAAGATGGTAGAATGAGACTGGAACATACACTCTGCCTGGACTAAGATGGTAGAGTGAGACTGGAACATACACTCAGTCTGGACTACGATGGTAGAGTGAGACTGGAACATACACTCAGTCTGGACTAAGATGGTAGTGTGAGACTGGAACATACACTCAGTCTGAACTACGATGGTAGAGTGAGACTGGAACATACACTCAGTCTGGACTAAGATGGTAGTGTGAGACTGGACCATACACTCAGCCTGAACTACGATGGTAGAGTGAGACTGGAACATACACTCAGTCTGGACTAAGATGGTAGAGTGAGACTGGAACATACACTCAGTCTGAACTACGATGGTAGAGTGAGACTGGACCATACACTCAGTCTGGACTAAGATGGTAGAGTGAGACTGGACCATACACTCAGTCTGGACTAAGATGGTAGAGTGAGACTGGACCATACACTCAGTCTGAACTACGATGGTAGAGTGAGACTGGACCATACACTCAGTCTGAACTAAGATGGTAGAGTGAGACTGGACCATACACTCAGTCTGAACTACGATGGTAGAGTGAGACTGGACCATACACTCAGTCCTAAACTACGATGATAGAGTGAGACTGGACCATACACTCAGTCTGAACTACGATGGTAGAGTGAGACTGGACCATACACTCAGTCTAAACTACGATGATAGAGTGAGACTGGATCATACACTCAGTCTGGACTAAGATGGAAGAGTAAGACTTGAACATACACTCAGTCTGGACTAAGATGGTACAGTAAGACTGGAACATGCACTCAGTCTGGACTAAGATGGTAGAGTAAGACTTGAACATAAACTCAGTCTGGACTAAGATGGCAGAGCAAGACTGGAACATACACTCAGTCTGGACTAAGATGGTAGAGTAAAACTTCAACATACACTCAGTCTGAACTACGATGACAGAGTAAGACTGGAACATACACTCAGTCTAGACTAAGATGGTAGAGTGAGACTGGACAATACACTCAGTCTGGACTAAGATGGTAGAGTGAGACTGGACCATACACTCAGTCTGGACTAAGATGGTAGAGTAGGACTGGAACATACACTCAGTCTGGACTACGATGGTAGAGTAAGACTGGAACATACACTCAGTCTGGACTAAGATGGTAGAGTAGAACTGGAACATACACTCAGTCTAGACTAAGATGGTAGAGTAAGACTGGACCATACACTCAGTCTGGACTACGATGGTAGAGTAAGACTGGAACATACACTCAGTCTGGACTAAGATGGTTGAGTTAAACTGGAACATACACTCAATCTGAACTACGATGGTAGAGTAAGACTAGAACATACTCTGAGTATGGACTAAGATGGTAGAGTAAGACTTGAACATACACTCAGTCTGAACTACGATGGTAGAGTAAGACTGGAACATACACTCAGTCAGGACTAAGATGGTAGAGTAAGACTGGAACATACACTCAGTCTGGACTAAGATGGTAGAGTGAGACTGGACCATACACTCAGTCTGAACTACGATGGTAGAGTGAGACTGGACCATTCACTCAGTCTGGACTAAGATGGTAGCGTGAGACTGGACCAAAAACTCAGTCTGAACTACGATGGTAGAGTGAGACTGGAACATACACTCAGTCTGGACTAAGATGGTAGATTAAATATTGACCATACACTCAGTCTGGACTAAGATGGTAGAGTGAGACTTGACCATACACTCAGTCTGAACTACGATGGTAGAGTGAGACTGGACCATACACTCAGTCTGGACTAAGATGGTAGAGTGAGACTGGACCATACACTCAGTCTGGACTAAGATGGTAGAGTGTGACTGGACCATACACTCAGTCTGGACTAAGATTGTAGTGTGAGACTGGACCATACAATCAGTCTGGACTAAGATTGTAGTGTGAGACTGGAACATACACTCAGCCTGGACTAAGATTGTAGTGTGAGACTGGAACATACACTCAGCCTGGACTAAGATGGTAGAGTGAGACTGGAACATACACTCAGTCTGGACTAAGATGGTAGAGTGAGACTGGAACATACACTCAGTCTGAACTACGATGGTAGAGTGAGACTGGACCATACACTCAGTCTGGACTATGATGTTAGAGTAAGACTGGAACATGCACTCAGTCTGGACTAAGATGGTAGAGTAGGACTTGAACATAAACTCAGTCTGGACTAAGATGGCAGAGCCAGACTGGAACATACACTCAGTCTGGACTAAGATGGTAGAGTAAAACTTGAACATACACTCAGTCTGAACTACGATGGCAGAGTAAGACTGGAACATACACTCAGTCTGGACTAAGATGGTAGAGTAAGACTGGAACATACACTCAGTCTGGACTACGATGGTAGAGAAAGACTGGACCATACATTCAGTCTAGACTAAGATGGTAGAGTGAGACTGGACCATACACTCAGTCTGGACTAAGATGGTAGAGTGAGACTGGACCATACACTCAGTCTGGACTAAGATGGTAGAGTAAAACTGGAACATACACTCAGTCTGGACTACGATGGTAGAGTAAGACTGGAACATACACTCAGTCTGGACTAAGATGGTAGAGTAGAACTGGAACATACACTCAGTCTAGACTAAGATGGTAGAGTAAGAATGGACCATACACTCAGTCTGGACTACGATGGTAGAGTAAGACTGGAACATACACTCAGTCTGAACTACGATGGTAGAGTAAAACTGGAACATACACTGAGTCTGGACTAAGATGGTAGAGTAAGACTTGAACATACACTCAGTCTGAACTACGATGGTAGAGTAAGACTGGAACATACACTCAGTCTGGACTAAGATGGTAGAGTAAGACTGGACCATACACTCAGTCTGGACTAAGATGGTAGAGTAAGACTGGACCATACAATCAGTCTGGACTAAGATTGTAGTGTGAGACTGGAACATACACTCAGCCTGGACTAAGATGGTAGAGTGAGACTGGAACATACACTCAGCCTGGACTAAGATGGTAGAGTGAGACTGGAACATACACTCAGCCTGGACTAAGATGGTAGAGTGAGACTGGAACATACACTCAGTCTGGACTAAGATGGTAGAGTGAGACTGGAACATACACTCAGTCTGAACTACGATGGTAGAGTGAGACTGGACCATACACTCAGTCTGGACTAATATGGTAGAGTGAGACTGGACCATACACTCAGTCTGAACTACGATGATAGAGTGAGACTGGACCATACACTCAGTCTGGACTAAGATGGTAGAGTGAGAATGGAACATACACTCAGTCTGAACTACGATGGTAGAGTGAGACTGGACCATACACTCAGTCTGGACTAAGATGGTAGAGTGAGAATGGAACATACACTCAGTCTGGACTAAGATGGTAGAGTAAGACTTGAACATAAACTCAGTCTGGACTACGATGGTAGAGAAAGACTGGACCATACACTCAGTCTAGACTAAGATGGTAGAGTGAGACTGGACCATACACTCAGTCTGGACTAAGATGGTAGAGTGAGACTGGACCATACACTCAGTCTGGACTAAGATGGTAGAGTAAAACTGGAACATACACTCAGTCTGGACTACGATGGTAGAGTAAGATTGGAACATACACTCAGTCTGGACTAAGATGGTAGAGTAGAACTGGAACATACACTCAGTCTGGACTAAGATGGTAGAGTAAGACTGGACTATACACTCAGTCTGGACTACGATGGTAGAGTAAGACTGGAACATACACTCAGTCTGGACTAAGATGGTAGAGTAAGACTGGAACATACACTCAGTCTGAACTACGATGGTAGAGTAAAACTGGAACATATACTGAGTCTGGACTAAGATGGTAGAGTAAGACTGGAACATACACTCAGTCTGGACTAAGATGGTAGAGTAAGACTGGACCATACACTCAGTCTGAACTACGATGGTAGAGTGAGACTGGACCATGCACTCAGTCTGGACTAAGATGGTAGATTAAAAATTGACCATACACTCAGTCTGGACTAAGATGGTAGAGTGAGACTGGACCATACACTCAGTCTGAACTACGATGGTAGAGTGAGACTGGACCATACACTCAGTCTGGACTAAGATGGTAGAGTGAGACTGGACCATACACTCAGTCTGGACTAAGATTGTAGTGTGAGACTGGACCATACAATCAGTCTGGACTAAGATTGTAGTGTGAGACTGGAACATACACTCAGCCTGGACTAAGATGGTAGAGTGAGACTGGAACATACACTCAGCCTGGACTAAGATGGTAGAGTGAGACTGGAACATACACTCAGCCTGGACTAAGATAGTAGAGTGAGACTGGACCATACACTAAGTCTGGACTAAGATTGTAGTGTGAGACTGGAACATACACTCAGCCTGGACTAAGATGGTAGAGTGAGACTGGAACATACACTCAGTCTGGACTAAGATGGTAGAGTGAGACTGGAACATACACTCAGCCTGGACTAAGATGGTAGAGTTAGACTGGAACATACACTCAGTCTGGACTAAGATGGTAGAGTGAGACTGGACCATACACTCAGTCTGGACTACGATGGTAGATCGAGACTGGAACATACACTCAGTCTGGACTAAGATTGTAGTGTGAGACTGGAACATACACTCAGCCTGGACTAAGATGGTAAAGTGACACTGGAACATACACTCAGTCTGGACTAAGATGGTAGAGTGAGACTGGACCATACACTCAGCCTATACTACGATAGTACAGTGAGACTGGACCATATACTCAGCCTATACTACGATGGTAGAGTGAGACTGGACAATACACTCAGCCTATACTACGATAGTAGAGTGAGACTGGACCATACACTCAGCCTATACTACGATAGTAGAGTGAGACTGGACCATACACTCAGCCTATACTACGATAGTAGAGTGAGACTGGACCATACACTCAGCCTATACTACGATAGTAGAGTGAGACTGGACCATACACTCAGCCTATACTACGATAGTAGAGTGAGACTGGACCATACACTCAGCCTATACTACGATAGTAGAGTGAGACTGGACCATACACTCAGCCTATACTACGATAGTAGAGTGCGACTGGAACATACACTCAGCCTATACTACGATGGTAGAGTGAGACTGGACCATACACTCAGCCTATACTACGATGGTAGAGTGAGACTGGACCATACACTCAGCCTATACTAAGATGGTAGAGTGAGATTGGACCATACACTCAGCCTATACTACGATGGTAGAGTGAGACTGGACCATACACTCAACCTATACTAAGATGGTAGAGTGAGATCTGACCATACACTCAGCCTATACTACGATGGTAGAGTGAGACTGGACCATACACTCAGTCTGGTCAATAGTAATATTGGCTTGCCACAAAAAGTATCACATAAATATAATTTGGCGTTATCGAACATGTGCAATCCTTTTTTGTAATTTTTGCATTAAAATCTTATAAATTAAGAACCCGTTATGTTCTCCAAATAATGTCGAGGACAAATCACTGACCTGAATGTGACGGTTTTATACTAACATTATCCTCACCCATCCCTCACTGTTGTCTCTGAATGTGATAGTTTAATACTAACTTTATCCTAATCCATCCCTCACTTCTGGCTGAAGACCACTTGTGATCTGGATTTCTTGCATTAGGTTGACCACTAGCGAAATGAGCAATCGTTATAACTTTAAGTAATTGCTCAAGGAGGTTATAACTTTAAGTCCAGGCTCCTTGAGCAATCGTTATAGCTTTAAGGCCAGGCTTCTTGAGCAATCGTTATAGCTTTAAGGCCAGGCTTCTTGAGCAATCGTTATAGCTTTAAGGCCAGGCTTCTTGAGCAATCGTCATTTTAAGACCAAGCTTCTGTCTAAGGTTCTTTGATTTGAGAGAGAAGAGGGGAAAAATACTCTTGTGCAAATTTAAACGGCATCCGTTTTTATTTTCTTCAATACTTAACCAAATTTGCCCCGCGGTATTTGGTAAACTGCTGTGCGGCGTCGGTCAGATATCAGTGTGTCCGCGCAGCTTAAAGGGAACATTGGCTGTAAGGTGTAATCTGTTAAACCTAACTAACTTCAAATTACACGACAAAATTCACATCCTGATTGTGATAGTTCCACCACTCCTGTCGAGCATTTCTATGGGAAATTCTTCATGTATTGTCTAGTGACCAAAAAATGAGATTGTGTTTCAAAACTGAATGACATGTTTATAATTCAATACAACCCTGAGCCTCCCACATGTTCGTTGAAGTCGGTTATTTATAGTAACGTTCTCTGGGAAATCTGGACACATGTACACGCATCACATTTATCTACTAATTTAGATTATCAAAATATCTGTTATCTTATTTTATGTTATCTTATCTATTACAGTTACAGACGCTCCTACTATACAGAAGATTATTTCGCCCTACGCTTATCCGAGGTCTATGTCAAGTTTTACATTCCCAATAGAGTTTTAATGTTGATACAGTGTTGGTTTTACTGGTGTTATCAGGTAGCCTATTCAACCTATTCCAGACGACAAAAAACAAAACTAGAATTTGTATGCGTTTTTCTTGCATACATAATAAGAAAAGTTTTTTATTGATATGTATATAATGCGTATCACATGGCTGTTATAAAAGAAGGTCGCCACCCACAAAGGGTTGGGAACCACTGCTCTAGTTTTTCAAGGTTTAATGATTTAACTTACTGTGTTATTCTTATTAATTGTTAAAATTCTCTAGTAATGTCTCAGATCTTCACCTTTTTTTTTAAAGCTACCAATTTTACCTTCTAATCAACTTTAGAAATCTTAAAGGATTTCAAGTAAAATATTTGCCAATAAAGTTGTTCGTAATATCGTAATCGACGATTACAATTTTAAAAAAAGTCATCACATAACCCATGTACTTTAGTAGTCTTTTGAGTCCTTTGGAAAGGAAAATCCTTGCTACGTATTATTGTGCACATTCGTATGTATCATTGTGCACCGTCCTATGCATCATTGTCCATTGCCGTGTGAATCATTGCCCACTGTAGTGTGTATCATTGACCACTGTCGTGTGTATCATTGCCCAATATTTTACCTGTCATTGCCCACTGCAGTATGGAATCATTGTTCACTGTCGTATGTATCATTGTCCACTGTCACGTGTATCATTGTCCACTGTCGTGTGTATCATTGTCCGCTGTCACGTTTATCATTGTCCACTGTCACGTGTATCATTGTCCACTGTCACGTGTATCATTGTCCACTGTCGTATGTATCATTAACCACTTTCACGTGTATCATTGTCCACTGTCGTGTGTATCATTGTCCACTGTCGTGTGTATCATTGTCCACTGTCGTGTATATCATTGTCCACTGTCGTGTATATCATTGTCCACTGTCGTGTACATCATTGTCCACTGTCACGTGTATCATTGTCCACTGTCGTGTGTTTCATTGTCCACTGTCGTATGTATCATTGTCCACTGTCGTGTATATCATTGTCCACTGTCATGTATATCATTGTCCACTGTCACGTGTATCATTGTCCACTGTCATGTGTTTCATTGTCCACTGTCGTATGTATCATTGTCCACTGTCGTGTATATCATTGTCCACTGTCGTGTATATCATTGTCCACTGTCGTGTATATCATTGTCCACTGCCGTATGTATTATTGTTATATCATTCTATTCGATGGCCGCGAATCTCTTCCGTTGATCAGCATCACATCAGGTCATTAACCGTCTGTTGTGATGTTCTATGTCAGCCACATGCTCTCTCCCGCCAGTCAAAGATAAACAATTGTGTAGCTTGCTGGGAACTACGGTGTAGCGATGGAGGGGGCTATGAATATACTAGCCATAAATGCGTGCACTAAATGAACTCAAGTTATATGTGCACCAAATGGGCTCAAGATATATGTCAACCAAATGGGCTCAATTTATATGTGCAAAAAACTAACTCAAGGTATATTTGACCCAAATTGAATCAAATTATTTTTGCACCAAATGAACTCAAGAAATATGTGCACCGAATAGATTAAAATTACATGTGCACCAAATGAAACGAAGTTATATGTGATGCAAATGAGCTTAAGTTATATATGCACAAAATGAACTAATGTTATATGTGCACCAAGTAAACCCAAAATATATATGCACCAAATGAACTAAAGTTATATGTGCACCAAATTACTTCTAGTTATAATGTGCACCAAATGAACTCAAATTATAATGTGCACCAAATGAACTCACATTATATGTGCAAGCAATTAACTCAAGCTATATGTGTACCAAATAAATTCAATTTCTATGCGCACAATATGAACTAAAGTTATATGTGCCCAATATGAACTCAAGTTATATGTGCAACCAATGCACTCAAGTTATATTTGCATCAAATTAACTGAAGATGGATGTGCACCAACTGAACTCAAGTGCTATGTGCACCAAATGAATTCAATTTTTAAGTGTACTAAACGAACTCAAGTTCTCTGTGCACCAAATGAACTCAAGTTATAATGTGTATCAAATGAACTCAAGTTATGTGGAGCAAATAAATTCAAGCTATATGTGCACCAAATGAACTCATATTATATGTGCACCCAATTAACTCAAGCTATATGAACACCAAATAAACTCAAGTTATAAGTGCACCAAATTAACTCAATTTAGATGTGCAGCAAATGAACTCAAGTTATATGTGTACCAAATGAACTCTATTTATATGTGTACTAAATGAACTCAAGTTATATTTGCACCGAAAGAACTCAAGTTTATGTGCACCAAATAAACTCAAGTTATATGTGCACCAAATGAACTCAAATTCAATGTACACTATATGCACTCCAGATATATATTAAAATACCAATGGCATCTATGTTGTCACATACTACTGAATTATATGTTGTAACATACAACTGAAGTCTATGTTGTCACATACAACTGGTGTCTATGTTTTCACATACAACAGGTGCCTTTGTTGTCACATACAACTGGAGTCCTAGTTGAGCATATATAACTGTGATCCATTAGGGTCCACATCTTTGTTGCTATATTATAGATTAGTGATAGAGAACCTATGACTCGCGTGCCAAAGTCGGCACGCAGAGCTTCCTTAAACTAGCTAGGCTAAAACCCCCATTTTTGTGTTTCACTGTAGTGTTGGCACTTTGCGATTAATAAATGGGTTTTAGCTGAATTTTGGGCACGCGGCGCCGAAAAGATCCGCCTTAAATGATATAGACGGATGTTACCATCTCAAAACAAGAATGCACTATTCAGACACATCTTTTCAAAATCTATTTTCAAAACTAGCGTATCTACCGTCAAAAATGACGGAAGTTTTCAGCTGAAATCAATTTATTTTGAAAAAATACACTTTTGTTTAGGGCGCCTACGGCGCCCACCTTTTTCAAAAGCCCAACTAAATTGTACTTGTTTGATAAATATGAAATATGAAACTTTCTGAAATGTACACAAAGTATTTTATAATAGGGGTTGTAGGGCACCTACGGCGCCCCTATGTTTTTTTATTTTATAATTAACTATCATCAAATCCGCTGTTTACATTGTTACCTTTTTCAAACTTAAAATATGAGCTAAAACAATGACGTCATATAATTTTTTTTTAAAGCGCATCTTTAATTTGCACACCTTTTGATGCAATGGAGCAGTTATTTGGTGCGCTGCTTTCTAAAATTAGTAGCGTCACGGACAGGCAGTACTTTGCGTGACAGAGATTGCAAATTATGTTATTTAATTAATCAAACAACATTTCCTTTTAATGATTAACGTAGCTTTTGTGTAACGTATTGACATTTATTCGGTTGTTATGGTATGAACGTTTATTTTAATAACTATGTGTATGTCACTATCTTCATGTAAAGCGCTGTGAAATTATCAATTTATTATTATTATTATATATCTGTTCGGTCGTTAAGTAACTCTAATGGCTAAGACAAGACACGTCAACAAGTTGACTGTTTTGAATTAGCTTTTCAAAAATTTCAAATGTGAGATGTTGATGGGGTCAAATGCGAGATGTTTATGGGGTCAAATTTGAGATGTTGATGGGGTGAAATGTGAGATGTTGATGGGGTCAAATTTGAGATGTTGATGGGGTCAAATTTGAGATGTTGATGGGGTCAAATGTGAGATGTTGATGGGGTCAAATGTGAGATGTTGATGGGGTCAAATTTGAGATGTTGATGGGGTCAAATGTGAGATGTTGATGGGGTCAAATGTGAGATGTTGATGGGGTCAAATGTGAGATGTTGATGGGGTCAAATTTGAGATGTTGATGGGGTCAAATGTGAGATGTTGATGGGGTCAAATGTGAGATGTTGATGGGGTCAAATGTGAGATGTTGATGGGGTCAAATGTGAGATGTTGATGGGGTCAAATTTGAGATGTTGATGGGGTCAAATTTGAGATGTTGATGGGGTCAAATGTGAGATGTTGATGGGGTCAAATGTGAGATGTTGATGGGGTCAAATGTGAGATGTTGATGGGGTCAAATGTGAGATGTTGATGGGGTCAAATGTGAGATGTTGATGGGGTCAAATGTGAGATGTTGATGGGGTCAAATTTGAGATGTTGATGGGGTCAAATGTGAGATGTTGATGGGGTCAAATGTGAGATGTTGATGGGGTCAAATGTGAGATGTTGATGGGGTCAAATGTGAGATGTTGATGGGGTCAAATTTGAGATGTTGATGGGGTCAACTGTGAGATGTTGATGGGGTCAAATGTGAGATGTTGATGGGGTCAAATGTGAGATGTTGATGGGGTCAAATGTGAGATGTTGATGGGGTCAAATGTGAGATGTTGATGGGGTCAAATGTGAGATGTTGATGGGGTCAAATGTGAGATGTTGATGGGGTCAAATTTGAGATGTTGATGGGGTCAAATTTGAGATGTTGATGGGGTCAAATTTGAGATGTTGATGGGGTCAAATTTGAGACGTTGATGGGGTCAAATGTGAGATGTTGATGAGATCAAATTGTATGTGTCCAGATTCGACATAAAATCTGGCCCTGGATCGTTCCACAATTGTTTTTTTTAATTTAATACATGGAAATTTTTCATTTTCAACCAATATAAAATTTTAAAATGTAGCTGACCTAACTACCTTAATTTACCTGGCGTAGAGTTCACATCTTTATTCACTCTATACCCTTCATTAAATCCTGTGTGTAACGACGATGGCCTTTTGCAGTAGAATAGGTTCGATATTTCCACAATCCTATTTATTACAATGTTTTTACCACGTTTTTACTAACTTGCTTTCGTTCCTGTCACTGTCAGTCTGTCCGCAATTTTTTTAAATTTGCCAATGTAAAATTAAACCACTTCTGATGGTCCTAGAGATCTCAAAATTTTATCACTTATAGATCTTGGATGACAATGCATTGTATTAAATTTTCAGATCGATCGAAAGTAAATTATTGCACTTTTTAATTTATCTCTATATAAGCATCTCTATCAGTCTGCTACTTGTTGACATTCACGTGAAAAACGGAGTTCACACCGTTAACTCATCCCCATGGTATTAAAACGTTGGGCGGTGGCTTATGGGGTGTTTGGTAAAATTAATAGAAGTAAAAAATGATTTGTAAAAGGGAAATTCAATAAGTGAAACAAATTTAATAAGAAAGCAGTCTTAATATGAATTAGTGTAGTGTTTTTTTTTATAATTGAGCTAAAAAGAATAAAATAAGTAGAGGTAAAAAAAGGATTTTTTAAGACCTCGTTTTTATAATTGGTCTAAAAAAAGAAAATAATTTAAAACTTTATCTTTATATAGCATCTGTATACGATTGCCATTGTTGACGGCACGTGCCAGTTCACTCCAGCCATGGATGACCACTCCCTGTGTTTACATCAAGGGGAGTTCAGTCAGTTTCAGTCTGTTAACACTCGAAATAAAATTTTCGTTATATTCTTATGATTTTTACTTAAACTAAAAAGTATAAAATAAATAGGGGCTAAAAAAAAAGATTTTTAGAAGCAACGTTTTTATAAGTGGACTAAAAATAATAAAATAATTTAAAAGTTTTAAGTTCTAGTACTTTGATTTAATATGACTAAAAACGTGGGCCGGGTGTTTGGTATAAAAATTAAAGAGTTATAATTGAGAAGTAAAAGAGAGACCCATAAGTGAGAGAATGAGTGAACTGCATATTTAAAACCTCATAAGCGCCCGCTCCACGTTTTTAGTCATAATAAATCAAAGTAATTGAACTTATAACATTTAAATTATGTTCTTCTAAGCCCCAAACGATCTTCAACAGTCATATTTTTATTTTACAAGTTACCCTCCCCCCCCCCTTATTTATTTTTGCTCTTATCGGTCCTCACATTTCTCATTAATTAACATTGTGTTGGGCATATTAAATTTTTCTAAGGTTGACAATTTAGGAACACTGTTCAAAGCACTTTTACATGAGTAGTTTCCCCGAATTGTTTTGACGATCGGAGATTTTAGAAGAAATAAACCACCCGTAAAAACTAATGTTTTGACTATAAATCTCCTATATATGAGACATAACTAAATTTGTGACACGGGGATGTGGTCACCAATATCTGGAGAGAACTTAAGTGACACATGGAGGTCAACTTCAGCAGATGGATACGCATGCTATAGAGAGATAAATTAAAAATTCATTAATTTAATTACGGTACATTTTGATCGATCTGAAATTTTGATAAAATGCATTGTTAAGTGACACAAGTCTATGTGCTATATTTCAGCTCGATAGCATCAAGGGCAATGGGTCAATTTTTACCCTTGTTTTTCCGACCGACCGACCAAGAGACCAAGCAATCACGACAGACAAGACGGTAAATTTAATATAAGGGATTTAAGCAACTCAATATTATTTTTTGAAAGAAAGTTTCATGGAACTCATTTATATATGTATGGATTTCTTTTCTTTATAACTTTTCATATACTGTAGCATTGAAATTTATTTTCTAATTAAATGTGTGAAAAACACGATCAAACATTCTATGGATTTCAGTTTCACCTTCCAACCAAGCTACGGTACCTGTGTTTAGAAATTCCGATCTCAGTATGATGGAAGAGAAGATAACTCGTGCAGATAGATACACGATAGGCAGAGACTAGATACGTAGGACCATACAGATAAGGATAAGACAAAATCGTAAGTGTGCCATTTTAAAGGGCTGAACTACGATATGAGTTTTAAATTGAACACAAGAGACACACACAATTTGTGTGAGTAAAACAATAAATTTTTGGTTCAATGATATTCGTGTCAAGAGCCTGGTAAAAATATTCATCGGTATCATTCCGTCTCGAAAGACGATGGTGCATCACCGCTGTGTTGGGTTGCATTTCCTCGTGTGGCTGTGCAGTCCTATACTTGAGTGAGAGTCTATTCCACAGCTTTTGCACACGAGTTCTATGCTTCCCAATGTTTTTGCCTTTTCCCTAGCTCATCTGTCTGTAGCCCCCTCCATCCTTCGCTCCTCGGCTACTAATCAGTGCAACTGGGTCATGAGCCTTCTCAACACAACAATCAGTGCAACTGGGTCATGAGCCTTCTCAACACAACAATCAGTGCAACTGAGCCGTGAGCCTTCTCAACACAACAATCAGTGCAACTGGGTCTTGAGCCTTCTCAACACAACAATCAGTGCCACTGAGCCCTGAGCCTTCTCAACACAACAATCAGTGCAACTGGGTCATGAGCCTTCTCAACACAACAATCAGTGCAACTGGGTCATGAGCCTTCTCAACACAACAATCAGTGCAACTGAGCCCTGAGCCTTCTCAACACAACAATCAGTGCAACTGTTGGTTTTTTCTTAAAACCATAAGAAGAAGACGAACGTAAGGGCCTGTAGTTTTAAAACACGTATAAGTTTGAATACGTAAAGATTAAAAGCACAGCACCTGATACCATTCTATTTCACATCATTTAGTTTTACTGAATACCTTATACTTGTTTCATTCAAATTAGTACCTCCGTGTATCATTCATAACGTTTTAATATTTTACCTCGGACATACTCATAAATATATTTTAGATTTTGTACTATTTGCCCCGGTGATAATTCAATGCGAAGAATATGAAATTCATAAATATGCGACCATTAGTAATTATGTGTAAATACGAACATTCATATACAAAGTGAAGAGTTTGATGCTGACAGTACATAAGTCACAAAATACGCATTTTGAGATAATCTAGATTTAATTTTATTATTGTTCCCTTTGATGATAGCATTTACATTTTTGAGGCTGTTAGAAAATTGGACCTAGTTACATTGCATTCTTCTCATGTTATACAGTAGATTGGTCTAAACTAGATGTTAAAAGTTCACTGTTCAGATTCAATTTGACAAAAATTAGCACTCAGGTCTTCAATTATAAGAGTTATATTTACTTGTTATTTCCCTTGCATAATGGTTCACATTCCTACCGCAACGACGTATTTGACAAGAATGTCAAACATATCTCTATCTGTACTAATAAAAGGCATAGCCCAGACTGACTGACTGACTGACTCATCACTAATTCTCAAACTTCCCGTGTAGGTAGAAGCATGAATCTTTGGGAAGTTGTTGAGTAGCCTCTCGCGACAATAATTGGCGTAAAAGAATTTTTAAATTCACTCTCATGGGGGCCGGGGGCCCAAAAACGTTTTTTTTGTTTTCTAATATAGATTGTATAAAATATGAAAATCACTAATTCTCCTATTTCCCGAGTAGGCAAAAGCATGAAACTTTATGAAGTTGTTGAGTAAAATCCTGCGATGGTAACAGACTAAAAATATTTCAATTATCACTTCCTGGGGGCCGGGGGCCCAAAAGAAGTTTTTTCCTTATATGAGCTATAAAAAATATTAAAATCACTAATTATCCGATTCCCCGTGTAGGTAGAAGCATGAAACTTGGGGTAGTTGTTAAGTACACTTCCACGATGGTAACAGGTGAAAACAATATTTAAATTATCACTAACTGGGGGCCGGGGGCCCAAATATAGTTTTTTTTCTTATATTAAAAACTGAATCATCACTAATTCTCCAACTTCCCGTGTAGGTAGAAGCATGAAGTATATTCATCATAATCCAATTTGAAATAAGCTGTTGTTTTGAACCATACATATTACACAGATAGGGCCCCCAGCCCTTATTTTAGTTTTTTTTTAAAGACGTATTAATAGTCAATGTATTTTATTCATCCCGTGGCCATTAAATTTGGAAAGTTTTTGGGTACGCCCCAGCGAAAGTTTCTGGCATTAAAAGTAAATGTTTTAAAAACATCACTTATTTGGAGGCTTGGGGTCCGTATACCATTTTTAACATTAGTTATATATATCAGGTAATTTAAAAAATGGCTACTGAGTAACTTTATGAATTATTGACCAAATTTGATTTTTAAAAAATACAATAACATTCTATAGGGTAATGATCTTCTAACGTTTGTTCCTTCAGGGACTGGAGCAAAAATATTTTTTCTTAGACATGTAAAGCTTTTTTACCTTTAGATTTTAAATAATTTAAATAAATATAGACAGTATCTCTATCATGACCTAGATTGAAATCCTCAGACCTTATGAGATATGCACATCTTGCATCCATTTTGCACGAGGGCCCGTTATGTCATTTTAGTACACATTTTATTTTACACGACCTTGACAAATATTGACAAACAAGTATATCCATCATGATCCAGACTGAAATCAATTGGTGTTTTGAATTGGTGTGAAACGGGTTTTCAACGCTTAGTAAAATCCTAACTTCCGCAGTAGAGCAAGGGTATTTTGCTAGTCTATATATATAATTCACCAAAATTTAATTTTAATTTTCTATGCATTCTTCAACTCCATAGGTCAATTGATGCCTATGACATTGTAATAACTGATGGCATAAACAAATAAAAATCATTTAGTCGGGCATGTGACATGAGAAATGTATTATTACTTTTTAATTTTTTTCTTTATTATTTTTGTATTTTTAAAGTCAGGTTTTTGCCAATCGTTAAAAACAACACGAGAGGGAGTGAGTGTTGAATTAATTAACATCAATGATTTTTTTTGTTTTTGGTATATACAACATTGTTAAGTCAGTAATGTATGATCATTGAATGTATTCAAAACTAACTCATCGCACCGTTCACAAAAAGATTATTTTTATTTTTTATTTTTTTTTGGGGGGGGGGATTCATAATTGTAGTAATAGGTACGTTCAATTTATTAATATTTATTATTTACCGGCGTTCACAAATTTGCTTTGCGTTTCCAGGAGTACATTTCTTGCTCACATTTTGGAATCACCCTGTTCACACCCAGGGGGTGGGGCAGCGGAGGTGGGTTAACGTGGACACCATCCTGAGAATCTGCAGGGAGAAGATGGAAAACTTTTACGCCGTCTAAGTCAACACTGTCCTGACTTGGTTTAACTCTAGGTCCATACTGACCTGACTTGGTTTAACTCTAGGTCTGTACTGACCTGACTTGGTTTAACTCTAGGTCTGTACTGACCTGACTTGGTTTAACTCTAGGTCTGTACTGACCTGACTTGGTTTAACTCTAGGCCCGTACTGACCTGACTTGGTTTAACTCTAGGCCCCAGTGGCGTAGCGAGGGGGGGCAGGGGGGGGGGACATATGTCCCCGGGCGCCACGTTAGGGGGCGCCAAAATGAGTATTAAAACTCATTATTTAATTTTATTTTGATGTAAGCTAATGTATCCCAAATACGCTTGCAAGATTGAATTTAGGAGCTCCGAAAATATCTTCATTACAAATCAGTTAGCAAGTATGATTTTGGCGCCCCCATTGAGCGTTTAGGGGCGCCATTCTGCTCATAAATAAACGACACATCCACAATGAAGGATTGCTTATGGCGATTTAAAAAAAAACTGTGAGTTGCTGGGAGTGAGAGTAGGGGAGCCGTAAGAGACAAATGTGATTTTTTAAAATAGAATAGACAGAGACGACACTAAAAGCAACCAAAATGACCAAGACAAGAAAACTAAGTGACTTAAAGCAGTGGTTCTCAACCACTGAACAAGTGATCCGCGAAGATGTACCTGGTGGCCCGCGAGCAAAGCATGAAATTTACGCACTGTATGCTTCATTGAGACAGACTAGCAAGTAAAATAATTAAAGCAGACTTAAAATATATTTTTGATGTGGCCTAAATAGTTTTTTAAATTTTATCAAGGCTCGTCCATTAAATTCTCGTTTCTTTGATTTCTTATGTTCGAATATGAATCTTGAACATTAACAGTTACTGATGAATACTGAAAGTCGCAGGTTAATTACGTGATGACTTAAGAGAGTTTCTTGAAAAAAACCTCAAAGCTTGTTGATCATTTGAACCATAGCTTATGGGTTGCTGTTCTGGCTTACTTGGCTGAAACTTTTGAAGAACTCAATAAACTTAATTCAACTCGGCAAGGAAAGCAGACACATTATTTTAATCTCAGTGACAAAGTGTCTGCTATTACGAAAAAGCTCGATCTTTGGAAAAGAAGATTATTTCAAGGTAACTTTGAGATGTTTGATCAATAGGCTTGATCATTTCTGTGACCCCAACGCGTCATAGGCCATTCGGTCATATCTATTTTTAGGCTCTTCGTTGTCAGTAAGGTCAAACTTTCTCAAACAAAGCTAGCAACAGTGTGTTTAATAGTGTTATAGTGCTATCTGAAAACGATGTTCCAGGTGCTAATTTGGACAAAAAAGATATTTCTTCTCACTCAGTTTTGCAGCCGAAAAAAGTTATTAAAATGTCGAAGACTTAAAACTTTAATAAATAAGCCGAAACATAGTATTTTAAATTATTTAAAGATGAGTGTAAGCGTTCATATTCGTAACTACGCTAAACACTAGTCCTAGCGTAGTCAATTATTAACATATATGTATTTTAATATTGTTTTCCTTGGCCCTTGCCGTATAAAAATATATGCCTTTAGTAATAAACTTACACTAAGATTATGAATTTAATTATAATTACATCATATTATGAAAGAATAAACTTCATGGACGAACGAGCAACTAGAACTAGTTACTACTAACTTATTACTAGAGCCAGAGCCTCGCGCCTCAAGTCAGAGCAGATGCAGAGTCAATAATTCATTTACATAATTCATGCTCGCAAGGACGTTCCATTTCGCATAATATAATATTACATAATATAACCATCTATTGATATTTTAATTTAAATAAATAAGCCTAGGCCTAAGCATTTATTTAAGATGAGTGAAAGTGTAAGCGGTCGTTCCGGCCGTCGCCACTAGTACTAGTCACTAGTGCTAACAAACTTATATTTAATATAAATTGTTTTCGTTGGTTCATATAAATTATATATGCCTTAGTATTTATTAGTAATAAACTTACACTAAGATTATGATTTTAATTATAATTACATCATACGTTTTAGAAGTAAATAGTATTTGAATGTATAAAATTCTCGGACCAATGAGCGAATGAACTAAAAATAAAAAAGTATAGTCTGTATATTTACATATTAATATTAAATTCACTCTCGCAAGGAAGCTCTATTTCGCATTATTATAATATATCAAATAATATGACCTTATATTTTTCTTTAAAATTCTATAAAATCAAGCCTTTGAACAAGTTTTAGATAATTTCAATGAGCGCATTCTCTCTAATAGTTATGAATAAATATTCACTACTTGACCTTACGGCACCTCAGGCGGTGACCTAGTTATAGATCGAGTCTATTATTAGACTTCCGGTAAATTATGACCAAGCCTATTATACGAAATCACCGAGAAACCAGAAAATGTTGAAATAAATAAAGAAATGTCGATAAATTTGATTTCTGGTCATATTCAATCAATGCAGGGCCAATTTTAATTCTACTTTGGTAATTTTTAACGTTCAGTGATTTTTCATGGGTTTCCAGTCCTAATCTCTCTCTCTCACACATTGACTCATCAAATAAAATTACCAACATCGTAATTAAACCAATTCATTGAACTGACTAGCGATACCACTTTGAATATGTTGCATCAGAAAGTGGGCTTAATAAAATTTTGGAGTACTCCGAACTGTCTCAGATGGCTTTTAAAATACTTTTACCCTTTGCAACTTTGTGAAAGTGGATTTTCTGCATTGCTTACAATAAAAACAAAACATCGTTCGTACTAAATAAACTAATATAGCAATCTTTTAATACAAACTACTGTTTATGACTTGATGTTTTTTATAGTTAGCAATTAGAATTAAATAAGAAGACTATGAGACTAATATAAATGAAATTTGTTCTTTACAAAAGAAAGCCATACAATATTGTTTTTGGAGCACGCAAAACGTAGCATATTAGTATAGTTATACTAACTAACATGTATACTACTTATAGCTAACAATAATCTTCTGTATAGAAGGAGCGTCTGCAACAGATGCGATATACACAGTATAATTATATTTAACTTTCCAGCTCGGCACTAGCATAATTTTTAGTAGTGGTCCGTAGCTAAGACACACATTTTTCCAGTGGTCCTTGAATCTCCAACGGTTAAGAACCACTGGCTTACAGAATAGTTAATTCACGTCCCTTTGCTGCATGCTGTGACTCTTTTTAAAAAGAAAAATCTTATTTCCCCATTTACACTGTGGAGGGAGTAGAGTGGGGGAGGGAGGGAAGGTCTCTCCTCTCACGGCCTTGTGTCGGTATGTCAAAGCAAGTTGGACTCCTTTTTATGAAACATCAGACGCTATCATTTTTAGGTTTTATCCAGATACATTCCAAAGACGCAACAAGCAATGAAAGAGTTATCGTAAAGAAACTGTAATCTAATAACATACCTCTAGCCGACTATCGGTCACAATGTTATGTCAATGCTGCTGTAATGACTGGACATAGATCCGCCCTTCAACACCGAATTTGTGCCAGAAATCACAGAGCATTGTTCATCAACTGTGACAAACACAGCTTAAACTTAGCAAGAGTACACTCAGCTAAACAGGATCCAGTTGTTATCACTTTTTTGGAACAGTTGAAAGTATTTTTTTTCCTCTCTTTCAAAAACTAGTTGGGAAGAAATAAAAAGAGTTGTGCCAATCACAATGAAGAGGGAGTCTGAAACACGTTAGAGTGCACGATCAGAAGCTGTTAAAGCAATTTATGAAGGACTAGATGAACTATAAGGGCTGTTGGAAAATTTATTAGAACATACAAATATGACGCCTGACACCAGAAGTAATGCAGATACTTTGCTGGCAGGTATATTAAACTTTAAATTCCTAGTTTTGTTAAATTTCTGGAACATCATACTTGGGATAATTGATCGAGTCCAGAAACGGATGTAGAATCCTACTGTGAATTTCAAGGAAGCAGCATGTGATCTTGAATCGCTTGAGCAAGAAATTGTCAATATTCGTGATAATTTGAGCGAGGTAGCGGTAGATAATGGAAAGGAAGATGCACAACTTGGGGAATCGAGGTTGACAGAAGGATTAGACGACATCGGAGGATGCCTGGAGAATTAACAAGAGATGCAGGACTTTCTGCAGAAGAAGAAATTGCACGTGATATGAACAGCGTAATTGATAGCCTCCAACTGGAGATATCAATGCAGTTTTTACGTCTAAAAATCTAAACAACAAATTTGGATTTTTACTAGACGTCAAAACTATTCTCGCTGAGACAAATGTCGATACACTTCGTCAAAATTGCTTAGATTTTGAAAATTTCTTCGATACTGACGTCAATGGTCACGAATTGTGTACATAAATCAGAGACTGAAAAATGCTGCTTAGTACCCGGACTTAAGTTCTACCGGAAACTCCTTTGGATCTTCTTGGTTTGATTGTTTTATATAGAGATGAGGTATTTCCGAATCTGCACATTTCACTTCAAATACTTCTAACAAATGCTGTTTCAACTGAAAGCTGTGAGCGGTCCTTCAGCAAACTGAAGCTTATTTTGTCTTATTTAACTGCTTCAATGGGATGAGATCGTCTGAGTGATCTTGCACTCCTTAGCATCGACAGAGATAATCTTGAGAATATTAATTTTGACAACGCGATTGACGAGTTTGCGACATTCAAATCAAGGAGAATCAATTTTTTGTAGACAAGTCTAATTGTATAATTAGTAGAGTATTTTTGTTTTCAAATAAATTGTATACAATCGTATAGAGAATTATTAGTCTGTATTCTAATTCATTAAAATACCAGAAGCTTCGAAAATGAACCATATAAATTATTATAAACCGTAAAGTTTCAAATTTTTGTTGGGGGCTCAATGAGCCCCCAGAATTTTTCGGTCAGGCAAGGGGCGCTGATTTTGTGTCATGTCCCCGGGCGCACAGGACCCTAGCTACGCCACTGCTAGGCCCGTACTGACCTGACTTGGTTTAACTCTAGGTCTGTACTGACCTGACTTGGTTTAACTCTAGGTCTGTACTGACCTGACTTGGTTTAACTCTAGGTCTTACTGACCTGACTTGGTTTAACTCTAGGTCTGTACTGACCTGACTTGGTTTAACTCTAGGTCTGTACTGACCTGACTTGGTTTAACTCTAGGTCTGTACTGATCTGACTTGGTTTAACTCTAGGTCTGTACTGACCTGACTTGGTTTAACTCTAGGTCTGTACTGACCTGACTTGGTTTAACTCTAGGTCTTACTGACCTGACTTGGTTTAACTCTAGGTCTGTACTGACCTGACTTGGTTTAACTCTAGGTCTGTACTGACCTGACTTGGTTTAACTCTAGGTCTTACTGACCTGACTTGGTTTAACTCTAGGTCTGTACTGACCTGACTTGGTTTAACTCTAGGTCTGTACTGACCTGACTTGGTTTAACTCTAGGTCTGTACTGATCTGACTTGGTTTAACTCTAGGTCTGTACTGACCTGACTTGGTTTAACTCTAGGTCTGTACTGACCTGACTTGGTTTAACTCTAGGTCTGTACTGACATAACTTGGTTTAACTCTACGTCTTACTGACCTGACTTGGTTTAACTCTAGGTCTGTACTGACCTGACTTGGTTTAACTCTAGGTCTGTACTGACCTGACTTGGTTTAACTCTAGGTCTTACTGACCTGACTTGGTTTAACTCTAGGTCTGTACTGACCTGACTTGGTTTAACTCTAGGTCTGTACTGACCTGACTTGGTTTAACTCTAGGTCTGTACTGACCTGACTTGGTTTAACTCTAGGTCTGTACTGACCTGACTTGGTTTAACTCTAGGTCTGTACTGACCTGACTTGGTTTAACTCTAGGTCTGTACTGACCTGACTTGGTTTAACTCTAGGTCTGTACTGACCTGACTTGGTTTAACTCTAGGTCTTACTGACCTGACTTGAATTAACTTAGGTCTGTACTGACCTGACTTGGTTTAACTCTAGGTCTGTACTGACCTGACTTGGTTTAACTCTAGGTCTGTACTGACCTGACTTGGTTTAACTCTAGGTCTGTACTGACCTGACTTGGTTTAACTCTAGGTCTGTACTGACTGACTTGGTTTAACTCTAGGTCTGTACTGACCTGACTTGGTTTAACTCTATGTCTGTACTGACCTGACTTGGTTTAACTCTAGGTCTGTACTGACCTGACTTGGTTTTATTCAAGTTCTCTACTGACCTGACTTGGTTTAACTCTAGGTCTGTACTGACTGACTTGGTTTAACTCTAGGTCTGTACTGACCTGACTTGGTTTTATTCTAGTAATCTACTGACCTGGCTTGGTTTTAAGCTAAGTCTATAATCACCTGACTTGGTTTTACTCTAGGTCGAGACTGACCTGACTTGGTTTTACACTAGGTCTGTACTGACCTGACTTGGTTTAACTCTAGATCCGTACTGACCTGACTTGGTTTAACTCTAGGTCTGTACTGACCTGACTTGGTTTAACTCTAGGTCTGTACTGACCTGACTTGGTTTAACTCTAGGTCTGTACTTACCTGACTTGGTTTAACTCTAGGTCTGTACTGACCTGGCTTGGTTTTACTCTAAGTCTATAATCACCTGACTTGGTTTTACTCTAGGTCGAGACTGACCTGACTTGGTTTTATTCTAGTTATCTACTGACCTGGCTTGGTTTTACTCTAAGTCTATAATCACCTGACTTGGTTTTACTCTAGGTCGAGACTGACCTGACTTGGTTTTACACTAGGTCTGTACTGACCTGACTTGGTTTAACTCTAGGTCCGTACTGACCTGACTTGGTTTAACTCTAGGTCTGTACTGACCTGACTTGGTTTAACTCTAGGTCCATACTGACCTGACTTGGTTTAACTCTAGGTCTGTACTGACCTGACTTGGTTTAACTCTAGGTCCATACTGACCTGACTTGGTTTAACTCTAGGTCTGTACTGACCTGACTTGGTTTAACTCTAGGTCTGTACTGACCTGACTTGGTTTAACTCTAGGCCCGTACTGACCTGACTTGGTTTAACTCTAGGCCCGTACTGACCTGACTTGGTTTAACTCTAGGTCTGTACTGACCTAACTTGGTTTAACTCTAGGTCTGTACTGACCTGACTTGGTTTAACTCTAGGTCTTACTGACCTGACTTGGTTTAACTCTAGGTCTGTACTGACCTGACTTGGTTTAACTCTAGGTCTGTACTGACCTGACTTGGTTTAACTCTAGGTCTGTACTGACCTGACTTGGTTTAACTCTAGGTCTGTACTGACCTGACTTGGTTTAACTCTAGGTCTGTACTGACCTGACTTGGTTTAACTCTAGGTCTGTACTGACCTGACTTGGTTTAACTCTAGGTCTGTACTGACCTGACTTGGTTTAACTCTAGGTCTGTACTGACCTGACTTGGTTTAACTCTAGGTCCGTACTGACCTGACTTGGTTTAACTCTAGGTCTGTACTGACCTGACTTGGTTTAACTCTAGGTCTGTACTGACCTGACTTGGTTTAACTCTAGGTCCGTACTGACCTGACTTGGTTTAACTATAGGTCTGTACTGACCTGACTTGGTTTAACTCTAGGTCTGTACTGACCTGACTTGGTTTAACTCTAGGTCTGTACTGACCTGACTTGGTTTAACTCTAGGTCTGTACTGACCTGACTTGGTTTAACTCTAGGTCTGTACTGACTGACTTGGTTTAACTCTAGGTCTGTACTGACCTGACTTGGTTTAACTCTAGGTCTGTACTGACCTGACTTGGTTTAACTCTAGGTCTGTACTGACCTGACTTGGTTTTATTCTAGTTCTCTAATGACCTGACTTGGTTTAACTCTAGGTCTGTACTGACCTGACTTGGTTTAACTCTAGGTCTGTACTGACCTGACTTGGTTTAACTCTAGGTCTGTACTGACCTGACTTGGTTTTATTCTAGTTCTCTACTGACCTGGCTTGGTTTTACTCTAAGTCTATAATCACCTGACTTGGTTTTACTCTAGGTCGAGACTGACCTGACTTGGTTTTACACTAGGTCTGTACTGACCTGACTTGGTTTAACTCTAGGTCCGTACTGACCTGACTTGGTTTAACTCTAGGTCTGTACTGACCTGACTTGGTTTAACTCTAGGTCTTACTGACCTGACTTGGTTTAACTCTAGGTCTGTACTGACCTGACTTGGTTTAACTCTAGGTCTGTACTGACCTGACTTGGTTTTAACTCTAGGTCTGTACTGACCTGACTTGGTTTAACTCTAGGTCTGTACTGACCTGACTTGGTTTAACTCTAGGTCTGTACTGACTGACTTGGTTTAACTCTAGGTCTGTACTGACCTGACTTGGTTTAACTCTAGGTCTGTACTGACCTGACTTGGTTTAACTCTAGGTCTGTACTGACCTGACTTGGTTTTACTCTAGTTCTCTACTGACCTGACTTGGTTTAACTCTAGGTCTGTACTGACCTGACTTGGTTTAACTCTAGGTCTGTACTGACCTGACTTGGTTTAACTCTAGGTCTGTACTGACCTGACTTGGTTGTATTCTAGTTCTCTACTGACCTGGCTTGGTTTTACTCTAAGTCTATAATCACCTGACTTGGTTTTACTCTAGGTCGAGACTGACCTGACTTGGTTTTACACTAGGTCTGTACTGACCTGACTTGGTTTAACTCTAGGTCCGTACTGACCTGACTTGGTTTAACTCTAGGTCTGTACTGACCTGACTTGGTTTTAACTCTAGGTCTGTACTGACCTGACTTGGTTTAACTCTAGGTCTGTACTGACCTGACTTGGTTTTGCTCTAGGTCGAGACTGACCTGACGGTTTTACACTAGGTCGAGACTGACCTGACTTGGTTTTACACTAGGTCTATACTGACCCGTATTTTTATTGTTATTGGTATTTCAACTTTTATAACTCTGCTTACGGCTTGCACATTGTAAAGCAGTGGTTCTTAAACCAGTGAATTCCCATGGGACGGAGGGAAGTTGCAGGCGTAGCGGATTAGTGAAGACGTGGAATGTAAGTTATTTAATTCAATAGTAGTCTATTTTATTACAGAGTGATAATATAAATATTTTTTCGCCAGTTACCATTTTAGGAGGGTACTCAACAACTTCCCAAAGTTTCATGCTCCTACCGTCACGGGGAATTGGAGATTTAATGATGAGCCTGTTTTTTGTAGCTCATTTAAGAAAAAACTACAGTTGGGCCCCCGGTCACCCAGTTAATCATAATTTTATTTCGACTGCTACCATCGCGGGAGGGTACTCAACAACTTTCCAAAGTTCATGTTTCTACCTACAAAGAAAGATGAGGAATTAGTGTTGATTCAGTTTTATATAGCCCATATAAGGGAAAAAACGCTTTTGGGCCCCTGGCAACCCATGAGTGAAAATTTTAAAATTATTTTTCGCCAATTATTGTCATAAGAGTATATTCAGAAAGTTCCAAAAGTTTCATGCTTCTACATTCACGGGAAGTTGAAGAATTAGTGCTGAGTCAGTTTTTAAATAACAGAAGAAAAAAACTACATTAGTGCCCCCGGTCCCCATTAAGTGATAGTTTTTTTTGTTTTTTTTTACCTGTTACCATTGCCAAATGATACTTAACAACCACCGAAAGTTTCATGCTTCTACATACACGGGAAATAGGATAATTTATTAATTTTATTTTTTATAAAGCTAATATAAGGAAAAAAATTACACTTTGGGCCCCAGCCCCCAGTATCTTATATATATGGAACGAAACTGTTTAAGACCTTTTCTTATGTACTTTTGTGCATGTGTACCAAATTTCACGTTATTTGGTTGTCTGGATCTTGAGTTATTAGTGAACAGACAAACAGCCAAACAGACAAAAAATGCGTCTTATATGTATAGAGATATACGTGTGGGTGTGTGTTTGTGTGTGTGTGTGTAAAAGTGTTTATGTTATAAAGTGATATGAGCTAGGTGCAGAAAATATGATTGAAATCGAAAGTGGGGTAAGCTACTGCAAACAGTTGAGAACCACGTAGTTCTATGAATCTGAACTAGTTTTTATGTATGACAAAATATATGTTAAATGCACACGATTTATTACTATTAAAAAAATGCCCGCTTGACCCTGGCTCGATTTATTTTCATCTTGATCTTTACCTTTGTTTTATTTATAACCAACCAACAAGGACAGCTGTTCAAGTTAATGAACAAGTTTGAACTTCAATGAACCTTACGTAAATGTTCAAGTCTATATTTTATGATATTCCTAAATTTTATATATTATTATTATTTTAATCCAGTTTCTCTATTAATAATTTTTAATGCAATATTTAGTGTTTAAATCTAGGAAATAACAAAAAAATTATCCCGTGTTTGGTGTTTTCAAATTTTGTGGAAATTCTGAAGTACCCTTTGAATGTGTATGTTTAAATTCTGAAGTACCCTGTGAATATCTGTGTTTAAATTCTGAAGTACCATGTTAATGTCGGTTTTTAAGTCTTTAAAATTAGATGTGTCATTTTCTATACAATTTTATCTGTAATTACGTCATAAGTAATTAGCTTCTTTCATTATGTAATATAAACGATTCCCCTCTTTGAATGTATCTCTTTCTTTTTCTTCATTAAATGTAATGAATCAATAATAAATGAGTCATTTGTGTTGAACTAAGGGTTCAGTAATATGTTTTGTGATTTTTGTTTTTAAAAAACGGATCAATTTAATTTTAAAAATTATATGTCATTTCTTTGCATAATAATTATAACTAGATACGTCCCGCGGCGTAGCATACGCCGCAGACTTGCTCATGGATGCGATTATCTACCTGCCCACCACCCTAGCTTGCGAACCATCGAACTGATTTGCCGACCCTAGCGATCGTCAGTTTAATAAAATACAAGAAAAGTCAAGGTAAAAATTAAAAAAAGAAATGAAGGAACTGTATTAAAATGTGGGATCATTCCTAATGACAAAAACTTAAAACTCCATAATGAATCTAAATTCTTCTGATACTTATGCTCTTGAACTTTAAAAAAAAACTAGTATGAAGTAGCATAAATTATCTTCTGGTACCAATGATGTATTCAAGTTTGCCAGTCGCTTATCTAGTAGAAGCGAAATTTGCCGTATCCGTTAAATTCTAAATACAAACAATGAAACTTCAACAAAATACATTTACTTAATTGATTTAAATGAATTGCCCGTTACGTACAGATGAAACTTTGCAATTACTATAGGTGCATCAAGTGCCCAACATATTAACATTAAACTTCTTTAAAATAGAGACAGACCTTACGCATCAGTAGAGACAAGATGGGTACGCGAGAATTATTGTAAGGTAAGTACACTTCTGGAGGAAAACTGTTTGCGTAATTAAATGACTTTACTGTTAGAAAACACTATTTTAAATAAAAAATCTTTTTTGTACATGTATAAAAAAGAATAACAAGTCGTTAGTGTAAAAGCCAATAAAATAAAAAGGCGTGGCAAGAAGTTCTTATTAGAATGTCAGTCGTTATTAAATCTTAGAAAAATATAATGTGGCTTTTTCCTGTCACATAGAGGACAGTAATAATGCAAATATATGCAAATAATTCAAATTTTCTGGAACTGAGGCAACTCAGAGAGAAACTGTTTGACATTAACATTATTGAAAATTGTAATGAACTGAATGTCAAACTTCATGGCAATAGCTTGTTTGCACATTAATGTTTGTGTATAATAAATCATTTCAGGTAAAGCTCTCCCTGTTCTCCAGACAAGCAGGTGAAAATAGGTTTTTCAATTTCTCTTTGCTGAAACAGAAAATCGTTTCTATGGTTAAATGGCAGTACAAGACTCAGTTGAATGACTTGGCTGTGGAATTTGAAAGGACGTTCTAAGACTTCAAGAACCTGGAACCTCTCTCCAATATCATCAGTTCGCCATTTAATGCAGAGGCTGATTCGGTCCCAGTGGACATACTGTTACAGCTACTTGAACGACAAGAAGATGTATACATGAAGAAGAGGTTCAAGTCAGTTCTTCTGCTGGAGTTCTATGGATGTTTGCAAGCAACAGCTTTTGCACACTTAAAAAAACTTTTGGGCCAAAGAAATTTCACTATTTGGGTCCCCATACATCTGTGAGCAAGCTTTTTCTTGCATTAAAATAAACAAGTATAGGAACAAATCGATATTGACTGACTGCAATTCGAATGAAGTAATGCGAATTACAACCAGTAAAGTGGTCACACACAGTTCAAGAACATTATCCAAAATTGTGAACAGT
Source organism: Ampullaceana balthica (assembly GCA_944989445.1). NCBI lineage: Eukaryota > Metazoa > Mollusca > Gastropoda > Lymnaeidae > Ampullaceana > Ampullaceana balthica. Next base: position 314,641 of record CALYLW010000618.1, read on the forward strand.
AACATACTTCTCATTTGATATAATTGTACTCTATGGTCACCTTGTATGTAAATTAGGTTCCGATTTCTTCATAGTCATTATGTCAGGTAACAAAAAACTTATGTTGAAATAATTATTAATAGTGTATGTACAGGTGTAACAGAGTGTGACTATGAAATAAAATGACAAGTTCAAGTAAATGTTTATCATCAATAATTCATATTTTTATGCGTTTTAAATTGTAATTGAAGCAGACACAATATATATGCGGCCCACCTATAACAATGAAGTCTTGAATGCGGCCTTCTGTAGAAAACGTTTGCCCATCCATGGCCTAAAGTTTTTTTTACTTAATTTCTTAAAGAATTGTTTTTTTCTTGTAATTTTGAAAACATTAAATAAATTTAAGTTCTACCTTTTTAAAAATGAGTTTATCATCTAGAAATGCCGTATAGGCTATTAGGGATATTTCTATATTTTTAATTTTGTTCATGTATGCTGAAAATTGCAAGATTAAACACCGTCCTTGGTTTTTCTTTCAATTTTTTTAATTCATTTGTTTATCTCTTAAGTCCCGTGTATGTGTTTTTGTTGCCACCATATCCATATACCGAAAATACGACATGAAAATTTAGTTCAGAAAAGTTATATTTTAAATCTTCAAATGTGTTTTTCGAATATAATTAAAAAATTGAAAAAAAAATACACGTTCTGAATGCTGTATATACAAAATTTGACACTATGAAAGTGGATATACATATTTTCAGCTCGAGCGTGAATGCATACCCCTGCAAAATCATAAATATCTAAAGCTTTGATAATGAACAAAATTTTGAAAGCAAAAAATTTTATTTAAAGATAAAACAAGGTTCTTTATGCTTCTTACAATGACACCAAACTATTTGTTTTATTAATCATCAATATACATAATTTGCAATGTATGTCACGTCCCGTCTGTCCTGTCCGTGACGCTACAAATTACTGCACCAAAAATAACTCTTTTTGAACGTCCGCATAAAATTGTTCAATAGGGAAATAAATGAATAAAATAAAATAAATGAAAGTACTGTATATACGTTATTTTGTAATCTGATGTGTATTTATTTTGAAATCTTCCGTCATTTTTGACGGGTGATACACTAGTATTTTTTTATATTCTAAAACTCAGTAAGGCTAATGGTAAAAGAACCACCGTAGAAAAGGAAACCCGAACGCCACTGGATTCGCCTGAAAGAGAAAACAGTAGTGAAATTATGTAATTTTGAAAAGTGTACAAGTATCATCATTTCTTTAATAAATTATTTACCATTGTACATAGTTTTTTTATCTTACAAATTATAAAAAAAGTGTTTATAAAAATCAAGTGACACCGCTACGATAAAACTAACATGTCCTGTCGTGACAAATAGTGTGATCCCATTCAAATGTTTGGCTTATTTTTATATGCATACGGTTTTAGACTACAACTATACACGTATATATAATTCACCAGAAATTAGGACAAGCACAAGACGCGTGCAAATAAGCATGACGAATGACACTCGCTAGGGTCGACCAAAAAAGTTTATAGTTTGCAAGCTAAGATAGTTCAGAGGGACGCTCAAACCGCTGTGCGCTTGTCTCGAGTCCAAAAATATGTCTGCGGTCTCCCCAACGTTCACTCACGTTGTTCTCATTTATTCGTGCTGCTGTTTGTCTCCGTTCTTTCTCACCTTTCTTTACACTATCAAATGAGCAAGTCGGCGGCTTATGCTACGTCGCTGGTCGTATCTAGTTCAAACTATTTAAATTGCATCACCTCTTTCAAATAACATGAGCACTGCAAGGAATTTTGACCGAAATATTTTGCCGTTTTTTAAAAAAAATTTACTTGACGTTTATTTTTAATTTTTATTTTATAGAAAGTAGAAAACAAAAGCTTTAATTCATAAAACAAAATAATTAAAATGTAAAAGTTAATTCATTATGTGGACTTTATTTGTTCATTTCATGTATTATTTTAAATAAACAATATTATAGCCTAAGTCACAGGTTTTTTGGAGTATGTATCCGTAACGCTATGACGTCAGTTTTAGCTTATATTTAAATAAATATACAAGGCGCGTATCATGAGGTGTGCACAATAATTATAAATTAAAAATTATCGCCGTAAAAAATATTATATGACGTCATTGTTTTAGCTTATATTTTAATTTTGGAAAAGAGAGCGATGTAAAACGAGAATTTGAAGATTTATAATTATAAAATACGTTGTGTGCATTTCAGTTTAATATTTCATACTTATCTAACATGGATAAGTTACTTGAACTTTTGACCAAAAAACGTGGATGCCTTAAGCGCCCTACAGCCCCTAGTATATTCATATTTGTAAGATGTGACCTACTACCATGGCTTTCTCTTCAAATATTGTAAGGCCATTCCCAAATTAAAATTTTACATTTTCCTATGCTTATTTTAATTACTGGTTAGCTATGTCACACATAGGTGTTGTATGGAGTTATAATTTTATATGCCCTCATTCCTTATGTGTAAAATTTTACACAAATTATATGATTCTTAAAAACTAACAATTATCTTGGAGAGGGACATACAAAGATCAACATATATCGAAAATCGCTGTTTACGTCTGTGTCACAGGGTTCAGACTTTTATGTCTCCAATGCGACTAGTCATTCATTAGAGAAACTTTAAGGAGATCTCCAAAAGAACATGGATATAACTTCTGATTTAACTTCTCATCATTACTGCAGATGGTATACATAAATAACTTTACAATTTTTTTTATGTGTCGTCATAATTCTTTTCATTTCTGGCGATCATTGGCTACCTCGACGCTTTATGGCAACCCCTAGGCCGGTGACATAACTGGATTCTACTGTACTTAAAATGCATCGCCATTTTTAAAAAAAAAGTATATGCTGACATACGTATCAATTACCTACCAACTGGTACTGGTTTATCCTTAAGAATAACAACGATATCCACAGATATTGAATCATATAAGTTTGATATGATTCTTTGATACTTTCCTCCGACTGTCTCATATTCACTTTCTGTCAATAAACTTGTGTTGATGATAGTGGTACGAGTGACAGGATCGATGGTCAGGAAACGAGGCTCAACACCATCTTGTGAATTTTCATTGTGAAAGTGGAGCCATCTGAGATGGACAAATTCAATAAATAAGTTCATTATAATTTTTTTTTAAAAAACACACTCAAGTCTAACTAGTAATACAAAGTAATAGTTTTCCTAAAGACATCTTTTCATTATTTTACATTTATAAGAACTGATAATTCATAACAACTTCACGCGCACTTTAACTATGAAGTTAAATTTATAATTATAAGTGAATACATAATTAAAATTTGTATATTTGAACATTTTAAATAAAATATTTCTTACCCGTAAGCCAGTGTCTGTGATTTATCTGTTGTGGCTGTAACGGTAAGGTCAATAACATCACCATAAACAATACTCTGTTCCAAGGCTGGTTGTTGTGTTATTGTTATGGGCACTGTAAACAGTTTAATAAAAGAAAAAAAGAAATATGTAAAGTTAGCTCAATGTTTATTTCTAATTTCTATCTTGTACCATTTTAGTTCGAAATAATCCGAGTTGATTGAACGAATTTTTTAAAATATTTTTTTATTGAAAACATTATTTCTTGAAATAATTTGTCTACACAAAATAGCAATTAGAGACCTTTATATTAACTTGCGGTGTCTGTTTGAGCACTTGATTGCTTGCTTGCTTGCTTGCCGAAAAAACTTTGGATCGATTTTTAACCCACTTGCTTGTAAGCTAGCGAACTGAAATTTTGCAGGCAGATTTGCGCCAATGATAAAAACGATGTATTAAAATTTCAGATCGATCGCATGTACTGTAATTAAATTATTGAATTTTTAGATTATTTTTATTTATCTCTATGTATCATTTTAATTTGTGTGCTAGAGTTTCGTGGTGCGTATTATATTGAACAACCTTTATTGTCGCGCAATAACGTGCTTATTATATTGACATTACTTTTAAAAAATATTTTACCGATCGGTGCGCATTATATTTGACATGTTTTACGAGACAAAACTAAAATTTTGTATTTTTGGATTGTCTTGCGCTGCGTATTAATGAACATTTTTTGTTGTCTCCTTTTTAAAGGATTTATAATCAAAAACTTGGTTTTTACGTTTTTTTTTACTATTTTAAAATCCTTTATATTAACTCGTGTTGTCTGCTTGCTTGCTTGCTTGAGGCAGGCTTCCCGAGAAAACTTTGGATCGATTTTTAGCCCACTTCCTCGTAAGCTAGCGAGCTAAAATTTTGCAGGCAGATTCGTGCCGATGATAAAAATGACGTATCGAAATTTTAGATAAATCGAATGTGCCGTAATTAAATTAATTAATTTTTAGATTATCTTTATTTATCTCTATGTAACATGTTAAATTTTTTTGTTTTTTGCTATAGTGTCGTGGTGCGTATTATATTGAACAACCTTTCCTGTCGTGCAACAAGGTGCGTATTTTATTGACAATACTTTTTAAAACATATTCCTGATCGGTGCGCATTATATTTAACATGTTTTACGACACATAACTACAATTTTGCATTTTTGGATTCTCTTGCGCTGCATATTATAATGCGGTGCTTCTCAAAGTGATGGTCCGCGGACGGTGCCGGTTCATTGGCCTTCCGCCGCTGGTTCGCAGAATTTATAACGCAATGAAGTAAAATCTAAATATTATTCTCACTTGAAAAAATAATACTAACCCTATAGAATATTTCAATTTTTCGGCAATCAATACACATAATTTTCAATCTCTGTCACGTCTGTCTGTCATGTCTGTCCGTGACGCTACTAATTTTAGAAAGCAGCGCACCAAATTACTGCACCAAAAAATAACTCTTTTGGAACAACCGAAAACAATTGTTCAATAGGGAAATAAATGAATAAAATAAAAATAAATGAAAGTTCTGTATTACGTTATTTTTTAATCTGATGTGTATTTATTTTGAAAACTTCCGTCATTTTTGACGGGTGATACACTAGTAAGAACATAAAATTAAAATAATAAAATACAATAAATTACATTTCGCTACAACGTCAGTACAGGGAAAATAGTTCAAGGTTCCCTGTTGCAATGGAAAAATTCCTGCCGGTCGGCCATACTAAAAAGTTTGAGAAGCACTGTTATAATGAATATTCTTTTAGTTATGTCTCGTACATAAAGGATTTATAGTCAAAAATTAGTTTTTTACGGGTTTTTTAAAATAATTTTATAGAAAGTAGAAAACAAAAGCTTTAATTAATTATAAAAAAAACTTAAAATTTAAAACTTAATTCATTATGTGGACTTTATTTGTTGATTTCATGTATTATTTTAAATATATTCATATTTGAAAAGTGTGACCAATATCCATGGCTTTATTTTTTAATAGTGTAAGGCCATTCCCAAATTAAAATGTTACATTTTCCTATGCTTATTTTAACTACTGGTTAGCTATATGACACCAGGATCGTGTGGTCTTGAGGTAGAAAGTCGCCATGCTATGCAAACGGTGACGCGATCGATTCCTGGCGTGTGCACAATTTTTTTTTAATTGAATTTTTACACTCAATATTAGGATACCGGCAAACAGTTATTTCTTCGTATTCCATTTTTTCATGAATAATCTTTTTGGCTGGGAAGGCCGATCCCGTAGTACAGACAAAGTATATTATAGGAACTGATGAACTATTTAGTTACAAATTACAGTCTTATATTAGCTGCTAGCATTCATTTTATTTAAAGGGACGCTGGCTGGATAGGGCCCAAGTTTGAATTGCAGCGAGGGGCCCCGTGCAGTCTTAATCCGCCCCTGCTGTGCAGTGTAAATTCGACTTTTTTCTTTTTAAATTACGCATGAGACATACAAAGATCGACACATACCGAAAATCGCTGTTTACGTCTCTGTCACAGCGTTCAGCCATTATGTTTTCAAAGCGACTAGTCATTCATTAGAGAAACTTTAAGGAGATCTCCCAAAAAACAAAGGATGTAACTTTTGATTTAAATTCTCATAATTAGCACAGATCGTATACATAAATAATTTTACAATTTTTTTATATATCGTCATAATTGTTTTCATTTATGGCGATCATTGGCTATCTCGACGCTTTATGGCAACTTCTAGGCCGTGACATAACTGGATTCTACTGTACTTGAAATGCATCGCCCTTTTAGAACAAAGTATATGCTGACATACGTATCAATTACCTACCTACTGGTGTTGGTTTATCCTTAAGAATAACAACGATATCCACATATATTGAATCATATAAGTGTGATATGATTCTTCGATACTTTCCTCCGACTGTCTCATATTCACTTTCTGTCAATAAACTTGTTTTGATGATAGTGGTATGAGTGACAGGATCGATGGTCAGGAAACGAGGCTCAACCCCAAATTCTGAATTTTTATAGTGAAAATGGAGCCATCTGGCATGGACAAATTCAATAAATAAGTTCATTATAAAATTGTTTTTTTTTAAAACTCACTCAAGTCTAACTAGCAATACAAAGTAATAGTTTTCCTAAAGACATCTTTTCATTTACATTTAAAATTCATAACAGCTTAACGTGCACTTTAACTAAGACACTAAATTTATTACGTTTAAGTGAATACGTAATTAAAGTTTGTATGTTTGAACATTTTAAATAAAATATTTCTTACCTGTAAGCCAGTGTCTGTGATTCATCTGTTGTGGCTGTAACGGTAAGGTCAATGACATCACCATAAACAATACTCTGTTCCAGGGCTGGTTGTTGTGTTATTGTTATGGGCACTGTAAACAGTTTAATAAAAGAAAAGAAGAAATAGTCTGCAACGTTAGGTGGGTAGAGATTTTTACACAACTGAATGTTTATTTCTAATTTCTATCATATACCATTTTAGTTCCAAATAATCTGAGTTGATTGAACTAAATTTTGTTTATATTTCTTTATTAAAAACAAGCAACCAAACCCGTCCAAGGACGTTCCACCACCTTTGGGTGGCATGTTGTAACTCCCCTCAAGCAGCCGTCTCGACCGGCATACATGTGCATCACTCAAAAATACTATTCATTATAGTTAAAATTAACAACTCATCAAAACAGAGCTTTTGACTATAAATCCCAACGCGCATAACTCAAAATAAAGTCTTGGAAGAAATATTGCACCAAATATAACTCGTTTTGAACGTCCGCGTAAACGTATTCAATATGATGGGATGTAGGAGTCATATGTGTTTTAGGGACCAATCGCTATCGATGACCGGACAGAACATTGCCTTTTATTATATAGGATATTATTTCTTGAAATAATTTTTCTACACAAAATAGTACTTAGAGGCCTTAAAATAAAACTTTAAAACGTACATAGAACATTAAGACATCCATCTCCCCATACTGTTCCTTGACTATTTGTGACTGAACACTGGACACACAATATATCTCTGTCCTTGGTGACCACCTTGACAGTTAGTTTTTTGTTTTCAATGACAAATTTACTTCGATCTGAAAAAATAATCATACATTGTATTCATAAAGGTTGTAGTAAAGAGGCACTAAAAATTCCTTTCCTTATTTGAAAAGATTTGTAATCAGCAGAATAATTCATGAAACCCATGCTACTAATAGACACATCAACATTACCCGTGTGTGGTCCAGTAGCTTCACCATTGATGTACCAGGTGGGTGCTGATGGGGCTTGTTCATTAGATGCAGATCTGGCATCGCAGTTAAATACAACATCTTTTCCCTCGGATACTGTCTGATCCCTGGGTCCATCAACAAATATAGGGGCAGCTGCAGTTATAAGGGGGAAATATCCCCTACAATTAATTTTTGCTAAAATGTTTCAGTATTTGCACATTAATTATTTTAAATAAAAATTGATTTCTTTCTGAGGCATATCTCCATATAATCAGATCAACATTCGCAAATCGGTTGTGATGAGAAATGAGACGTTGCTTAATGTAATAAATAAAAAAGTTAACACTTCAAATAAGGACAGCAACCCAAAGGTAGTCGTTGAATTTTTTCAAAATTAAAATTTAAAAAATGGAGTGATTTTATAGAAATTGGAAAATGGCATTCAATAACATTGTTTAAATGCAATTAAAACTTTAAAAATAAAATATATAAAATAAGATAGTAATTGCAATATGTTTAAAACATATTGCAATTTTATTTCCTGGAAAGTTGCGGAAACTCGGCTTAAATCAAACAAATCTCAATTTCACCAATTTTATTTCATTTTATTTTGACTATGAAACTCACTGTGAAATTTTCTTCATATACTTTGCACAAAAGACAAAATATAATATTATAACTAATGTTGAGAGGCATTTTGAAAAAACTCTGAGATCGCATGGTGTTTGAGTATGGTGTGAATTCAGCAATGTTGAACATTTACGCTGTAACAAGAGGCTGTGGCTTCATTAGAGTATGGATGTCGTTTTTCAAGATTCAATTATGTTTTCCCTGATGTGTATATTGCTTTATATTACTTGCTACACTGCTGGAAGTTTATCTTTAAGAAATATCCTTAATAACAAAATGGGTTTAAAAAAAGGATTTTATAAAACATCTTTTATTCCAATGCACTAATAAGGAAAGAATAAAATTTCACATGTCTACAAAAATCAAAGCTTGTACGCCACGCAGATTTGTTTGTCGAGGTCAATACTCTCCATATTGTAATGATTGTTGAGTGAAATCTCATACCCTGAAGATTTGTCGTACAAGTACATTTTCTTGTGTACTCTCAATCATTTAGTCTCAGTGACACACTGTATATTTTTGATGCATTATTGTATATTGAAAGAGATTGACACATAATTCTTATAATTATGAGTCCACATGGTATTTTACAACTATTACCCATACCAATGTATTTCCATGCTTGGCGCCAACGTTTTTATTTTCTATACATGAGAAAATTTATTTTATTTCTTTTGGTACATTGGATTTTTTTTTAAACCTGCTTTAAACCCATTTGTTTATTTACGAATTTTTTTTTATTTTAAGATATTTTAATGTAATTGTTATGTCTCTCACTTCTGGTTAATTACTACAGCAGACTGTTTCAGTTTAGTCACATTTAGTGTCTTAAGTCTCTTATCTGATCAATTTTATAAAGTCCTTTTTCGCTGAACATGCCATCTCCAGATAATTTCAGCGACCAAGTAACCTAGTTTTTTTGTTGTTTTTTTTTACAGAAAGCCTACAATTTCATGGTAGCCAGAAGCAATGTGCCCTCAAAGGTTCCCTCGACAGTTAAGTGCATCTTAACAAACTCTTGTGCAAAAATGTACAGCATCTATTTTTTGTGCAAAATGTACAATAGTAACCCCACCCCCCCACCCCAAATAAAACGCAGATAATCTTAAACTTTGTTGCGCAGTCATTCTAATTTCTTTGTTCTAGTTCTCAATCCCGGACATAAAAAAGGTAAATATTTTAGACAAAAAATAACATTTATGATAGAAAATAAAAATTAATAATTACTAACATGTTACATTCAAGAACACGGCTATAGCATTAACGCTGCCTGCACTGTTTTTAGCTGAACAATAGTAATTCTTTTCATCCTCTTCTGTCAGAGCCGAGATTGTCAGGCTTCGACCATCATTTGAAATGGAATATTTGGTATTGGACGTTATGGGTTTGCCATCATTCGTTGACCACTTAATGGACGGTATATGCGGTGCTTGTGGATCGCTGGAATAGTTTCAAACAAAATTATGGCCACACATTTATGTAAAATACGTAATTGGGTTACGGACGTGACAGTAATTAAGACGTCGATATACATTGCACCTAGGCTTAAAATATCGACACTACGTGATGTTCTGAATATCAAGGTCACCAGACAGCAACGATGAAAAATATCATTTACATTGTAAATGATGTTAAAGTTTATCATAACAGGGCAAACTTTAATTTCAAGATAGCTGGCATTTGTTTACAAATCCAGTTAGTTGTTTAATTTTAGTGATAGAATATGATGTCATTGCTTTCACGGATATAAAAAGGAACATTCTGGCAAAGTTATAACTTTTGGAAATGGCGTTCTTTTTAAAGAAATCATACATAGAATTATAAAATAATGTTCAAATAGTTTTAAAAAGAAAGACGAACGTACTCGAATAATCTAAGTAACTTATTTAAATTTAAAATTGCGCTAATCTTAATGTCACGGTATGAGAATCGCTGTTGGGAACTGTTGTTAATGGTAGTTGAAATGAGTTCAACCGTTAATAATTGTTAGGAGCTCTGGTCACTCATAAGAGGTCATGAGTTTACGGGAGGCCTATAAATAGTATGTGTGTGGGTTAGTCGGTGGGACACTCGGCGATGCAGATCGAGTAGTGATACAGTAGAGTCACGGATAGATCATTCATGGTAGAACAGAACTAGGAGAGTTTAGTCTAGCTATAATATTATGTGGAGATATTAGAGTAAGATATTACTGTGTTAGTGTGGGAGACCACTAAATGATGAGGGTAAGACGTCTAGACAAGGGTCATTTTATTCCTAGATGCACTTTGTACGCTTATATAGCGCAGTACACGAGCTTACGACTGTGCTCATTTGCACTTTACAACAATTTCAAATAACCTTACAAAAGACATTGAATCCACATATTCCAAAATGTACACAAAATCATGTACACATGTCAAGATATGTAAATACATCTTTCATAAACTGGTAGTAGGATGGAACGAGATCAGCGCACCTCATTGTCTGTAGATATATATTTATGTGTGTGTGATATTATTACTTACTATCCAGAAAATACACATTCTAGGACTGCCGAACCATGTAGGAAAGCCACGTCACCAGTGTTTGTGTATTGCAGCTGAGGCTTCACAGGTCTTGAATCTGGATCAATATATTGGAACGTAGAGTTTGGTAAAGCAATTTACATTATTGAAGCTAGAGACAAACAATAAATAATGGTCGAGCCTTACTGTATTTAAATGAAAAGATTAATTTAATAATATTTACTCTGGAATTAAACAAACCGTAAAAACAAAGTTTTTGTCTAAAAATCCCTAATAGATGAGACATAAATAATAGTATTGATTATTAGCATTTACATTTTCAGACTGAACGTGACTGATCTCCCCTTGCTGTAAAACACAAGGAAGTGGTAATTTGTAAATGCAGGTATATTGAGAAGGAAGTATCTTATCAGCTATTTGTTGTTGTTTTTTCGTTAATTTAAGTCAGCTTTTTGTACTTGAACAAGAAAATACAGTTCGTAATTTTACAATGCTAACAATTTTGAGAGCTTATTGATTCGACTGCAGTTAGGCTTCAAAACATTGTTCCGTTAAAATTTAATCTAAAAATAGAACATTACTCAATGAATTATGGTATTGTCTGGTTTTAAAAATGATAAGCCATATTAATGCTAATTAACAAGGAGGAATTTGCCGCCCCCTAAAAATTGACGCCCGAAGCATTTGATTGGCTCATGTATTAAATTGATTGGATAAAATAATTTTCGCTTTTATAACAGGAGAAGCTGTCAAGATTTGCAGAATAAATTTAGTTGCCAACGTACCAGTGTGACGTTCTTAAATTTCTTCAACCTCTTGGTTTTCAGTTCAGTAGCATAAGTATCAGAATATATATATATATCCAATATGGAGTTTAAAGTTTTGGCAGTGTAAACGTTAACATATATTAGGATAGATAATTTACTTCTTTTATCAAAATTCTTATTTTAGTATTTAATTCATTTTGATAAAATTTCAATTCTTTTTAAATCCCTTATATTAACTTTGCGGCGTCTCATCATCTCATCATCTCATGGGCGGGCGGAAAAACAAAAGTCAAAAATGACCCACTTCCCGTGATCCGATCGAGCTGAAATTTGGCACACTGACCCGTCTGACCTAACAATGCATCGTATCAAAATTTCAGATCGATCGAACGTACCGTAATTAAATTAATGCATTTTTATTTTATCCTTTTATGAGGTATGTAATTCAAATTCACGGTTTGTTATTGTTTTTTTCCACGTGAGTTTGAGTTAACGCTTAGACGTCGACCGTCGTGCCAACACCCCCTCACGTCCCATCCCCCGTTAAAAGACAGGGGACATCACTCGGTGTCAGTCTGTAAATATTTGTGGCGGTGGAACATAATCAATACTTTTAAATAAGACTCAAATATAAGGGATTTATAGTAGAAAACTTTGTTTTTACTGGTTTGTTTTTAAATCCCTTATATTAACTTCGCGGGCGTCTCATCATCTCTGTCTTGGGCTGGGCGGGCGGAAAAAGAAAAGTCGAAAATGACCCACTTTCAGTGATCCGATCGAGCTGAAATTTGGCACACGGACCCGAATCACCTAACAATGCATCGTATCAAAATTTCAGATTGATCGATCGTACCGTAATTAAATTAATGCATTTTTAGTTTATCCTTATATGAGGTATGTAATTCAAATTCACGGTTTGTTATTGTTTTTTTCTTCCCCTTCCACGTGAGTTTGAGTTGACGCCGACCGTCGTGCCGACACCCCCTCACAACCCACCCCCATTTATTAAAGACAAGGGACATCACTCGGTGTCAGTCTGTAAATGTTTGAAAATAATCAATACTGTTGGTTATGTCTCATATATAAGGGATTTATAGTCAAAAACTTTGTTTTTACGGGTTTGTTTTATTTAAATCCATTATATTAACTTCGCGGCCGTCTCATGGAATAGGCGGGCGGAAAAACAAACGTCAAAAATGACCCACTTCCAGTGATCTGATCGAGCTGAAATTTGGCACACTGACTCGTCTCACCTAACAATGCATAGTATTAAAATTTCAGATCGATCGATCGTACCGTAATTAAATTAATGCATTTTTAGTTTTTCCTTATATAACGTATCTAATTCAAATTCACGGTTTGTTATTGTTTTTTTCCCACGTGAAAGTTTGAGTTGACGCTTTGAGGCGACTCATCAAAGATCCGGGGTGCTTTTGTTTACATTTTACGTGTCGCGCTGAGCTCGGTCAAGCAAATCGGTGACCAGACTTTACCCCTCTCCAGGGTTATGAAGCAAAGTTGAGTTAAGACAGATTCAGTCTGTATGTTTGTCGTGTTTGAAAATAATCAATACTTTTAGTTATGTCTCATATATAAGGGATTTATAGTCAAAAACTTTGTTTTTACAGGTTTGTTTTATTTTCTAGTCTTATATTAGCTTGCTTTGTAAGTTTAATCGGAACCGTCCAACTATCTGTTTATAATTTTTTCACGTGCCCAGTTCACGCGTTGACGCCGACCGTCACTGTTCACACCCCCTACCGTCCCTGCGCCCAGGGGAGATAATAACCAGGGGAGATAATTCTGTTTCAGTCTGTAAATGTCGCGTTTAAACATAATCACTACTTTTAGTTATGTCTCATATATAAGGGATTTATAGTCAAAAGGTAAGCTGGCTTTGCACTTACTGTAAAATGCGTAGACTAAAAAGTAGAAAATTAGAGCATTTTTAATATAAGACTAGTTTTTAAAAAGTGTTTTTAAGGTTAATTATTACACGCTTTTATTTAAGTCACAATGTTTGTATGTTGTATTCATCCCCCCTTCCTTCAAATCTTGAAACGTATAATTAAACCACTTCTGATGGCCCTAGAGATCTCCAAATTTTACCACAGATAGATCTTGTGAATGCATTGTGTCAAAATTTCAGATCGATCAAATGTACCGTATTGAAATTATTGCATTTTTAGTTTATCTATAGTCTATATATAAGCATCGGTACCCGTCTGCTTTTTTGACATCCATGTGTTCACCACGTGCACAGATCACCGTGGTATAAAACGTTGGGCGGGCGCTTATGAGGTGTTTGGTATAAAAAAAAATAGTGGTAAAAAAGATGTGTGGGCTTCAGAAGTGAATTTTAAAGAGTTTTTATTATAAGTTTTAAAAAATAGCTGTAAAAACAAAGTTTTTGACTATAAATCCCTTATATATGAGACATAGATAAAAGTAGTGATTATGTTAAAAGCGTGTCCTTTTTTTAAAAAAAATTTTTTTTTAAATATTACTTATTTTACACGCTTTTATTTAAGTCACACTGTTTGTATGTTGTATCCATCCATCCTTCCTTCAAATCTTGAATCGTACAATTAAACCACTTCTGATGGTCCCAGAGATCTCAAAATTTTACCACAGATAGATCTTGGATGACGATGCATTGTATCAAAATTTCAGATCGATCGAATGTACCATCATTAAATTAATAAATTTTTAGTTTATCTCTATTTATCACTATTTGGAATGTATAGTTGTCTGCTAGAGTTGACCTCCACGGCTCACTGGTTTCACTCCAGCCCTGGTTTACCGAATTCCCGTGTTTACATCAAGGGCAGGGGAGATCAGCGCGTTTCAGTCTGTAAATGTTTGTAAATAAAAGCGTGTCCCTTTTAAAAAAAGATTTTTTTACATTTTACTTATTTTCATTTAAGTAGCTAATTAACGACGAGAATTTCGTTGCCCCTAAAAAGTACCGCTCTGGGCATTCTCCCCCCCCCCTTTTGCCTCCCTCTCGCTACGCCACTGATTTCAAGGTACCCTGACATTTTTATCCCTTTTATTTTGCATTAATATGCCTAGAATTCATTGTTATACACCTGAATAAAAACTTACTTGTAACCTCTCTTATTATTAACCTTTGAATCCCTCCAAAACGTGTTTCTTTATATGTTGTGATGCAACAGACATATGCGAGGGTTGTTGTCTCATCAGACTTTTTGACATAAGTAAAGTGAAGGTTTCCTGTGTAAAATAAAAATGATTATATTACAGTGCTTATTTGAAAAATCAATGTGTAAACCTTTATACTATAACTAGTGTAAAAAGCCTGCTAAGGCTCACACACACGCATAGTTCGTGTGTTGTTTCTGTAATTGACGTTCTGTGCTAAAACAATGACTTCATATAATATTTTTACGGCAAAATTTTTTATTTATTTATAATAATTTTACGCGCCTTTTTGCGCGCCTTTCGAGCGCCTTTTTGTGCGCTTTTTGGGGAGACACACGCATACTTAGGGCGATTATGTATTAGATATTAGATGTATGCTAGCTGCAGAGGTAATACTTGAACGCTGGCAGGGCGAATATCTATAATCTTAAATAAACTTAAACTAAACTTAAGTATCTTAAGTTTGTTTACGATCAGCTGTGTTATAATAATTATATTAGAATAGGAACTTTAAAAATAGAACTTTAAAAGTTTTTACGTATCGTATAAGTCTCAATAATAATTGATTTTTGAATAGAAATAAAGTACACAAAACATTAAATTACCAACGTTTTTTCCCATGAAAATTGATTTTAAGTACCATTGATTACGCATACTTTTAAATTTTAATGATTTTACAAATTGAATAAAAAAAATAACAAAAAAGTATGAGGTGGAGTGTTGAGAGTGGAGTGTTTGGAGTGTTGGG
This sequence comes from Ampullaceana balthica, assembly GCA_944989445.1. Lineage (NCBI taxonomy): Eukaryota > Metazoa > Mollusca > Gastropoda > Lymnaeidae > Ampullaceana > Ampullaceana balthica. Next base: position 330,109 of record CALYLW010000618.1, read on the forward strand.
GACGCGATGGTCGAGTGGCAGCACACTGGACTGTCGTACCGATGGTCACGGGTTCGAATCCGTGTGAAGGCAAGGGTTTGTTCCCGGGACCTAGGGCGTCCCTGAGTCACCCCGCTCCGAATGGGTACCTAACAATAGTTAGGCGGCTGGGTAATGCGTGGAACCCACAAAGCCGTGGCCTGTGAATGCTGCATCACTTGCCAACAGATCATCTGTCATGGTCTGTGGACGCAACTATCTTCTGCATAGAAGGAGCGTCTGTATAGATAAGATAAGATAAGAAGATAAGATATGAGATCCGCTGGGTCTCATATGTTGAGACCCGTGTCAGGGTATGAGAATCACTGCGAATGATTGTTGTGAGATTGTTGTGAGCCAGTGTGTGATTCGGGTCAAGGCGTGGGTTGACAAGAGTTCAATAATGATGTTAATTGTATTCACTCGGTATGAAAGTTAGACAGCCGGGCTGTGTATATATAGTGTGTATGAGACAGAGAGAGAGAGACCGAGTGCAGAGGTCCATAGTCCTTGTTAGGGCTAGACATTAGTATAGAGCGTTGGCTCTGTTATAGCTGGTGACACATCGAGGTGGCTCGAGTGTTCAGCGTATTAGGGACAGAGGGTCCATGTATGCACTTTCAAGTGAGTGGACATTGTTGAATGGAGTACGTTGTGTACCTGAATCAGATGCTGTAATAGATCTTATTGATGAATAAATAAAGGCTTGAAGTATACGTGAACAAGAGTCGAGACTTAGTCTTCTTTTATCCAGAACCCAGAACGCAACAACCCGCTGACATATCACGCATGGTAATTGATCATGCACGCTGACTCACACTTCACGCGTTCATTGACCCTCATTCGAGAACAATAACAGGGAACACGGCACATGGTGGGATCCAATCACAGTACAAGGTCAGGTCAGCTTGGCCTCTTGTTGGGCATCATATTGTACACTTATAAACAAGGATTTGGCAGACCAATTGCCTATTTTCTAATATTCGTGTGGGCTCCGTTGGTATAATGGTTATATTTGTATTAAGTTTTATTTATCCTTGTTAATAACTTTTTTTTAAAGTATGAAGTGTTAATTTCGTTTAGTATAAGAGTTAGTGTTACTATTTTGTTACATTTAAATTGTAGCTATTTAACACAGCTGCACCGTTGCCAGAGCAGCAATCAGTTGGGGGGGGGAGGCACAGAGGCACAGCAGGTTAACGGCACTAGAACAAAGGTGACTTAACTCCAACACTGGAGCAAAGGAAGACCTGGGGTGTAGCCTGACAATAACTAACGAACGAAAACTGAATTATTTTCCAAAATATATTTTTGCTGCTCAAAATATAAAAATTTTAACTCAGAAACACAATTACCTTTAGTAAATGAGCACTAGCAACTGAAAAACATTTTTTTTTAAAACCGTCATGAAAATCACATATCCGACAGAAACTGCTGTAAAATAAAATCTATATAGAATAAATTATAAGCCTAGATTCTGACAGTAACCAGATATGCACCTACCTAAACGATCATTGTACAAACGACCACCGTCAGTATCAATAGGTCTTGTGTGTTTATAATTGAACCAATTATGAGCTATGTCATGTGCAACAACTTCACCTTTGTTGGCACATTCCAAGTTCACATACGAATACTCATCTACAGACTTAGAGGTTGGAGCTGCGTCTGTGAAGGGCTCCATGCCTGTCAATAACATTTGTAATTTAATTGCCTTTAGAAGAAATCAAAGAAACTAAAGGTCCATATTAATTCACAAATTTATGCAAGCATTTTAAACATCATAATTCAAAACAAGTCGGACTGCCTGACTCTTACGTTTTTATAATAGTTTAAATACGAAAGCGAGTGTCAAAGAAACATTAAATAAAAAACTCCTTGAAAACACAAAAGATAGCCGTGCACTAATTTCAAGCTTTATAAAGAATTTAAAGTAATGGCATGCTCTTATTTAAAATGTCTATTTAAAACTGTAGAATGAAGTGCTCTGTTCAAAAACCCTAAAATAAAATTAAAAAACGTAAAAAAACAAAGTTTTTGACTATAAATCCTTTATTTACGAGACATAACTAAGAGTATGTTCGTTAAAATACGCATCGCAAGACAATCCAAAAAATCAAAAGTAGTAGCCATGTCTCATATATTAGGACTTATAGCAGAGGCGTCACTAGGGTTGGTGTCACCCGGGGCGGTAGCTCATGGTGTCACCCCCTCACGACTTAAGGGGTCGTCCATAAATGACGTCACGCGATTTTGGTCGATTTCTTTACCCCCCCCCCGGTCATCACTTCGTCCCAAAAACGTAGACCTCCCTCCAATATGACGTCACAAAAAAACCGTATTTTCTAATTGCAAATTGGCTTGTTGCAAATTATTTTTTGCCATTTAAATATGTATTTAGTGTAAGTCTGCACTCTAATATCGTAACACATGTGAAGCCATTGAAAACTTAATTGAATAAATAGTAAACAATCACATATTTAAGTAGAAATTGTATATAAAATTGCGCGTTTTTTTATGTGCCGTCACAGTTCTCAAACATCCCCTCCACCTCGTCACACATCGCCACAAATGCGTGATCCCCCTCCCCCTGGGCAAGCGACGTCATTAATGGACGGCCTCTAACCCATAGAACTCCTACGAGTCTTACAGTGTCAAATAAAGGGAACATACAGAATTTCACATTTTTGTGTCACTCCTTGTAATGTTGTCACCCGGTGCGTTCAGCACCCCTTTAGTGACGCCACTGCTTAGTGTAACTTACTAAATAATTTCGTGACGGTGACCCGTAAACTAGCACACAACAAAAGAGCGCAGATGAAGATTGGAGGCGTTTTTTTTATTACCACGTTTTTATTAACTTGCTTTCGTGTCTGTCTGTCCGCAATTTTTCAAATCTGCCAACGTAAAATTAAACCACTTATAATGGTTCTAGAGATCTCAGATAGATCTTGGACGACAATGCATTGTATCAAAATTTCAGATCGATCGAATGTACCGTTATTAAATTATTTAACTTTTTAGTTTAACTCAATATAAGCATATGTCTTATCCGTCTGCTCTTGTTTACATTACATTCACGTGCCGAGTTCACACCAACCCCGACCACATCAACCATGTTTAACATCAAGGGGAGATCAGTCATTTTCAGCTTGTAAATGTTTGTCGGGCAATGCGTATTATATTTGAACATAATCACTACTTCAAAACTCACCAATGCATACACTTAGACTAAAAAGAATAAAATAAATAGAGGTAAAAAAGGATTTTAAAAAACCACGTTTTTATAAGTGGACTAAAAAGAAGAAAAAATTTTAAAACTTATAAGTTCAAGTACTTTGATTTAATATGACTAAAAACGTGGGGCGGGGCTTCAAAATCTCATCCTAATTTAGAAATACAACACAAAGATATGTGTTTGGTAAAAAAAAATTAAAGATTCATACTTTAGAAGGCAAAAGAGAGATCTATATGTGAGAGAATGAGTGAACTACATATGTTAAACATTTTAAGCGCCCGCCCCACGTTTTTAGTCATATTAAGTGACAGTACTTGAACTTACAAGTTTTAAATTATTTTCTTCTTTTTAGTCCACTTATAAAAACGTGGTTTTTAAAAATCTTTTTTACCTCTATTTTTAATAGATGTACTACCAACGAGGTAATCGCTTTTATGTTTGCGCCCATTCGTCGCTCCTTAATCGTTTAATTGACATGTGACAACAATTTAAAGAAGTAAAATGTTCCCAACATATTTCAAATAAGCCTTCAACTAAAAAAAAATAATTGTTTATCAATAAATTAAAGGAATTTTTTTTAAAGTTTAAGTCTTGTGTGTCATACTTTAAGAGCATTTATTATTTTTTAAAAATAAAAATCAACTAACTTTTAAACTAGCCCAAAATGTAAGTGTAATTTGGATTACTTTTGTAACTTCCAAAATTAAAGTCTATCATTATTAACGAATTATTTAAGCCGGAAAAGGTATAAGGTGGCATTTAGACTCAAAAATATTTCGAATAAATTCTCACTCTTTCCCTCTTTTAACAAAGTTAAATAAAGGATTCACTTGCTTATCTTTACTGCTGCAAGAATGTGGAATTATGAATTGTAGACAAAATACTTGAATATAGCAGATTAGGCTATATCTTCAATAATATTGTATATAATGTTCAGACCAGACGTTTTTGAACTTCAAACAATTCGTCGCTACAGTTGCGTAGGTGCGGTTCTGATAAATTAGGTTTCTTGGAATACAGCGTAAGTCGGGACGGGATCAACGTAACTCGAGACTACCTATATATAAATGCCTTTAATAAATATAAATAAAACAAAATCATTAACTCAAAGATATTTAATTCATAATTCTCCTCTTAAAAAACAACAACAAAGAAACCCCATATTTTGATTTTGATTTATTTTCTTTTAGAGAAAAAATCTTCGTCCCCCCACTCCCAACTGTGGTGGAGAGAATAATGAGGTGGGGTGTCGGTATCTCTAAGCCCAGTTGGCTTATATCAGGCGTCGTCTAAACTTTTTGCATGGCGGGCGATATTCCTTGAAGTAAAGATATTCGCGGGCCGGATTAAAATAATATTATAAAAGTGGCATAGGTTGAGAATTTTTTATTGCAAAATGTTAATGTGAAGGGTGAAACTGAGATCTTTACTGCAGTAAAGAGGTGAGGTCAGGCTCAATGGATACGTATGATATCTTATCTTATCTTATCTATACAGACGCTCCTTCTTTGCAGAAGATAATTGCGTCCACAGACCATGACAGATGATCTGTTGGCAAGTCATGCAGCGTTCACAGGCCACGGCTTTGTGGGTTCCACGCATTACCCAGCCGCCTAACTCGTGTTAGGTACCCATTCAGAGCTGGGTGACTCAGGGACGCACTAGGCCCCGGGAACAAATCCTTGCCTTCACATGGATTCGTACCCGTGACCGTCGGTACGCCGGTCGAGCGCGCTGCCACTCGACCACCGCGTCTCAGGTATGTGAGAGTCACTTATTCTCATCCTCACACGATTCTTGTTAAAATTCATAACTGAAAATGTCTGATCACACAAGTATGTCGAACTAAACAAGATCATCAATTTTTTAGTAAATGTTAGAATCTCTTTGAATCTCTCTTTATCCAACTGACTGTAAAAGCAATGGGAGAAAGCTGTGGTCTGCAACGACATTTAGCATCAGTTTGCAGCTGAATGAGTCCCATATGCAGATTACCGGAGTATTATCAGGGTCAATAGAGAAGGATGAAAATTAAAAAAAAACATGGTGTCCTTTTCAATAGTTTCAAAGTCCTGAAAGCGTCTTTGAAATTCGTCAGCCATTGATGTAATATCTGCAACATACTTCTGCATTTGCTAATTGAAGCTTCTTTCTGGAAAAATGTGTCATGATTTCCTGTAGGGAGGGGAAATGTGTGGTATTAGGCTGCATTTGAAACAGTTGCCTTTCAAAGAGTAGAGTTGTAGCTTGTTCCCAAAAGCATTGATATGTGAATATAATTGGCTTAGCACTGCATTGTGCCTTTGAAAATGTGTGTAGATGTCTTGTCAAAATGTGCAATCCAATCAGTATCAGATAGTTCTGGAATTGGTTGTTCCATGTATTGGCCAATTTATTTTTTAAGTGCGTTGAAGCGCTGACGTGCTGTCCCCCGACTGAGCCATCTTATACCATTGTGATACACATCTTCGAATTCTCCCTGGATATCAAGAAGATACTGCTGAAACTGGCGGTGAAAATGGGATTTAGAGTGAATAGAGTTCATAAGTGTTTGGCACAAAGAACTTGTTGGTGAATGATACAGTGAAGTTTAAAATCTTTGCCAGCCTCTTCGCTGACTTTGATATAGACACGTTTTGCTAGTCAACTGTGTTCATCAGTCCTGGCAGGGGCACCATCAGTAGTAAAAAGAGAGTTTGTTTACTTGGTAATTTAACGTCATTGACAGCAGAACAAACAGAAGCAACTAAATTTGTTCCCCTTGTTTGGTTTTTAAGACTGACAGTCTAGTAATTGCTAAACAACAGAATGTTATTGATTTTCACCATCATTTGACGTACTCAAAATAGTACAAAATTTCGATTTGTCTTATAAATATGATGTTTTTAAAGAAATAATACCTTAGTGAATCAAATACTTCAGATAATGTCGAGGGCCAGTAGAAATTGCATCGCGGGCCGGACTTTGGACACCCCTGGCTTATATCATTTAAAATAAAAGACACCGCTTCTCATATTTCCAACAATGGAAACGTCAACCTCAGTGCGGCTGTTTCTTTTATATTTTTCCTAATTTGTTTTATTGTAGTTTGTTGGGACTGTTTTATCATTGCATGTTAACTGATATTTTTTTATTGAATAGTTTAATCAAACAAGTCTTTTTTTTTCTTTTTTTCTTTCTTTTTTTTACATAAAATCGTACAAAGTAAATTGTTTGGTTTGGGTGTCACCCCTTGATGGGTGTCACCCGGGGCGGCCCGCCCCCCCTGCCCCCCTAGTGACGCCACTGACTTATAGTAAAAACAACATTCTACTACAGTCTGCCTGCTAAATTTCAGCTCGATTTGATCACGGGAAAAGAGTTATAAAAAACATGGTTAATATAGTGCGCACAGCGAGACCGACTAGCAATTAATGGCATTTACATTTACAGATCGGGAATATATTTTTTTTAAAGTATCGTCAATATAATACGCACCGCACCGCTCGACAGGAAAATATAATAAAGTTTGTTCAATATTATAAGCACCGCGACACTCTAGCACAAAAATTAATATACTACATAGAGATAAATAGAGATAATCTAAAAAAAAATTCATTAATTTAATTACAGTACATTTGATCGATCTGAAATTTTGACAGATCGTTTTTATCGTCGACGCGATTCTGCCTGCGAAATGTCAGCTCACTAGCATACGAGGAAGTGGGTTAAAATAGATTAATCGTTAAAAAATATTAATCGATTAAAATTAATGTGATCAATTAAAATTCTATAAAATTCAATAACATATTTTAAATATTTTTTTCAAAATTTATTAATAATTTATATATTTTTTTACTTACATATTTTCCCCTCGTATTGTTATTATTTATTTAGACGTGCATATGCAACCAAAAAGTTTTTTCTTCCTTATTTCTTGCATAGCAGAAGGCATTACCTGTGCTACGTTAACAAAATTTGAGAGCCATGGACTTACCGTGACTTAACCGATTTCGCGAAGTAACGAATCGCATCTTAACGGGATCTATATATTTGCTTAATTAAAAAATAATTAATCGAAATTAATCGACTAATCAATTACATTTTTTTCTCGATTAATCGAACAAAATTCGTTCCATCAGTACCAGCCCTAGTTACAATAGTTTGTTGTTTAATCTATGCGGAGTCGTTTAACATCATACCATATGTTCAGGTTATTTCGGTGAATCGATAAACAGATGGGACAAGAAGTTTGCGAATGGATTATTCATAATGTTGTACACTAAAAGACGCTGGGACTTAATCAGATGTTATTTTAACCATTCGCAAATTATCTCTGCAAAACCTACTAGACATCACCCACGGTAATATGTCAATTAATTATGTTAAAAAAAACTACGTCAAATGACTTACGGGTCTGATACACTGTTACTGTTGGGGAAAAACTGGAAGCGGTGATTCTAACACCACTCTGGGAGGTGAAGACAGTGCTGGCCACGCACATGTAGACATCTTCTTCTCTCCTGGTGAATTCGGTGAAGGTCAGGTCACCAGTTATTGTATTGTATTTCACAAACTCATTAGAGACGAGTGGTGTTGTACCTTTAAGCCATTTGTAACTAGACAATAGAAAAAATATGATTTTAGCTAGTTATATAACTAGAAATTAAAATCGCAAAGTCTCTGCTACTTTGGTCGATATTTTAACCAATCATTAAAAGAATAATATTATTTGTAATATAAATTAGCGGCTGGATAGCGAAGTCAATAGTGTGCTCGCCTCACAAGCTGAGGTGCGTGGGATCTAGGCCACGTTAAGCCACAATAAGAATGTTGATTAATGACAATTGCAAAATAAATATATATTCTCCGCTGACTTGGAGAGGAGATGGGCGCCGCCAAGTCTACCGAGCCCCGATAAAGCTCAAATGGAAACATTAGAACCCCCTACGACCACGAGGTTATGGGAAACCAAAAATATAAATATATAACTTAAACACTTACAAAATAGTGATGTTCGTAGCATGGCTCTTGCTTTGATATTGTTGGGAGCTTTAACACTAACATTATAAAGATGATGTAACATAGCCTAAGCACTAAAATTATAGGGATATATTTAACTTAGCTCGAGCACTAACAGAAACTGTACTTCATGAAAGGAAGATGGATTTATGTTTCCCCCCCGTCACATACAATTTTTTTTTAAAAATTAACAGTCTATATTTCTAACTGCATAAAAATTAAGGACAAAATACTGATTAATTTTGCCAAGTGGAAGCAATGCTAAATGAAAAATTCTAAATATCCGTTAAAAAATGTTATGAAAAGGGAAACAAATCATCTTCAATGTACAGATAATTTTCCACTCAAAACACGTTAATATTTAATGACTTTCCTAATATAATTACAATTATAGCATTAAGAACTTACGTTGGATTATTAGGTGTACTGTTAGCTCTGCACTTGATTATAAAATGTCCTTGGAAATGTACGTATCTCACATGGGAATTTCGAGGCTCAGTAATATTAGGTGGTGAGCGTACTGAAATAAAAAAAAATGTAAAAAAACAACCAACAAACAAGACATAAAAATAAATCATAATTGCATATAATTTTTTAGAAAAGTGATACAATTGCTTTTGAAATCATCAATTTTTTTTTACAATTTCTACATTCTACAAGATTTGACTGCTCTACCAGAAGCTATAATATATATTTAAATAGCTGCACTTGCCTTATTTAATCATTAATGTTTTAATACATTGTTTTACAAATTTTGTTTTCAACAACGAATTTTAATGTACGCGCTGTCACCACTGTTTACCAAATAATTTTTTTTTAAATACCTGTAAAGATTTCCTAACAAAGAGCACAAAGAAAAAGATAGGCAGTACAAAGTAAACAATTAAATGCCCGATTTAGCTTCTAGTTTTTAACAAAAAATGTGTATCATTTTGTTTAAGCTGTCCTATTATTTTGGGCGTTGGCTTGCGACAGGGTTATACACTTTTAATACTTTTCTCTTCCAAAAATAGGGGCCTCGGCTTATGAACGAACTGACTATAGAACGAGTATATACGCAGAAGCGTAACTGGATTTTTGGCGCTTTTGGCTAATTTATTTTGGCGCCCTTGATAAATTGACAAGTTTCAGCTGCGTGATTTTTCGTTTGTCAGAAAAGTAGTTAAATTTTTCTTATTTTATTTATGACAATAATTACGTAATCTGACTGTGACAGTCATACAAGGTGAATATAAAAAATGCATAATACAGGAACAATACTAATTTGCAGTTTATTATTTCCTAAATAATACCCAAAAAATTGAGGTTTAAAAACGGTATATTGTTGTGTTAATAAAGACTACAGCAAAACTTGAAGTATCCTGTAATATAAATAAAAACAATAGTGTCAATGTGTCATACTCACGATCTAATACATAACGATAGAAACTCACAATTAAAAGTAAATTTAAGTAACACTCCAACAATCCACTCCTATGTCCTATATCAAAGGTTCAAAGCTTAACTTTTCTTGCAAAAGTAGTGATTATTTCATCGAAGTTTATTTGACTGGTAAGCAGGGGCGGATTAAGACTGCACGGGGCCCCTGGCTGCAATTCGAACTGAGGCCCTATCCAGCTAGCGTCCCTTTAAATAAAATGATTGCTAGCAGCTAATATAAGACTGTCACTTGTAACTAGATAGTCCATTGGTTCCTTGTTCATAATGTGTCTGTACTCCGGGATCGGATTCATCAAAAAAACCGAACACAAAGAAATAACTGTTTGCCTGGAAACTAAAATTGAGTGTAAAAAGATAAATTAAAAAAAAAGACAAATGAAAAAAAAACATATGCCCCCGCCGGGAATCGAGCCCGCTATCACTTGCGCCACAAGACAACACGTTGCCTCAAGACCACGAGATCCTGACGATTGAACTAAATTTAAAAGATATAAATAGTATTCATTAATATTTCTCTTATTGAGCCAATCAAATCAAGTTTTTCGATACTGAGGCTACCGGGACCGAATAGCGATCAGATTTAATAGATACGTTTTTATTAATTTATTTAATGTATGATATTTTTAGGGATTCATGCAAACATTTGTCCACCTTTATTATAAATTATACTAAATTTGGGGGGCTCCTAAATCATCGGGGGCCCCTGGCCTTAGCCCGTTCACGCGTAATCCGCCATAGCTAGTAAGTTCACTTTCGGTGGACAGAAGCGCTGCATATGATGTGCGTTGTTGACCAGAAGTCGATCTCAAGTAATTTTTGATAATTTTTAATTTGCTGAAACTCCTTTCAGCAGTGGCTACTGTGGTTGGCGTGTAAGAAATGTTTTCATAGCTCGTTCTATATTCGGGTACGATTCTTACAATTCCAATTTAAAGAGAAAATTTAGATCTAAATGAAACATTTCTTCGTGTTTTTGTTTTGAAATCTTTTGGTGTTTAAAGCATTTTATTTCAATTATAAATTGCTCTTTACTTTATTTATTTTAGTTTTCGAGTTAGGGAAACTGGCGTAATAGGCGCAGATTAATCAAGGACAATGTTGATATTGAGAGGGGGGAAACAGCCATAGCGGCTAGAAGGCTTGACAGGAAAGAGAGGCGGTGTCTGATGTTCCATATGAAAGGAGCCAACTTGCTTTGACAAACTGACATAAGCCTGTGAGAGGAGACACCTTCCCTCCCTCCCACCCACTTTTCTCCCTCGACAGTGGGATGAGGATAGTAAGATTTTTCTTTTTAAAATAAAGACTGAAATATCATATTGACATTTGTATGAAAAGAAGCCCCGCAAAGGCAACAAACAGTATAAAAATATTATATTGGATTTAAATGATATATATATTAAAATATAATTAATTATTCTCTAGTTTGTTATCGAGGATAAAAGTGAAATACAGTCGGACGTCGCTAAGTCGAACTTCCTTAGGTCCAAAACCTCCCTATATCGAATTAAATTGTTAGGTCCCGGCAAAATTACACAAGGCTAATGTATTCTAGATCTACTTAACTCCAAGATTTTTGGCTTTCAACCTCTCTTAGTCGAATTTTCCAAGGCGTTTGGATTATTATTCTGGAGTGACATTTCTGAACACGTATTCCGTAGAGCCACGTAAATGGACGTAAATTCTTATTTTAGTGCATTCCACGAGGGATTAAGCGACCCTTGCAAGTACAATAAATGACAAAGACAAGAAATAGGAGTGGTAACTAATTTGCGTCCCTTTGCTGCATGATGTGACTCTTTTTAAAAACAACAATCTTACTCCCCCCCCATACCACTGTGGAGGGAGTAAAGTGGGGGGGGGAGGGACGGTGTCTCCTCTCACGGGCTTGTGTCATAGCAAGTTGCTCCTTTCATATGAAACATCAGACACCGCCTCTCTTTCCTGTCAAGCCTATTAGCTGGGATGGCTGTTTCCCCCACCTCTAAATATCAACATTGTCCTTGATTAATCGGCGCCTATTATGCCATCTTCCCTAACTCAAAAACTCAGTAATTGGATTTTTTTTCTGGGTTCTATTGAGTTCGATTTATAGAGGTCCGATTGAAGTTAATAAAAATAAAAATTTATAAATTAGAGATTTAGTGGCGCCCTTTTGAGCTGGCGCCCTTGGCAACTGCCCCAATGCCAACCCGTTGTTACGCCACTGTATATACGGTATATAGATTCTTATTATAGCTTTCTTCAAAGAACTTTTTTTAAATACATATAACATCTAGTTCTTTAAATATTTCTTCATTTTCTTTTACCACAGAAAAGCGGTTAGGATTGAATACACGAATGTTTTCTTTTAAAGCACTTCTTTCCAGTGCCAAAAACAAAAATGAAATTGCAGTCAATTAAAAAAAACAAAAAAACTTATATAGTTTCCACTGATATCAGTGAAGCTTAATTCATCAAATTTAGTACAAGGTCAACAAACTTTTTTTCATGGCCAGCCGGATAGTTTACAAAATGTCGAGCGCATGCCGAATAGCCATTCTATATGAAAAACTAAGTTAATGTTTAGCCCAAAGGGTTAATCGTGGGTCCGATAAGGAAGGTAAAAAATGTACTTAGTAAAAGAAATGAATAGAAATAAAGCGACTAAGGGGCCGTCCATAAAGTACGTCATGCTATTTTTGACCATTTTTAACTGACCCGGTCACAAACTGTCACAAATCTAGGAACAACCACCCCCCCCCCAAAGTACGTCACACTTTCGAAGACATTTTTTTTATTAACAAAATAATTAGAATTTAATATAAAACACCGTCACGTCACACATGACCGGACCCCCCCCCTTCCCCCTGTCACACTTTCTTTCATCCCCTCTCCCCCCTCTGGAGCGTGACGTACTTTATGGAAGGCCCCTTATGACAAATAAACATATCTGCATCAGACCTAGTGAGCACATTATCCGAATCTCACAAACGTAAGCACCAAGAGAAGTTAGTGAGATGCGTGAAACTGACAGATGTCTTTCGAGCTATCATTAATGTTTGGCTTAGAACTGCTGAATCCAATCAAGTTAATAGCTTTCAAATATTCATCGGTCAACATCGTTCGATGTGTTGACTTCACGTACTTCCTTTTTGCAACTGGTAGCTCACAGACAAAAGTTGTTCCAAGCACTGATGCGATGCCAGCGGCAAAGTTCTATCAGTTTCTATCAAAAACTCGTCATCAGGTTAAGCAGTGGTAAACTTCACTTACCGCATATTACTCGTTCTATAGCCCGTTCGTTCATAAGCCGACACCCCCCACCCCTCTTTTGGAAGAGAAAAGTATTAAAAGTGTATAACCCGCTCGCAAGGCGACCCCACAAAAATAATAGGACAGCTTAAAAAAAAGGGTACACATTTTTTTTAAACTACAAACTAAATCGGTCATTTGAGAACAAAATTTTTAAAACAATTTCTTAAAACATTCACAAAAATAAATAAAATGATTAAATAAGGTAAGTGCAGATTTTTAATAAAATATTATAAATTATACCTTCTGGTAGAGCAGTCGAATGTTGTAGAATGTAGAAAAGGACATTGATGATCTACAAACAACACCGATATTCAATATCCATGCAGAAATCACTTATGACCCGCTCATGAGCCACCCCCCAACTTTTTCCTCTAGATTTTTTCCAAAAAAGGTCGGCTTTAGAACGAGTATATACGGTAGTTTTCCTTTCTCTGTGATCCTCTTTTAATAAGTTATTTGCATGGGGGTCAATGAGTTTAAGCGGGCAGTTCAACTGGACATCATCAGGTTTGCAATCTAACGGATTCCTGAAAATATGAATTTAGCCTTTAAATTCTGCCTATGTCTGGAAATCCACACAAAGAAACGATTCTTTAAGTCACAATGATTTAAAAAATTTTTCTAAAAGGAAATTTAAGGTCGAAAATGTTTATGATTTTGTGAACAAAACTCTTCTAAACAATTCAAATGAGAAAAATATTTTTGATTCCAGTTGTGATTGTAACAGTGACAAGTTTCACCAAAATCTTTCAAGATTCTGTAGTGATCGCTGACGTGGTTATTAATCTCCTGAAGTTTCACATAATTTGATTCACAGAGAATGTGATTTTGACCACAAATGACAACTTTGACTGCCAAGTCCAAAATCACAGCTTTAGATAGGTTCTATGTTTTTTCAGCGGAGAAAGCATATCTATTTTTTGGAGCTTGTAAGAACTAAAAATGACTTTATCACTGCTATTCGGTGATAAAGCGTCACAGAATTCAGAATCAATTTCTTCAAGTAACATCTTGAGCCTAAGATGATCAAATGCATGACACAGAATGCCATTCACAGCAGACAAAAAAACCGATAGGCAGTAAGCAAGGAATATCCAAGACTCTCTTACAGTGTGCTTGCTTGCTGTTGTAATATGCAGTGAATAAAACGAGTGTCCTAATTTTTTAATTTTCCAAATAAATCAAAATCTACCCCACATGACCCTGCATCACTCAAGTCACGCTTTTTTTATTCTTAATGTTAGCTCCTGTATTTACCCTTATTCCCGCTTGTAGTTCACTTAACTAGTACAGCCCTACAAAGAAATCCTTGTGAATTATCTTTAAAATAGATCCCTAGTTACAAGTTTTTTGCATATATGGGGCAGGGAAAAATTGGGTGATTTGTGTGTTACTACAGTTACGTCAGCGCGTAATTTAAAGTTACCCAATATCCAGTAAGGACTAGGCACGGAGAGAAGTAGGGCAAACATTACAATTAATCTTTTTATTAAAATTAGATAAAATAATTGAAAATAACTTTTCAAACATTTTGGCACAAGAAAATTTAGAGTTTCTACCGTACGTGTGATGATATTGTAGAATTTTAAATTTAATATTGACATTTTACCAGCACATCTCGAGTTCCATCTGCTCTATAAAGCACATTCATTGTGCACGTACTATTTGCCGCTGAGATGACGTCGCGGGCTTGATCCGGCCACAGTGCAAAAGTTTGGTGACCCTCTGTCACGTGTGATCGAGTTTGATGACAGAGGGGTCACGTGAGTGAAAGACAGTTATTCAAGATGGCTGGAATGTAGTAATTATGTTTCCACGAAGTGTAACCTCAATTTGATATTTTGTGTACATAGTGTTCGTATCAAAGTTATTTTGTTGACAATAGTACTTCAAGGATTTATTGCACGAATGTTTGTTTCATGTGAGAACGCCTACAATACAACAATGTATATAAAAGCAACTAGTTACACCCTGATAAAGTTGATATAAAAAATACCCCAAAAAAGCTTACCTTCTGCCTGACTGTGGGATATGGTGTTTAATGTAACCACTAATACAAAGAACCACATCTTGGTGAAGTCGTAGATATTTAAAGATTGCTGACACACTGGAGGACAGAAATTGAAGAGAAATCATACAGCCATGATTTCTAAAATAACACTGTTTTATTCACGTACTTTACAAGAATACTTTTGTCATTTCATTCTCCATTCCTTAATTTTATGTGTGCTAGATCACGTTTTATTCTTTATTTATTTGATTTAAATTTCATTTTTTAAAATTTGGCATGATTTCTGTTATTATTCATCCATTTGTAAATTTAATGGCCAAGTTCAAGATTTACTCTTCACTTCTATCTTTTAAATGCCGTAATTTTTAATTGATTAAATTATTTACATTGTTTTAATTTTAAAGGTATGACGCTTTGATTAATAATGAAATTTGGCGTTTGGAGTAACTTTTTTATATTGACATTTTCTTACCGGATAATTCTCTCCATGTCTTTAATAGTTAGAAGTCGTTGGAATTTCAATTGATTTATCGGCCTATTTGTGGCATATATATATATATATATATATATATATATATATATATATATATATATATATATATATATACATAAATTATATATGGATATTACTTTCTTCTATGAAATGAATTGAGTATATTTTATCTATTTCAATTTAATGCTACACCTTGTTTACAGAAGATTATTATCTTATCTTATCTGTTTACAGACGCTCCTTCAATATAGAAGATTATTGCGTCCTACGCTTATCTATGGTTTGTGTTTAGTGATTATTACACTATTCCACTGAGTATCTTTGGTATATAAATAAACTCTACTGCGTCCATTCGGTAATATAATTATTCTATGTACTCTGTTTCATTTGTATTACATAAGAGGTTGTAACAATAACAAAAGAATTATGCACGAACCTTTTTTTCTCCTCATCATAATAATAATTTGTGTAATGATAATGTTATTGTTCTTGTAACAGGAGTGTGTTCTAATAGAAGGAACTTCACAATTTTTTTTTCAAATTGCAAATGTATCTAAACGTTTCTTCAAATCTTCTTTCTTATTTTTAGAGGCAAAAAAAAACAAAAAAAAACAAAAACAAAACAAAACTAAAAAAACAACAAAAAAAACAAACTGAAAGTCTAAAACTGATTTTTTCTTCTTTGTCTTGATAAGTGCAAATAGCAAAAAACTAGGCGTATAAACTCATTTGGTTCAATGCACACTTTCCTCCATATTCTTGTTCTTGACGTTGGAGGAGCAAACCTCTAAGATTCATCTGTTACTAATTTTTTTTAGATGCATTAAGGGAAAAAACTTAAAAGAAAAATGGATAATTATGTTTGTTCAGAATCGGTTAAATGGCTTACCGTACATAATTATTAATAGCAAAGATCTATAATACACCAACTTGTCCCAGCAATATTTGTGAAACCTCACAAACTAATATTTGAAAAATATCCGGAAAGAATTGACAAGGAGTTTTGCTAAAATACTTTTTTGCGAAAGGCAGAAAAAAGTCAACTTTAAAATTTAGCCTGAAAACAGTTAAACCGATGTTATCGAAAAGAGTGATAAACTATTTCAAATTATATAATGAGAAGAATCCTGTGGTGTGAGAAGCATATTGCAGTGACTGTAGAAAAAAAAATTCAGTCGCAACAACAAAACGGGCGCTTAAAACTAACTTTTCCTCTTTAGCCAATAAGATTTACGTTAATCTCAGAAGTTTCGTCATCATTATAATAAAAAATTAAAACAACTACCTCATGCTTTATCTGTGTGTAAATTGATTTAATTATTGCGTATTTGTCTCAGAAAGCTGTTAGCTATTTTGTTTTTAAAATGACTTACTGTGATATGGTGTGACGCACGGCTCAAACTTGTTACTCCAACAACAACGCTGTCAAAACTCACATCGTGAACAAAAAAAGATAAAGTTTATATGTAAATTTTTTTTTACGCTGTGAGGACAGGAAGTGGGTGGATTCGTGTATGTGAAGTACCAGGCGTACACAACAAGTTGACGAGTTTTTTTGTTTTTTTTTACTTTGCTCACTACGGCGGGATGTTTTGTGGATATCATAGAACCAGGATGGCATAAAACTGTACACCACTAACTGTTTAAAACATGCTGTAGGGCGGTTTTGAAGTGGTTGCGGAAATTTCAAAGCAAATAAGCCACACACAAAAACATGCTCTAATAAGTCAGACAGCCATTTGAAGATGATCCGGAAAAACATCATAATTTACACATCAAAGTTCACATGCCTAATAATTAACATACCAATCTAACATTAAATTTGTTTAACAATTATTTTTAAGAGAGACAACTTTCAATCCTCAAATGTTAAAAATAGAAATTTTATTTGTTGTTTTATTGTATACTGAGACATTCATAGCCATAAAAATGTAGATTTAAAAATCCTATCCTCCATCTTTAAAGCAGAATTTTATAATAAAAGAATAAGATCCATATGATATTTTAATGCGAGTAGTTTATGAAAAAAATGCGTTTCAAAAGTAATACATTTTGATTACATATAAATTATCTTGAACTAATAATACAATTAGACATAAAAGTACACCAACAGAATTTGAAGAATAATATGTTATCTATACTAAAAACTGATTTTTTTCCCTCGTATGTGACCTTATAGTTTCAACCAGATTAAGATGAACAAGGTATGGAAAGTTGATGCAAGAAAATTAAATGCAAACAATGCCTATAAATAATTTGATTGTAATAATCAATGTTTTTCAAATTCGGTCAACTGTTTTTAAAATCGAAATAATCTGAATTTTAAAATATAAGAGTTAGAGTTACTGGTTTTCACCATATAAACATTTCATTTCTTCTCTCAAATTTGACGCAAATTTACATTAATTATAAATATCATATTGCTTCATTTGATTATGTGCGCGTACAAGCTCTAACATCCATTATTCTAAATTAACCTCAATCTGAGAAAGTAAACACTACCTATAAAATCGATCCAAAGTTTTTTCGACAAGCAAGAGCTCAACCAGACACCACAAGTTAATATAAAGGATTTAAAAATGTTCTAATGCCTACAATAAATAGAAGTAAAAAAAAGATTTTTAAAAACCACGTTTTTATAAGCGGACTAAAAAGAAGAAAATAATTTAAAACTTATTAGTTCAAGTACTTCGATTTAATATGACTAAAAACGTGGGGCGGGCGCTTATGAGGTTTAACATATGCGGTTCACTCATTCTCTCACTTATAGATATCTCTTTTGCCTTCTAAATTAGAAATCTTTAATTTTTATACCAAACACCCACCCCACGTTTTTAGTCATATTAAATCGAAGTACTTGAACTAATAAGTTTTAAATTATTTTCTTCTTTTTAGTCCGCTTATAAAAACGTGGTTTTTAAAAATCTTTTTTTTACTTCTATTTATTTTAATTTTTAGTCCACTTATAACAACCTGGTTTTTTAAAATATTTTTTTACCTCTATTTATTTTACCAAACACTCACAAGCGCCCGCCCAACGTTTTAAAAACATTGTGATGTGGCCACGGGGCGAACTCACGAACTCACAAAAGCCGACGGTACAGATGCTTTTATATAGACTATAGATAAACTTAAAAGTTCAATAATTTAATAAAGGTACATTTGATCGATCTGAAATTTTGATTCAATGCATTGTCATCCAAGATCTATCTGTGGTAAAATTTTCAGATCTCTAGGACCATCAAAAATGGTTCAATTTTACGTTGGCAGATTTGAAAAAATCTTGGACAAACAAACAATGCCCAAAGAAAGCGAGTTAATAAAAACGTGGTAAAAATATAAGAGTGGGCGTCAAGTAAATTTGTTGTCGAGATTTATTACCTGCAAGTTTTTATTTTTAGAGTTTTTCAGTGGAATTTCATCAAAGTGAAGATTTGTCGTACAAGTAACTCATATTAAATCCTTTATATTAACTCGTGGTATCTGCTTGCTTGCTTGAGGCAGGCGGGCGGGGGGTGAAGAAAAAACTTTAGATTGATTTTTTAACCCTCTTCCTCGTAAGTTAGCGAGCGGAAAGTTTGAAGGCGGACTCGTGGCGATGATAAAAATGATGTATTAAAATTTCAGATATATCGAATTTCAGATATAATTAAATTAATGAATTTTTAGATTATTTTATTTATCTCTATGTAACATGTTAAATATTTTTGCTATAGTGTCGTGTTGCATATTATATTGAACGACCTTTCCTGTTGCGCGATTCGGTGCGAATTATAGTGACGTCACTTTTTTAAAAATATATATTACCGATCGGCGCGCATTATTTTAAACATTTTACGAGACATAACTAAAAAAATTATTTTTAGATTGTCCTGCGCTGCCTATTATAATGAACATTCTTTTAGTTATGTCTCCTATATAAAAGATTTATAGTCAAAAACTTAGTTTTTTACGTTTTTAAAAATATTTTTGTGTATTAATTTACAGAAAGTGATGCAGAAGAAGTTTTAAAATATACAGTGCATCCAAGAAGAAATCGGCCTGGCCAGACATTTAATTCGAACTATAAATCAATTTCATCAAATTTGAATTTGAAACTTCTTGCTTTTCATGAATCAATGAAACAATCATTGTAAAATTGGAATTCTGACAGGGTCATCGACGACTCACAGTATACTTGAAGTCAAGGAAAATTCCATCATCAGAGGAGGGTTGGTGAGAAAATCTGACCAAAACCTTAAAAAGGCTGAAAACAAATGGATCGCATCTGAGATATCACAGCATGGCAGCTCAAGGTAATGAATCAATAATAAATACCCCGACAGTCAAATTAAGTAAAAAAAAACATTTTAAAAACTCATCATGCAAATACCACACGTAACAATGGTAAAAAAAAGCAACGACAGAATCAAATAACAGACTGTCTCATATTTTTTCGATATGTCACTACGCCCAGGGCCGGATTAAGCCATCTTGGTGCCCAAGGCACAAACCCACATTGGTGCCCCCTTCGTCCACAATCCCCCATTGACCGCTGGTATGTTCTATATCAATCAAACCAACTAACAAACAAAACAGTTGTTAACACACAGGGGTGTCACAAGGGATTGCTGGAGGTGCGGACCGCACCGTGTGACACCAAAGGTTAAAATTATGTATGCCTCGTTAATTGGCATTGGCATACTCGGAGGTCTATGGGGTAAGTTGTGAGGGGGGTGACACCATGACCTACCGAAATGGATGACACCCACCCTACTGACGCCGCTGTTAACACATATGTTTGTACTAGTATCTTTGAAATAAAACCTACGATAAGTTATTTCTGTATTAAAATTAATATTTAATTAATTTTGTAATAATAATAGACAAACGTACTGTAACTTTTTTAATAGATGAGAAAGTCAGAGAAAGCAAACCTTTAAATTCTTTATTCTAGATTTACATCCGGCAAAGTACATCATCCTAGTTAATTTTGCGCAAAATTTCTGTCTCCATCATCAGAAAAGATAAGGAATGAAGCCTTTCTTATTTCATTATTGATCTACTTGGATTTTGTGTACTTTATAACTGAGAAAAAATCGCTCAGTTAAAACATTCGTAAACATTAATGTTAAAAATATGCGCAAGTCCATTTCTACATTGGAAAAGCAAACTGGGTGTTGTCTCTATTACTTTGTATAATTCTGCATGACTCAGCGTGTTGTTTTCAGATTTTGATGCACGAATCTTGTGGCGAATATATGAGTGTAACTTTTGTACTTCAGTATATAACTTATTGTTCAGATCTTCTGGATAAGCATTTATCAGTCCTATATAACACTGAGATGTTTGTGGTACATCGAACACACAAGAAAATCTTAAGTCAATATCATTATATACCTATTCTCATCTACCCATCTCTGTCTCATGTTTGTCAACAATGGCGTAAAAAGCAAATATACGAAATTTGTCTCTAGCTTTCAGAGATACCTCAAAGGCATCACCATCAATGATCACTGTATTTCATGCAAGTGATCTGCTGGTGAAGAATACAAATCAGCATACGTTTTCAAGTTAACGGGCTCATTTTGCAGAGCTTGACTAAATCTGTGAAAATGTAACACTTCTTCACAAAAGACAAGCGTGAGAGAAAATTCTAATTCTTGTATCTTCTTTGAAATTTTTGTCTGCTTCTGTTCTGGTGTCCCCCTTCTGTGACAGGTCTTATTGTAAAAACCCTAACGCTTCAAAAATCTGAGGATAAGACTTTAGAATAGCTTTAGTTCCAACAGCATGTGCTTCCCATCTGGTATCGGAAAGAGAGTTTACCAGCGTTCAATCCACAAAAGCATCCTTTTAGAATCTTCCATCTGTTGGTTGAAGCTGAGAAAAAAGTATAAATCAGTTGCACTATTTGGAATAAGTTTACTGCCTCTAAACAAAAGTCAACGGCACTTCTGCCTACCAGATTTAGTGAATGGGTAACACAGGGTATGTAGATATAAAACTAATTTTCCTCTAGAATTTTGTTCTGCATGCCCTTGTAATACCAATACATATTAGTTGCGTTATCTGGGACTGACCTCTGCATTTCGCAAAATCAATATTGCAAACTTCACGTAAGTACTGCAACTCTTTGTTAGCCATTCTTTCACCGGTGTGACTTTGCAGCTTCAAGAACAACGCTTAACTGATCTATAAGTGAAATATTGGGTATTGACAAGCTGAAATAACCGGAAGCCTTTACTTCATCTATTATTACTTGATGGACTTTTGGGGACATAATTTTAATCAGTTCTTCACATATAGTTTGGGATACATAAGAAGGATTTCCTTTCCCAGAATTTCCTTATTTCGCAATGTGTGATGCTAAAAATGGATCAAACTGACTGACCAACTCCAGCAAACCTAGAAAATTAAATTTTGTATTTATCCAAATTATTCAATTATCCCTTTTAAAAGCGATTTCAGGGGTGGATTAAGATTGCACGGGGCCCCTGGCTGCTATTCCACCTGGGGCCCTGTACAGCTACTTTATTATACAATTTAATATGTTTGGGGTATCTCAATTTAGTCTTAAATCATTGGGGGCCCTTAGTTTTAGCCCAATCAGCCTTTCATTTAACCCGCACCTGTGCGATTTAATATTACATTTGCGATTTGCTAATGTCACGTCGATTATGGACAAAATACAAATTTTTCTTGAGGACTTGTGGTGCCCCCCCCCCAACGCTTGGTGCCCATGCAAGGGACTTGTTCGCCTATAGGTTAATCAAGCCCTATTCATTCAACAACAACGGTTGTGTTCGAAATATGTTAAGCAAATGATAAAAGATATAGACCCTATTCGCTCTGAAGTTGTTTCACAGCCAGTTTTAAAAGTTTCTTCATGACATCCATGGAGAATACAAAGATGTTCTGTATCACAATGTTGTAAGATTGCTCAGTTGCGTGCACTTCAGCGCTCCTTCACACTTAAATAAAACAACCCCGAAAAAAAAATTTTGGACTATAAATCCCTTATATATGAGACATAACTAAAAGTATTGATTATGTTCAAACACGACAAACATTTACAGACTGACACCGAGTGATATCCCCTGGCTTTAAAACCGGGGGAAGGGACGGGAGGGAGTGTGAACATCGACGGGTGGCGTCAAATAGTGAAATCAAATGGCAAGTGAAAGAAAAACAATAACAAACCTTGAATTTGAATTACATATGTTAATAGAGATAAACTAAAAATGCATTAATTTAATTACGGTACAATAAATTGATCTGCCATTTTGATCCGGTGCTTTGTTAGGTGACACGAGTCTATGTGCCACGTTCAGCTCGATTGCATCTCGGGAAGTGGATCATTTTTTACTTTTCTTTTTCCGCCCGACGACGAACGACAGACAGAGAGAGAGAGAGAGAGAGGGAGAGAGAGAGAGAGAGAGAGAGAGAGCGAGAGAGAGAGAGAGAGAGAGAGACGAAGTTAATATAATGGATTTAAAAAGACATTCGCAATTCACGGAAAATAATAAATAACCAATTCAAGAACTGTCTGATCCTGCGTGGCTGGCAGATTTTGCATTTTTAGTTGATGTGACAAGACATTTAAAACCTGCATAACACAAGTCCTCAAGATCACAATGCAGTATTAAGCCATTATATAATAACATATCAAGGCCTTTTGGAACAAGATGCAACTTGTTCAAAGGAAACGGTCTCAAATGCAGTGTAATACCTTATATTAACGATGACTACAGGAAATCATGACGAGTTTTCTAGAAATAATATTCAGTGAGTAAACATGTTGTAGATATCATACCATTGGCTGATGAATTTCAAAGGCATTGAGCCTTATCTTGCCTATTTCCTTTATTCAAGATCTCAATGATACATTTGACATTAACATTTTGCAAATATAAATTTCTCAACGCATGAAGTTTTATTTATGATCTTAAACCTTTACTTCATTAAAAGTGGCCCGCATAACAAAAAGTTTGGACGTCCCTGGTTTAGACTTTTTCATTATTGCAAAGCAAGCAAAAAAAATTCAAACTATAAATAGCAATGATGTAACTTTATTCTCAATAAAAAAGGGCATACAAAAAGTGTTCAGAAAATTAAGTTCAGTTTTCATGACTATGTCGTTTATTGTAAATTTATTTTTATTGTTTGTTTTTTCCTAAGAAACTTCAACATACGTATTAGATGACATATATCTAAACATACTTCACGAATGTACACAACTGATTGTTTTCCCTCTAAAAAAAATCATAGCTACAATAATTTGCAAATTTATTTTCCTGGTTTTCCTGGAAAAACAGCTTCGTGTGCTCGGGTTAGCACTACCACAACCAGCACGACCTCAACCAGCGAACTGCCGACTGAAACCACATTCTCGAGAGTAAACAAAAGTAACCACGTACACTGGCTCTACAGCACAAGGCTCTGGCTATTCAGGAGGACAGGAAAGAGCAAAAATCTTCTCTTTGCAGTAATTCTTCACTACTGTGTAGTATTTTTGGTGGTAACACAACTTTAAAGATTTACAAAAAACAGATATAAATTCTTATTATTTAAAGAATGTATTCATTTTAATTGTTTTTGAAGGAGAAAAAAAAACACTTTGATAAATGGTTTCAAATTTAAAACCACGGTTTATTTCCCTTGTGGATCATTTGCTGTATCTCCTAGCATACGAAACTTTATTTGAAATTTAAGTTAAAGCATACAGTCAGTGTAATTTTCTTAGAAATGTTATTCGGGTTATAGTACTTCTCATAATACAGTAATGATTTAAATAAAATGTTCATTTAAATGATTAGCTTAGTTGGTTTCTTTAAATTTTCTAAATCTTTACAACAATATAGAGATAAACATTCGCTACAATATTACATCATTTCTAGGATTTTTAGTATCTTAAATACTTATATAAAACAATGTTATAGCTAATTTTCATTGAATATTATTATTTGATATTATTATTTATTTTACAAATTGATATATTAGAGGAGATTCCTTATTTTTAAATTTAACTTTTATTTAAATTAGTAAAAAAAATTGAGATTTTGTCATCTTTTAAGGAATTATGTGCTTTTCCAATTAATAAAATTAAAACACTCTGGCAAGAAAAGCCTAGGAAATTGTGTTTCTATATTTTATATTAGAGTTGGATTAATGTATTTAATTTTCACATTCTTATCAATAAAGAAGTAAATATTTTTATTTCATTGACAAAAAATGCATCAAATTGTTTACATGTTTTTTTGCTTCTTTGGTGAATTTTTGTAAATATATTTAGAGTAAACGATCTGTAAGTAAACACTTATATGTGTTGCATTAAAGCGTTTATATTATTTAAAAATATAAATATTTATTGTCACTGTGATGGTGTAGTTTAATAATATAAATAATAATTTTAACAAAGTAACTTACTATTTAAATACTAGTTTGTGCTGCGGCGCCGTGGCGCCTGCGGCGCCCCCTTTTTTTACGGGCGCCTATGGCGCCCACCTTTTTCAAAAGCTCAACTAACGGGTCCTTGTATGATAAATACGTAATATTAAACTTTCTTAAATGTACAAAAAGTATTTTATAATGGTTTTATATTTTATTTTTTATTTTTGTTATTTTTTATGTCAAAAGCCCAAGTAACTTATCTTTGTATGATAAACACGAACTATTCCTGAAAATTAAACAAAACATTTATATAATAATTTTTACAGTGCTCATCACCACACGATTTATAAACTAATTTTAGAAAGCAGCGCACCAAATTACTGCATCAAAAAATAACTAATTGAGTCAATCAGCACTGCTTACAACGCAAAATTTTAAAAAAGCAGAGTGATTTCCCTTAGCGTTAGGCGTCAGTGATAATTGAGCGTAAATATATATAATATATTTTATAAAAACCAAAGCGCTTCAATGCAACAATTGTATAGAAAAATAAATGTTAAAGCATTCGAGAAGACGGTCTGTATTCAATTAGACTTTTATTGGCTCTCCATGATATTTTTAGTGGAACGATCACAATACTTGTTTTCATTAATAAGTAATGTACATTGTGAATAATAAAAAAAATCCTATTTTAAATCTGTCAAAGGTCTTGGTGTCTTAAGCCCAATTCAGACAAGTTTTTTTTTCAATTATCCAAATGTTAATTTTTAATTCCTCACATCAGAAATATAATGGCATAATTGTAACAATTGACGGAAGAATTTGAGTATTAAATTATGGCATTTTGTGTTTAATTTGTAATAGCGATATAAGAAATACTGAAATTTTTAGGGATTTTGTTTCGTATGTGAGTATTTTGTTTTCAATTTAAAAATACGTATGTTTTCTCTATGTTTTGATAAAGCGATATAGCGATATAAGAAATACTGAAATTTTGAAGGATTTTGTTTCGTGTAAGAGTGTGTCAGTTTTTTTGTTTTTGGTTATAACTTTCACTGTACACCACCGATTTTTGTTTTAAAAATACGTATATTTTTTTCTATGTTTTGATAAAGAATTGAGAAGATAAATTGACACTAGATGCTGTGCGACATTATCTATGATTTAAGACTTCCTCTGTAAAAACCTACAATAAAATATTTTAAAAGACAATTTTTAATAGCTTTATGATAATGTATTATTGCATATTTGTATAGTAAAAATATGTCTAACCCAAAAGTATACAAAGAAATGTAATCGATTAATTTTTTTCCCGATAAATCGATTTTTTAAAATTTAATCAGTACTAGTCCCTTATTGAAACTAAATGATCTATTAACAGTAATTGTGTAATTATTATAAGGCATTGAACTCCTTTTGTCATTTCTTTCGAGCACAAAAGCAGTGTTTTTTTTTGATTTTCTGTTAATTTATTTGATTTATTTATTATTTTTTATTATTATTATTATTATTATTATTATTATTGTTGTTGTTGTTGTTGCTGTTGTTAAGGGTTATGACTTTATTCCACATTCGATCTTCCACCATCTTGACTTAAAATGATACATACATCCAACATGATCCAGATTAAATATGCCTATGGTTAGTGTTTATTTAACCCTGGAACTTTTACTAGTAACTTCGTAGTAAATTGACAAACCAGAACATGATGATTTACTTAACCAATGAAAGTTTTTGGAATTTGTTTAAAAAGAAACCTGCATTAAAAACAATCTAAACATTAGGAAACCTTGTCACATCTCTATGAAAAAACAACTCTACGCCAATAGCCGGATTTGGTAATGTGATTCGATTAAGTGTACCAACGCTTTAATAAATATACAGGAAAGTGATGTTTCCTTCTATTTGGCAATGTATACACAGATACATGACGTAATTCATTGTTTATATATTTAAAAGCAATTGTACACACACTTTTTCTGTTTTCGTTTCTTTAACATATAAATCAATTGACATGGCGATCCCTGTCTGTCTGTTCTTTTGTTATTTCACGGGTATACATTTTGGTAAGTAAATGATTTCAATAATCATAGAAAAGCGCTGGCAAGATTAAGATAATGACATTTTTTTTAAAGGGTAACACAGAAATAGTTGCTAACGTTTATTAATAACTCATGGACTGTCGTAGGATTAGAGAAGTGGGGAGTTGGAAAAGTTACAAAAAAATTCTAACAACGCTTTATAGCAGTGGTTCCCATACTTATTCGGCGTACCGTCCCCTTTCTAAAAAAAATATTACGCAATGGCAATAGAACTTTTTAAAATAATTTTTAATAGCAATTAAACAGAAAGATTTATTTTTTACTGTTTCTATCATTTTCCTAAAATATAGTAAAGAAAGCTGTAAATTAGAAACTTCGAAGTTTTAAAATAATTAAACTATTTTTGCATTTATAATAGAAAGTTAATACAAAAAAGTTATAGCATGGAAATCATTTTAATGAGAAGGATAAAACTGATGTGCTGCTACCAATTTAATCATCCTCGGCTCTATTTTCATCAGCGGTAATCTTAAATCTCCGCATTGACATACAATAATTAGATTCTTAAAAAACATGTGTCTCTCACCGCCTTGAATCCACGTCCTGTAAATATGGTGAAGGAAATGCAATTAAGGATGTATATGTTACAGTGCATATTATAAAAAATATATAGTTGTCTTATTTTGCAACTAGAATTTTTGGTAGCGGCTTTTAATTTGAAATTAAATTCATCATTATAATTTACTTCCATCATTTCTTCTTGAAACTGTAGACATTCTTTTGGGTATGCACTTTAAAAAAGATCCGAAATCCAATCAGGCAGGTTCCTTTTCAAAATATCATCAAATCGTTGATTAAAATCTAAATCAGAGCATCTAAGTCCTCACAATAAGAAAGAATATCTTCATCATTTTTTTCTGCTGATGATAAATTTGGGAACTGGTTGAATTCCTCTCGTAAAATTTATTTTTTTTTAACAGAAGAAGTTTTGTCACAAATTCAGAAATAATAGATTTAATTTTTATTTTATAGAATTCATGAAATCAAAGCTGAAGATTGTTTCCATTATTTGTTTTAAAGAAGTCGGTCAAGTAAGTGATGTAACTTTTTGGATTTGATTGAATTGGATCACGAAGCATCATTTTTATTTTTCAAGACATTCAGCACTGAGTGTAAAGAGTGTATGAAACCTGTCTCAACAGGCATCGTTTTTCAGCCATTGAGCATGATTATGAAGTAGCAAACTATTAGTTATACATCGGCTTCAACATAAGGCTGTTTAAAACCAACTGTCGTTCAATGATTTCCTGAATATTGTGCTGATTACATATTGTAATGAATTATATAAGCGTGCACCAGAAGTTTGGCAACTAAATGTTGACGATAGATGGTACAGCGTACTGTGAATGAATTCGGCACCCCCTTTTAAATATATAGGTAAATCCCTGTATCTCCATACTCATACATATTACTCAGAGGCATTTCTCTTCCTTTAAAAAAACTCATTCAATGTAAGATTATTGATTCATTTTTATCACCAGTTTTAAAATAGTTAGCAAATAATATATAGTGGCAAATAATTTGTTCTTCCTTTGTGAACTGCGCATATGCAAAAAAGTAAACCTTCAACTCCTGCAAAAGTTGACTGATCAAGTTGAATAGAAGAATGAAATATTTTTAAAAAGCAACACCTTCAAAATCTTAAACAATTTTATAAATTCTTCTCTACACTGTATTAAGGGTCAACGAAATTTCATTTATTATATCAGATGCCTGCTTGTATAGGACATAGCGTATTACTCACTTATTATTGATTCTTCACTATAGTCAATTTGTTAAATGCTTCTAACGCCCCTGTAAATTTATTAATCACCTCAATTGCACCTGTGCCCATCACCAGCCTCCTTGATCGCTGCAGCTAACCAGTGGGCGTTAACGCCCACTTTGGGAATCACTGCTCTGTAGGGACTTACCAAACTGTAACCTTAGTTTGGGCTGACGGGAGACAGAACACCAGTACGTCAGACGATACCTACGTAAACCATCGTATGGATGTAATGTGTGTGTGTGGAGATAAATTGGCCTTGGATGTATAGTATAGGACGAGTGGAAATGGCATTCGAGGGTTTGGATGGATGGATGGATGGATGGGTGGGTGGGTGGGTGGGTGGGTGGATGGATGGATGGATGGATTGATTGATGGATGGATGGATGGATGGATGGATGGATGGATGGATGGATGGATGGATGGATGGATGGATGGATGGATGGATGGATGGATGGATGGATGGATGGATGGATGGATGGATGGATGGATGGATGGATGGATGGATGGATGGATGGATTGATGGATGGATGGTGGTGGTGTGAAGTCTTGAAAAAAATTACTACACTAAAACTAACTCTTTTGGAAAGTCAGCATAAAATTGTTCAATATGGAAATGAGATTTAATTTTCCTGTCTTTGTCTTTACATTTTCTGATTATTTAATTAATTGATTTCAGCTGAAATATTTTTATTTTGAAAACTTCCGTCATTTTTGACGGGTAATACATTAGTTATATTTATGATTAAAAAAAATTTTCTGCACAAATTTAATCGAGAAATCCTATTAATTATATAACAATATCAAAAAAAATCATGTTTTCTGTAAACATTATGCTTTGTTGTTTTTTGGACCAGATTATGCTACCAATTAATAAACTATGACCTGCATTTCAGCATCAAGTCTCAGTCCTATCTTGGACAAGACGGAGATTGGAGAAGGAGAAAACTTCACAATAACCTGTGACGTCACGCGTGTGACAGACAATAGCTATGACTATTTCACTTATTTGGGAATGTCAAGAAAATACGAAAACGATGACCGTTCATACCTAATGTCGAAAGTGACATATCTCATGTGGTGTCTACCATGTGTAAGTAATTTTGAAAATAGAGCCGAGATTCGAGTAATTGTTCATTAGCATTTCAGAAAACTAATTTTTAAAAAAAATTATTTAATAAATACATTCTTAGAAACATAGAAACAATTTAAAAAAAATTAATGCAATGGCCAAACAAAATCAACAAAAACACTTTTTAAAAAAAGTAAATAGAATATTTTATGGGACACAAATTATTGTGTTTGAGAATAATTATGTGTTTTGCGGATCCGTAATCTCTATTCCCTCTTTGCCATAGAAATCAACAAATGGTTAACAGCTCCGACTAAGCGTTTCCTTGATCAGGTAGCACACGACAGACACTTGAAATCAGATGTCTATAAGTACACTCGATAAATCACTTCACAAATTTTAAATTATGTGATCGGTATATGATCATGACCATATCTAAATATATTCATAACATATGTCTGCATAATTACAATTACTTCAGAAACCTATATGCTTCAAAATCCAGCCTCAATGAGTCCGTCTTTCCGCAATGCCTACACAATCAGCAGAGCGTTCTGGTACTTCGTCCTCACGCTATCTCTCTGTCGCTCACACCCTCCTTCAACACCGTTTATTCTCTGTCTCCCCCGTCCAGTGACGTAGCTAGAGGGGGGTGGTCGGGGGCGGTACGCCCCGGGCGGCACACATTTAGGGGCGGCAATTGTGGGCATTTGAAAAGTGAAACCTATTCCGACAACCACCCTTTTTCTTTTGAATGGGGAAAACCAAGGTGAAACAAAAATATTCCTAATTTCTAGTCTTAATTAACGGATTCCCACAACATTTGTTTGATTACATAGTGGATGTTATAACTAACGCAAAACCGTTCAAAATTTTAAAATCACTCAAAAAAGGTATCGATTTTTTTCGGAAAATTAAACGGTATACGACGAGATGACGCTTTTATAAGAAAACTACACAAAAACACATCACCGCTGGGGACAATAATATATGCTATTAATATCGCCACGATGGTTTTTGCGTGGAATTTCGACATTCGCAGAATGATGCGCGAACAAGTGCATACAATTCATGGTAGTTCAAATATCGTGTTTAACTCACAACTCGCAAGTAGTAATTTATATTACCGCTTGATTTATCAGAAAATTATTATAAGGTAAGTTATTAAAAATTAAATTAATTTTGTTTTTATGGCTTTAAAGTAGCACAAATAATTTGTGTTTTTCATCTTGCAATAATGTCCATAGAACAAGATATTAAAATAATTTAAATGTTGATAGTATAATACACGATTTTTATATTATCAAAGTTAGGAAATTAAATGTATAAATATGATGACATACTAAAGTATACAATTTCTTTGTTTGTAAAAAAATCATTTATTTATAAATATAAAATAAAACAATAGTAATTAAAAATGTTTTTTGGTGTAAATTCGGAATACGTTTTATCTCATTGTGGGAGGAGGGGGGACCTGCGACCTCAGTAACTTTCTTTTGGCCTTTAAAAAATGTATAGTGTATTTTTATAAATGTGTATTTATAGGTATATCATCTTATGCGGCCTCATTTATTACTGCTCACATAAATATGGCATGCAATGTTAAACATGTTCCTCACTTCGTTTCAATTACAATTATTTATTCCTGTTTATTAATTAATAAAAACCATCATATAATCGACTAATTTGACGTCCATAAATGAGGTCATGCGATTTTGGCGGTATTTTCACCCCCTCCGCCGTCGTCACAAAAACTTAGACCCCTTCTTCAATTTGACGTCATAAAGTTTTGACCCCCCCCCCAACCATAAAAGCCGTATTTTCTATTTGAAAATAATCATGTTTCAAATCAAATTTTTGTCACTTAAGTATGTTTTTATTGCAGGCTGCACTTTAAAATCGTAACAGGCGTTTTACGTAAACGTCATTAAATAAAGTGTCAGTAATCAATATTTAAGTGGAAATTTTATTTAAAGCTGTGCGTTTTGACGTGACTTCACATTTTTCAAACACACTCCCCTCGTCACACATCGTCACAAGTGTAGAACTCCCCTCCCCGCCCCAGGTGCATGACGTCATTTATGGACGGTCCCTAAAAAGGGCTGCACATTGGAAATCACCCCGGGCGGCAAGAGTTATAACTATGCCACTGCCCCAGTCACTTAATTATCATCTGATCCACTGACGTTAACAGTCAGAGATCCCGTGATTCCCTCACACAAAAACATCCTTTAGCAAGCCACGGTATCTGACCTTGACATTGTGTATAGGCCTTGTCATTATATGACGGAAATCTATTAATAGATATATTGGGGTCTTTTTTTGGGGACAAATTTCATAAAAATTTAATTAAAAGATACAAGTCAATTTGTAAATGTGGTTATATTGAGAATAATGTATTATATCTGCTATTTGTTAATTCTTCGTTAATTTAAGACAGCTAATTTGACTTGAAAAAGGGCAAACAGTTTCGTAATTTCATTTTGCTAACAATTTTGAGAACATAGTGATTCGACTATATTTACGCTTCAAACCTTTGTTCCGCTAAAATGTAATATAAAAACAGATCATTACTCATATCACTTACATCTTTTTCCGGTTTTAAAAATGAAAAGCCCTATAGAATGTATCGATATTTTCTACTGAAACCACTGTCTGTATTTTCTGAGCATTTAAGCTACGAAATTGTGTGATCATTTTAGATTTTCCTACAACACCAATACTTTCAGGTTTATATCAAAGTTCCAATGAGTTCTATGTTTTAAATTTACGCTAAATTGAACATGGAGTCTTTCGAAGTTTTTGGGGGTTTTCAGATTGTCTTCTCCTTTAAACTGTTCAACATACTTAACCTGATAACCTTGTAACTTTCTATCATGTACAAGGCTGTAAATACAAATTTGTATCAATATTAATATAAATAAACATTAAAAGTTTCACAACTTTGATCATATACATGCTATTATCATATTAATTAGAAATATTTATCTATATTAAGCAAAAGAATAGTTGCAAAGATAAATGAGTTGTGATGGGCGCCCCACGCCTTTATGTGCAGTGGATAGGTTCAAGGATTTCACCTGTTATCATAGAAAATTTTTATTTTATTCTTTTAGTGCACTTTCCATATTTAAATAAAAGTGTGTCCTTTTAAAAAAAAGATTTTTAAAAATATTTTATTTATTTTACATTCATATATTGATCTCCTTTACATTTCTTTTATCGCCAAAAGGCAAAAGATGATTATTTTTTCAACTTGTGTATTTTCTTGACATTTGAAACTTCTATATAATTAGGTCTACGATGACACATTTCCACCATGGAAAGCTATCATCAACGCACCAGAACCTAAAACACGCCGTGATGTAAAAGAGGTGCAGATCAAGTACATCAATATAAATTCTACTTGCAACGATGCTGGTGAATACATTTGCTCCTTTACATATCAGTTTGATTCAAAAGCGCTTGTGAAAACATCATTTCTTCGGAAAAAAGGTAAATTGCCGTATCTTTATCATTATAATTTTTTCTTTGTCGTTTGAACCCTTGAATGTCAAAAATTTTTGCTCAAAATTTTAAACCGTAAACACTCTCTTGCAACGAAACCTTAAGCGATTTTGGATTTTATCTTCAAATCTATGTTCATCAATGGTTAGGTGATAGATTTTTTATGTGACTTAAATTTACTTCCCACTATCATTTGATACAAACATTGTTGAGTGTTATTGCTTGACTGTTGCTGTTTTTAATTTTTTAAAAAGGAAAGAGGACACAATATGCACAAAGGATGCTCATTTTTGTGACATAATACCTATGATTTTACAGTACTCCATCATCTATTTAAAACTAATTATTACGATGGGACAGAATAAACCCTATTGCGGGTCATCAAGAAACCACTATAACAACAATTAAGAGACGCAAGATGGCAGTGTTCTGTCGTGTACTGCGACATGATACACTGACGAAAATTATCCTTCGAGGCACTGTAGAAGTGGTCCGGCGAAGAGGTCGACAGCGGAAAAGCTGACTGGACAACATAAAGGAATGGACAGGGATCAAATTGCATGAATTATTGGCCGCCGCTCAAAAAAGGAATATGTGGAGATATGGTTATCTGTTGATGTGTCCATGCGCTCCCCCCAACGACGGGAACGGTCACGGGACTGATGATGATGATGATGATGATGATGATGATGATGATGATGATGATGATGATGATGATGAATGATTGCGTTCACTCCCTATTATAAAACCAATGATTTTACTCTATTATTTATTTTGCATTCCCTCATTCGTATAAAAAACAACGGTCGCTTTCACACCTTTTAAAAATCCAATGCAAATATTCGCTTATTAGCATAAAAGCAGTGACTGCATTTACTACTAAACATAAACCGTACGTGAGAATGCCATTGTAACATGAAACAAAGGAATGCCATTCTCTAACTAACATAAAACATATGACTGTATTCACGCCCTATAATAAAACTAATGGCAGCATGCGCTCCCTCCCCCTCATCACACATCATCACAAATGTATGAACCCTCTATCTCCCCCCCCCCTTTTTTTAAGGAGCGTGATATCATTTATGGACGGCCCAATTTAAAAACGACTGCATTAATCCCTAGAGTGAAACCAATGACTCCATTTTCTCCCTAGCATTAAAGAAATGACTGCACTCACCCCATAGCATATAAAAATCGACTGCATTAAATACTAGATTAAAATCAATGACTGCATTTACTCCATAGCATAAAACCAATACGTGAATATTCCATTTTAAAAAAAACGAATGACAGCATTTACTCCCATACATAAAAGAAATGACTGCACTCACTCCATATTATTTACAAATGACTGCATTAATACATAGAAACATACAAATGACTGCATTTACTCCCTTTAAAAGATTATATTCGCTCCCTAGATTAAAACCTAAGAATTCATTTACTTTATCGCTTGTAACAAATGACTTCATTATCAACCTAGCAGAAAACCGTTGACTGTAGTCACTTCTTATTTATAAACCAAGGACTGGATTCACTCCATAACATACAAGAGATAACTCAATTCATCCCATGACATAAAACCAATGACTGCATTCACTTCTTATTTATAAACCAAGGACTGGATTCACTCCATATCATACAAGAAATAACCCAATTCATCCCATGACATAAAGCCAATGGCTACGTTCACTCCCCACAATAATTTCAATGACCGTATTCACTCTTTAGCCATCAACAAAGGAAAGCACTTACTCACAAGTATGAAATCAATTACTAGCGTAATACAATAGGAACAGTAGCAGATTGTATTACTGTTCATGTTTTTTGTCAATTTATTAAATTAAACGTGAGAGTACTGAAATTTCATTTTTTTACGCTCTTGCATAATTTTAAACTTTAAAACATATATCGATTACTTGATCTTTTTCATACATATATATATATATATATATATAATAAATATAGATATAATATATATAATAGATATAATAGTATTTAATATATATATATATATAACACTCTCTATAACATATAAGACGCATGTTGTCTGTCTTCTGCTGTTTCCCAAATAACTCAAGATCCAGACAACCAAATACGTGAAAATTTGGTAGCAACGTACACCAAAATTATACCGTAAAGGTTATTAACAGGTTTCGATCATAAATATAAGATTACTGGGGGCCGGGGCCCAAATGTAGTTTTTCCTTATATGATCTATATAAAATAAAAATTATTGAAAATTAAGACGTAAAATAATGACGCAAATTAATAAACATTTTGGTGTCGAATTAACAAGAAGGCGATTATCGCCATAAAATATTTTTTTTGTTGTTGTTGCTTTGTTGTTGTTGCTGTTGTTGTGTATTGTTGTTTTGTTGTTGTTTTGTTTGTTGCTTTGTTATTGTTTTTTGTTGATGTTTTGTCGTTGTTTTTGTTATTTGTTGTTGTTGCTGTGTTTTTTTTTGTTGATGTTTTTTGCTGTTGTTGTTGTTGTCCACACCCTTGCCCTGCGACGTCCAATGTCCTTCATGTTGTTGTTGCTTGTGTTGTTGCTGTTGTAGTTGTTGTTTTGTTGTTGTTGCATTGTTGTTGTTGCTGTTGTTGTTGTAGTTGTTTGTTTGTTGTTGTTTTTGTTGTTTTGTTGCTGTTGCTGTTTATGTTGTTTGTTTTTTGTCGTTGTTGCTGTTGTTGTTTTTTGTTGTTGCTGTTGTGTTAAACCCGGGAGAAGCCGGGTACTTGCCTAGTCTCTATATATATAAGACGCATTTGTTGTTCTGGTCTGTTCCCTAATACTCAAGATCCAACAACCAAATAACGTGAAATTTGGTACACTACACAAAATTATAACCGGAAAGGTATTAAATCAGGTTTCGTTCCAAATATATAAGATACTGGGGCCCGGGGCCCAAAATGTAGTTTTTTCCCTATATGAGCTATATAAAATAAAAATTATTGAAAATCAAGACGTAAAATAATGACGCAAATTAATAAAACATTTTGGTTTCGAGATTAACAAGAAGTCGATTATCGCAATACAAAAAATTTTTTTTTGTGTTGTTGCTTTTGTTGTTGTTGCTTTGTTGTTGTAGTTGTTGTTTTGTTTGTTGTTGCTTTGTGTTGTTGCTGTTGTTGTTGTAGTTTGTTGTTTGTTGATTGATGTTCATTTGTTGTTGTTTTGTTTTTGTTGTTGTTTTGTTTTTGTTGTTGTTGCTGTTGTTGTTTTTGTTGTTGTTGCTGTTGTTGTTTTCTGGTTGATGCTTTTTTGTGGTGTTTTTGTTTGTTGTTGTTGTTGTCCACATCCCTTGCCCTGCGACGACAATGTCCTTCATGTTGTTGTTGCTTGTTGTTGTTGCTGTTGTATTTGTTGTTTTTTGTTGTTGTTGCTTGTTTTTGTTGCCTGTTGTTTGTGTAGTTTGTTGTTTTGTTGTTGTTGTTGTAGTTTGTTGTTTTGTTGTTGTTTTTTTTGTTTTGTTGTTGTTTTTGTTGTTGTTTTGTTTTGTTGTTTTTGTGTTGTTTTTCGTTTGTTTTTGTTTTTTGTTTGTTTTGTTGTTTTTTGTTTGTTGTTTTGTTTTTGTTGTTTTTGTTGTTGTTTTTGTTGTTTTTGTTTGTTGCTGTTGTTGTTAAACCCTGGCGGGAGCCGGGTACTTGCCCCTAGTATATATATATATTGCTTTAAAAGGACAAAGTTACAAAAATGTTTTAGAATTCTGTGGTTGTTTTTTCGGGAACAACAGCTTCGTGTCATTTGGATACTACCACTACAAGCACGACTTCAACCAGCGACCTGCCGACTGAAACCACATTTAATGGAGAAATCAAAAGTGACCCTCAACTACATACACTGACCCTACTAACAAGCTTCAGGTTTTAGGCGGAAATCAAAAGAAAACATCTCTTCTTTGCATGTTATGCTTCACTTGTTTGCAGAGGAAGGGAGTATATTTGGTAGAAACACAACTTTTTATGATCAAAACATATAACTAAGTGGTTCTAGAATCTAGATCAGTGGTTCCCAAAGTGGACCATACGGACCCCCAGGGGTCGGCGGTACTTTCAGGTGGTCCATGGAAAATTAAAAAAGAATGGGGTCCCTGAACAACGTCAGGGGGGTCCGCGCAAGGATTAATATAAAACAATAAAACGGGATCATTGTTTATTATTATGGAAATTAAAATAAAGAACAATAAATAAAATAGTATTTTTTTATATCATTGAATACTATCTTAGGTGCTATCAGTAATGGAGTACAATGTTTTTTTGCCTAGAATATGTAGTAGAACTGAGGTAATTTCCACAGCTATAACCAATCAAAATACTTGTTTTATTAAAAGGTCTAGCTTGATACGTAAGAAATGCGGAATTCCAATAATTAAGTCAGAGAAATACTAGTTTTGTACTTGAATCTGCGAGGGTTGCAAGGTTGGGTATTTTTCGATGTGTCTGGAAGTTGTATTTATCTAAATTGTATCTTATCATCAACAATTATTTTCAATAGTGTTTTACTGTAGCACACCATTGACAACGTTAATAATTATTAACACTGGTTTTTTACAGCACATAAGAGAATGAGTGAGCTCTGGGTCGCTTTTAGACTTGATGGGGACCTAGACTGTTTGAGATATTGGGGCCTTAGGCTATTTGAGATATGGGGGGGCCCTTTTGAAGTCCAGATATTATATATCAGTGATATGAAAAAAATTCCGGGGGCCTCCAAAAAAGACGGTACCCCTAAGCCTTAGCTTGATTAGCAAAAAGGTACATCAATCACTGAGTGAGCCAGCAAAACAGTGTTGTTGAATATTTGAGGTATTGCT
Organism: Ampullaceana balthica; assembly: GCA_944989445.1. Taxonomy (NCBI): domain Eukaryota; kingdom Metazoa; phylum Mollusca; class Gastropoda; family Lymnaeidae; genus Ampullaceana; species Ampullaceana balthica. The sequence continues at coordinate 368,245 of CALYLW010000618.1, forward strand.
AAATGTTTGGAAACAGATTCGAAATGTGAAACGTTATTTTCTGAATTAAAACGACTTTTTAAATTTTTTTTAAATTAAAGCAATGCCCTTGACTTTCTGGCTTACTTAAAGCAAACTGTAGCAAATGAATTTTCAGTACACTGTGGCATTCATCGACATCATTTAATCGCTAACAATCTTAGTGAAAGTTTGCATGGATCACTAGATTATGTCATATTAGTGCAGTTAATAAAATTAAATGAATGCCTTGAAATAGAGATTATTTACACAACATTGTTTTGAAAAGGAAGAAGACGATAATCGTTTACTTATTAGCACAAAAGTACTTTGACTATCAACAAGTACGTTTTCAAGTCGATTTTAAGCTCTCTTTGATTCAGTTTTGGAATTCCTGGAAAACAAAGACAATGATTTGCAACACAATTAACTTAACAAAAGACATATCCTTTATGAAAGATTTATTTAACAACTTTAATAAGACTAATTGGAATCTACTAGGTAACAAATTAAATTTAATCAAAACTGAAAGCGCAATATCTGCGTTTGTTGCAAACCGTTTTCTGTACAGACAAAACTTAGAAACAGAAGAATGTTTTCAGTTTCCAAATCCTTCAAAATTGCAAAGTAGAGATAAAGATTTCCTGGCTTACTGTCAAAACTTAACAGCTCTTCGTGATGACCTGAACCAAAGATTTGAAGATATTCCTCACTTGGATATTCCAGACTGGCAGTTTAACGCTTTTGCGCGTGGACAAACTCAGATCCCAAACACAGATGAATCCGTACTAATACAGGAGCAGTTTATTGAAATGAAGAACATGAACCAATGTTTGAACTAGGATACCACAAATTCTGGTTACAAAATCAGATGACAATTTTATATCTTGCATTATGGTTTATTGTACAGAAGTTGTTAACTGCTTTCCCATCTTTCTATTTGGTAGAACAAAGATTCAGTGCCGTTATGAACCTCTTCATAAAAAAAACAGAAACCGACAAGAAATTGGTGCTCGTGGGGATTTGCGGTTGCTACACAAAAATATTGAGTCGGTCGTAAATACACTAATAAAATCACACCACGTTCATCAAAGTTATCAATTGTTTTCAATTGTATTTTAAACAAAAGTTATACAATTTAATAAATACTTCTTCAACAAAATGTTGCTTTTTTGGGGTTGTAATTTTTGTACTATGCATTTATGTAGTTTTTTTCACATGGGGGTCCTTAAGGGAAATTTTGACTTTAAAATGGGTCCGTGCGTCAAACAATTTTGGGAACCACTGATCTAAATGATCTACTCATTTTTTCAAAGGTAGAATTTATATATATTCAAGGTTTTTAAAATAACAAAAATTAAACAATTCTATAAGAAATGAAGTGACAAATGTAGGTAAAGGAAATGCTTTTGTAAGAGATTATTACAAATGATATTAATCAAATATTTTATTTTATAAAAATCATTTTTAACCTTTTAAAAAAACTGTCTACCATTTACCTGTTTGTAGAAATTGATTTTTTTTATGGTAAGAAGATCTCTTTCGAAAAATCCTGTACTATTTTAAATAAGTGACATTAAAACTTTATGGTAAACGAAAGGAATAGAAAATGGTGCGTTTATATTTCATTTTGGAATTTGTTTCGTATTATAAGTGACTACATATTTAAAGTTTTAAAAACTTTTAAAAATTGTATTTAAAATGTTTTGATTTTGATTTTGCCTTAATCTAATATGTAGATTCTGTATAGTAATTCATTTCTTTGTTACAAATCTAATATTGTGTATATTGTAGTATAATGTCGCATATATCTTGTCACTTTCATTGTATACTATTATATTGAGAATAATCTTTAATAAAAGTGACCTGATTGCATCATCGAGTTTTATATTTAACATAGCTATTTTAACATAAGGAGTGTTTTGAAATTGGAGAAGATGATATCTAATAAATATAGATTTTTATGTTTTATCCTACAATGTTCAGTTTGACAATCACATTAATATAATGTCATCCATATTAAGGTTTTTGGTGGTATAAACAATCTAAATTGTAACATGTTCATACATCTTGTTCTCTTTATTGCAATGCTAAAATAGTTATTTAAATATATTCGTTTCAGATTTTCATTCGCTTGTCTTAAAAATTCAATTCAACTAGACAATTAATATAATTATAGAAATAGTTTGAGAATTTATTTACAGTTGTACCCCATCATGTAACTGGACTCACAGCGCTTGATAGCATTCATTCGATGTTACACCCTTATTATTGTTCAAAGTTGTGAACAGTTAAACGAGCCCGGAATGGAAAATGAATACCCTGTTCCTATAATCCAACAAGCATGGGGCTTCGGGAGCTCTAAATGTTTTTTTGTTGTTTTTTATATGAGTTTTATAAAAAATTTCAAAATTAATTTGGGAACTGGTTGAATTCCTCTGGTAAAAAATTGTGTTTGGATAGAAGAAATTTTGTCACACATTCAGAAATGAGATTTTGTTTCTATTTTAAATTGAGTTCATTAACTTGAAGCTGAAGACTGATTTCATTATTTGTGTTAAAGAAGTCGGTCAAGTAAGCCGATGCAACTTATGGTTCAATTAAACTGGATGGCAAAGAATCATTTTTCTCTTTCAAGAACTCCAGCACTGAGTTTTAAGAGTGTATTAAACATGTCTAAACAGGGACAATTTTTTTACAGCCAACTAACTTAGGTATGAAGCAGAAACTACTAATTCTACATGGATTGGGGACGTCCATAAAGAACGTCACGCTATTTTTGACCATTTTTAACCTACCCCCTCGCCCTGTCACACACTGTCACAAAACTCGACCCCCTCCCCCCTAAAGTACGTCAAAATTTCGAACAAAAATGTTGTTTTTTATTAACAAAATAATTAAAATAAATTAATAGAAAACACCATGACGTCACGCATGGCCGGACCCATGGCTGGATTAACCAATAGGCAAACAAGGTACGTGCCTTTTGCACCAAGCGTTTGGGGGGCACCACAAGTTCTCAAGAAAAATGTGTATATTGTCCATAATCGAGATGACGTTAGCCAATCGCAAATGTAATATTAAATCGAACAGGGGCAGATTAAATGGAAGGCTGATTGGGCTAAAGCCAAGGGCCCCCAATGATTTTAGACTAATCTAAGCGACCCCAAACTTATTAAATTGTATAATAAAGTGGCTGGACAGGGCCCCAGGTGGAATTGCAGCCAGGGGCCTTGTGCAATCTTAATCCACCACTGAAATCGCTTTTAAGGGGACAAATGAAAAATGTGGATCTTTACAAAATTGATTTTTTTTTAGGGTTGCTGGAGTTGGTCAGTCAGTTTGATCCATTTTTAGCATCACACATTGAGAAATAAGGAAATTCTGGAAAAGGAAATCCTTCTTATGTATCCCAAACTATATGTGAAGAACTGATTAAACTTATGCCCCAAAAAGTCCATCAAGCAATTATAGATAAAGTAAAGGCTTCCGTTATTTCAGCTTGTCAATACCCGATATTTCACTTATAGATCAGTTAAACGTTGTTCTTCGATATGTGTTAGATTGAGAGCCAATTCAGCGCTGTTTAACTCTCTTGGAGCTGCAAAGTAACACCAGTGAAGGTATGGCTAAGCAAGAGTTGCAGTACTTACGTGAAGTTTGCAATATTGATTTTTTGAAATGCAGAGGTCAGTCCCGGATAATGCAGCTAATATGTCTTGGTATTACAAGGCCGTACAAAACAAAATTCTAGACGAAAATTTGTTTTCTATCTACATACCCTGTGCTACCCATTCACTAAATCTGCCCTCATTTGCATAACGTTTCTACTACTTCGCTTGACCCAAGGTCAACTGTAGCGTTGGTTGGTTCTAGCCTCTACCCCAACGGTTCTAAACTAAATGCGATTCTCAAACCATTATAATCGTACTCAACAGATACTTTTTTCTCAGCTTCAACCAAAAGATGGAAGATTCTGAAAGGATGCTTTGTGGATTGAACGCTGCTAAACTCTTTACGATAACAGATGGGAAGCACATGCTGTTGGAACTAAAGCTATTCTTAAGTCTCATCCTCAGATCATAGAAGCGTTAGAGTGTCTACAATAAGACCTGTCACAGAAGGGGGACACCAGAAGAGAAGCAGACAAAAATTGCAAAGAACATACAAGAATTAGAATTTGCTCTCACGCTTGTCTTTTGGGAAGAAGTATTATATTTTAACAGATTCAGTCAAGCTCTACAAAATGAGCACGTGAACTTGAAAACGTGTGCTGATTTGTATTCTTCACTAGGAGATCACTTGCATGAAAGACAGTGGTCATTGACGGTGATGCCCTTGAGGTATCTCTGAAAGCCAGAGACAAATTTCGTATATTTGCTTTTTACGCCATTGTTGACAAACTTGTGACAGAGATGGGTAGATGAGAATAGGTATATAATGGTATAACAGTTAGATTTTCTTGTATGGTCGATGTACCACAAACATCTCAGTTTTATATAGGACTAATAAATGCTTATCCTGAAGATCTAAACAATAATTTATATACTGAACTACAAAAGTTACACTCATATATTCGCCACCAGTTTCGTGCATCAAAATCCGGGGGAAGAGACGGGAGGGGTGGGGACATCGACGGGTGGCGTCAACGCGTGAAATCAAATGGCATGTGAATGAAAAACAATAACAAACCTTGAATTTGAATTACATATGTTACATAGAGATTAACTAAAATTGTGTTAATTTAATTACGGTACGTTCGATCGTTCTGATATTTTGATACGATGCATAGTTAGGTGACTCGAGACTATGTGCCAAATTTCACCTCGATGGCATCACGAGAAGGGTGTCATTTGTGACTTTTGTTTTTCCGCCCGACGTACGAAGCAGGACAGACAGACAAGATTTCGAAGTTAATATACGGGATTTTAAAAAATGACCCCTTAAAATAAAAGTTTTTGACTATAAATCCCTGATATGTGAGACAGAACTTAAAGTATTGACAATGTTCCAACGCGACAAACATTTAAAGCCTACAACTGAGTGAACTCCTCCTCCATGAGCTGTGGTCATCGATGGCTTGCGTGAAGTCAAGTGACCCGTAAAATGTGAACAATAGCGACCGCTACATATAGTTTATATAGATAAACTAAAAATGCATTAATTTAATAACTGTACGTTCAATCGATCTGACATTTTGATACGATGCATTGTTAGGTTAAACGAGCCTATGTGTCAAATTTCAGCTCGATGGCATTACGGTAAATGGGTCATTTTTTATTTTTGTTTTTCGACCGCCTGACGACGAACGACAGGCAGACAGAGAGACATAGAAGTTGATATAAAGGATTTAATAAAACAACCCTGTAAAAACAAAGCTTTGGACTATAAATCCCTTAAATGTGAGACAGAACTTAAAGTATTGATTATGTTGCAACGCGACAAACATTTACAGCCTAAAGCTGAGTGAACTCCTCCTCCACGAGATGTGGTCATCGATGGCTGGCGTGAAGTCAAGTGACCCATAAAATGTAAACAATAGCGACAGCTACATATAGTTTATATAGATAAACTAAAAATGCATTAATTTAATAACTGTACGTCCGTTTGATCTGAATTTTTGATACCATGCATTGTTAGGTGACACGAACCTATGTGTTAAATTTCAGCTCGATGGCATCACGGGATGTGGGTCATTTCTGACTTTTGTTTTTCCGCTCGCATGACGACGAACGACAGACAGAGAGACAGAGAGACAGAGACGGCGGTGAATTTAATAAAATGGATTTTTAAAAATACGTGTAACCCAAATATATACAAAGAAATATAATCGATTTTTTTCCCGATTAATCGAATTTTTTAAATTTAATCAGTACTAGCCCTAATTGAAACTAAATGATCTATTAACAGTAATAGTGTAATTATTATAAGGTATTGAACTCCTGTTGTCACTTCTTTCGAGCACAAAAGCAGTGTTTTTTGTTGTTTTTTTTTCAGTTAATATATTTGATTTACCGATGGTAATGGGTTCGAATCCATGTGAAGGTAAGGATTTGTTGCCGGGGCCTAGGGCGTCCCTGTGTCACCCAGCTCCGAATGGGTACCTAACACTAGTTAGGTGGCTGGGTATTGCGTGGAACCCTCATAGCCGTCGCCTGTGAACGCTGCAGTACAGATCATCCGTCATGGATGATTATTTTCTGCATAGAAGGAGTGTCTGAATAGATAAGATCTTCCAAGATCTTGACTTATAATGATACATACATCCAACATGATCCAGATTAAATATGCCTAGTTTTAGTGTTTATTTAACCCTGGAACTTTTACTAGTAACTTTCGTAGTAAATTGAGCAACCAGAACATGATGATATAACCAGTGATCGTTTTGGGAATTTGTTTAAAAAGAAACCTGAATTAAAAACAATCTAAACATTAGGAAACCTTGTCCCATCTCTATGAAAAAACAACTCTAAGCCAATAGCCGGATTTGGTAATGTGATTCGATTATGTGTACCAACGCTTTAATAAATATACAAGAAAGCGATGTTTCCTTCTATTTGGCAATGAACACACAGATACATGACGTAATTCATTGTTTATTTATTTTATATATTTAAAAGCAATTGTACACACACTTTTTCTGTTTTCGTTTCTTTAACATATAAATCAATTAACATGGCGATCCCTGTTTGTCTGTTCTTTTGTTATTTCACGGGTATAGATTTAGGTAAGTAAATGATTTTAATAATCATAGAAAAGCGCTGCCAAGATTAAGATAATGACACTTATTTTTTAAAGGGTAACACAGAAATAGTTGCTAACGTTCATTAATAACTCAGGGACTGTCGTAGGATTAGAGAAGTGGCGAGTTGGATAAGTTACAAAAAAATTCTAACAAATCTCTATAGCAGTGGTTCTCAAACTTATTTGGCGAACCGCCACCTTTCCAAAAAATAGTATCTAATTTCGAAAGGAATTGTTTTATTTCTTAAATTTTTAATAGCGTTTAAACAGAAAGATTTATTTCTTACTGTTTCTATCATTTTCCTAAAATATAATAAAGAAAGATGTAAATTAGAAACTTCGAAGTTTTAAAATAATTAAAATATTTTAGCATTTATAATAGAAAGTTACTACAAAAAAGTTATAGCATGGAAATCATTTTAATGAGAAGGATAAAACTGATTTGCTGCTAGCAATTTAATAATCCTCGGCTCTATTTTGATCAGCGGTAATCTTAAATCACCGCATTGACATTGAATAATTAGATTCTTAAAAAACATTAATCTCTCACCGCCTTGAATCCACGTCCTGTAAATATGATGAAGGAAATGAAATTAAGGATGTATTTGTTGCAGTCCATATTTTTTAAAAAATCTATAGTTTTCTTACTTTGCTACTAGATTTTTTGGTAGTGGGTTTTAATTTGAATTTGCTTCCATCATTTCTTCTTGAAACTGTAGACATTCCATTGGGTATGCACTTAAAAAAAGATCCGAAATCCAATCAGGAATGTTCCTTTTCAAATATCATCTAAAATCTAAATGGAGATGATATAGGTCATCACAATAAGAAAGTATATCTTCATCATTTTTTTCTGCTGATGATAAATTTGGGAACTGGTTGAATTCCTCTAGTAAAAATTATTTATTTTTTTTACAGAAGAAGTTTTGTCACAAATTCAGAAATGATAGACTTAATTTTTAATTTATAGAATTCATGAAATCAAAGCTGAAGATTGTGTCAATAATTTGTTTTAAAATAGTTGGTCAAGTATACGGTGTACGCGGTAGCGCCCACTTTGGGACCACTGCTCTGTAGGGACTTACCAAACTGTAACCTTAGTTTGGGCTGACGGGAGACAGAACACCAGTACGTCAGACGATACCTACGTAAACCATCGTATGGATGTAATGTGTGTGTGGAGATAAATGGGCCTTGGATGTATAGTAGAGGAAGAGTGGAAATGGCATTCGAGGGTGGGTGGATAGATGGATGGATGGATGGATGGATGGGTGGATGGATGGGTGGATGGATGGATGGACTGATGGATGGATGGATGGATGGATGGGTGGATGGATGGATGGATGGATGGATGGTTGGATGGATGGATGGATGGATGGATGGATGGATGGATGGATGGATGGATGGATGGATGGATGGATGGATGGATGGATGGATGGATGGATGGATGGATGGATGGACGGACGGACGGACGGATGGATGGATGGATGGATGGTGGTGTGAAGCCTTGAAAAATAATTACTACACTAAAACTAACTCTTTTCGAATGTCAGCATAAAATTGTTCAATATGGAAATGAGATTTAATTTTCCTGTCTTGTTCTCTACATTTTCTGTTTATTTATTTATTTAATTAATTGATTTCAGCTGAAATATTTTTATTTTGAAAACTTCCGTCATTTTTGACGGGTAATACATTATTTATATTTATGATTTAAAATTTTTCTGCACAAATTTAATCGAGAAATCCTATTAATTATATAACAATACAAAAGAAAAGCTTGTTTTCTGTAAACATTATGTTTTGTTGTTTTTTTGGACCAGATTATGCTACCAATTTATAAACTATGACCTGCATTTCAGCATCAAGTCTGAATCCTATCTTGGACAAGACGGAGATTGGAGAAGGGGAAAACTTCACAATAACCTGTGACGTCACGCGTGTTACAGATAATAGATATGACTATCTCACTTATTTGGAACTTTCAAGAAAATACGAAAACGATGACAGTTCATACCTAATGTCGAGAGTGACATATCTCTTGTGGTGTCTACCATGTGTAAGTAATTTTGAAAATAGAGCCGATATTCGAGTAATTGTTCATGATCATTTCAGAAAACTAAATTTTTTTTAAAAATTAATAAATACATTTTTAGAAATAATAAAAGTTAATGCAATTGCTAAAAAAAATTTTTAAATAAAAACACTTTAAAAAAAGTAAATAGAATATTTTTTGGGACACAAAATATTTTCTGCTCCGACTAAGCGTTCCCTTGATCAGGTAACACACGACAGACACTTGAAATTGGACGTCTATAAGAACACTCGATAAGTTTGCTTGATCAGGTGGTCGAGTGGCAGCGCGCTCGACTGGCGTACCGATGGTCATGGGTTCGAATCCATGTGAAGGCAAGGATTTGTTCCCATGGCCTAGGGCGTCCCTGAGTCACCAAGCTCCAAATGGGTACCTAACACTAGTTAGGCGGCTGGGTAATGCGTGGAACCCACAAAGCCGTGGCCTGTGAACGCTGAATCACTTGCCAACAGATCATCTGTCTTGGTCTTTGGACGCCTTTATCTTCTGCATAGAAGGAGCGTCTGTATAGATAAGATAAGTTTGCATGATCATGTAACACACGACAGCGGTTGTCAATAGAACACTCGATAAATCATTTCAACATTTTAAATTATGGGATCGGTATTTGATCATGATCATATTTACATATATTCATAACATATGTCTGCATAATTACAATTACTTCAGGAACCTAAATGCTTCAAAATCCAGCCTCAATTAGTCCGTCTTTCCGTAATGCCTACACAATCAGCAGAGCGTTCTGTTACTTCGTCCTCACGCTATCTCTCTGTCACTCACACACTTCTTCAACACCGTTTATTCTAAGTCTCTCCCGTCACTTAACTATCATCTGACCCACTTTCGTTAACAGTCAGAGATCCCGTGATTCCCTCACACAAAAACATTCTTTAGCAAGCCACAGTGTCTGACCTGGACATTGTGTATAGTCCTTGTCATTATATGACGGAAATCTATTATTACAAATATTGGGGTCTTTTTGGGCGACGAATTTCATACAAATTAAATTAAAATATACAAGTCAATTTGTAAATGTGGTTATATTGAGAATAATGTATTACATCAGCTATTTGTTAATTCTTCGTTAATTTAAGATAGCTTATTTGACTTAAAAAAGGGCAAACAGTTTCGTAATTTCATTTTGCTAACAATTTTGAGAACATAGTGATTCGACTGTATTTATTCTTTAAAACATTGTCTAGAATGTATTGATATTTTCTACTGAAACCACTGTCTGTATTTTCTGAACATTTAAGCTACGAAATTGTGTAATCATTTTAGATTTTCCCACAATACCAATCATTTCAGGTTTATATCAAAGTTCTAATGAGTTCTATGTTTTAAATGTATGCTTAAATTGAACATGGCGTCTTTCGAAGTTTTTGGGGGGGTCGCAGATTGTCTTCTCCTTAAAATTGTTTAACATATTTAACCTGACAACCTATGGCGGATTAAAGGGGGGGGGTTCTGATTGGGCTAAAGCCAAGGGGCCCCCAATGATTTAAGGGCCCCAAACTTATTATACTGTCTAATAAAGGTGGCTGGACCGGGCCCCGGGAGAAATTGCAGCCAGGGGCCCGGTGCAATCTTCATTCGCCCCTGATGTTAACCAGCATATTAGTTTTCCCATTATTTTCAGATCAATAATTGTAACGTCTTAATTGTTTAAGGATTTCTGAGAAATTACTTTTGATGTGCATAATTACTAGAACAAACACGACGATTTGAAACAATAAGAGGAATTAAATTATTTTGTTTCTCTAGCTTGGATTAGATGTTTTCCATAAATGAAACAGTTTGCCCATACCATTAATATTTGACACTATTTTGTACACTATTTTAATATATCATTAAATATTTTTAAAGGTGTTTGCTACCTTGTTCCGATATAATTGTTTTATAAATTATACAATCATCATCAAACAGAGAATTTCTGTATCTGATGAGATTCTTTTGGGTAAATAAGTTTCATTAATTAGGAAGAGTAGGGTCCTGGCCTGGGACATTCTTGTTTATTTTATTTTATAAAAGTCTTTTTAGAGCGTTATATATTATTTTCTTTATATCTTAGTTTTCTGAACAAAATTGAAGTGATAACGATAGTTGCTAGTATTTATATCTAAGCAGAACTGTTGGCCTGTTTCATTGATAACTTATTTTTATTTTACTTTTTTTGTTGTAAGTTCATTCATTGATCTTCTTTACATTTCTTTTATCGCCAACAGGCAAAAGATGATTTTTTTTCGACTTTTGTTTTTTCAAGACATTTGAAAATTTTATATAATTAGGTCTACGATGACATATTTCCACCATGGAAAGCTATCATAAACGCACCAGAACCTAAAACACGCCGTGATGTAAAAGAGGTGCAGATTAAGTTCATCAATATAAATTCTACTTGCAACGATGCTGGTGAATACATGTGCTCCTTTACATATCAGTTTGATTCAAAAGAGCTTGTGAAAACATTATTTCTTCGAAAAAAAGGTAAATTGCAGTATCTTTATCATTATAATTTGTTATTTGTCGTTTGAACTTTTGAATGTCAAAAAATTTTGCTCACAATTTTAAACTGTAAATACTCTCTTGCAGCGAAACCTTAAGAGATTTTTGGATTTTCTCTTCAAATCTATGTTCATCAATGGATAGGTGATAGATTTTTATGGGCAATAAATTTATTTCACACTATCATTTGATACAAATATTGTTTAGTGTAATTATTTGACTGCTGCTGTTTTTATTTTAAAAAGGAAAGAGGACACAAAATGCTCATATGATGCTCATTTTTGTGACATACTACCTATGATTTTACTGTACTCCATCATTTATTTAAAACTAATGATTGCGATGGGACAGAATAAACTCTATTTCGGGTCATCAAGAAAACATTATAACAACAATTAAGAGACGCAAGATGCCAGGTTCGGTCGTGTACTGCGACATGATTCCCTGACGTTATCCTTCGAGTCACTGTAGAAGGGGGCCAGCGAAGAGGTCGACAGCGGAAAAGCTGACTGGACAACATAAAGGAATGGACAGGGATCAAATTGCATGAATTATTGGCCGCCGCTCAAGATAGGCAAATGTGGAGATTTTTATCTGTTGATGTGTCCATGTGCTCCCCCCAACGACGGGAATGGTCACAAGACTGATGATGATGATGATGATGATGATGATGATGATGATGATGATGATGAATGATTGCGTTCACTCCCTATTATAAAACCAATGATTTTACCCTATTATTTATTTTGCATTCCCTCCTTTGTATAAAAATAAACAATGGTCGCTTTCACACCTTTTAAAAATCCAATGCAAATATTCACTTATTAGCATAAATACAACACCTGCAGTTACTACTTAACAAAAACCGAAGGTGAGAATTCCATTGTAGCATGAAACCAATGAATGCAATTCTCTAACTAACATAAAACATATGACTGTATTCACGCCCTATAATAAAACTAATGGCAGCATGCGCTCCCTCAAATAAAACCAACGATTTTCTGGCCCAGCCAATCTCGGGGGTATTGAATGGAAAGCCTTCAGTAGTCTTGCAACTGCGCCCCAATTCGTGCTCGCTAGTTTCTTAACCAGGGACAGTTTGGCTGATTAGCCTTAAATTAACAATTCACTTTATTCGCTCTGTGATATAAAACAAATGACGGCATTAAGTTCGTAAAGTAAAAGCAAATTACTGCATTAACTCATAAAACAGAACCAATGAGTGGTTTCGCTCCATAGCGTAAAGTTAATTAGAGTATTTACTCCATAGAAACAAATAATGACCTCATTTACTCCCTAGCATTCAAGAGTTGACTGCACTCACTCCATAGCATAGGGTTCGTCCATAAATAACCGCACGCGAATTCAGCCGATTTTCGACCCCCCTCTCCCCCTTAGTCACACGACGTCACAAAAACTTAGACCCCCCCCCCATCCTCCAATATTACGTCAAAAAGCTGTGCCGCCCCACACCCCCATAAAGCCATATTTTCTATTTGAAAATGAGCATGTTTCCAATCACTTTGTGTTATTTTATAATGTATTTGGTATAGGCTGCACTCTAATTTCGTAACTCGTGGAAAGCCATTTAAAACGTCATTTCATTTAATATATTAAAAGCAATCAAATGTTGTGGAAATTTCATTTAAGGTTGCGCGTTATGATATGACGTAAAATTTCTTAAACTCCCCCTCCCCCTCATCACACATCATCACAAATGTATGAACCCTCTACCCCCCCCCCTTTTTTTTTAAGGAGCGTGATATCATTTATGGACGGCCCAATTTAAAAACGACTGCATTAATCCCTAGAGTAAAACCAATGACTCCATTTACTCCCTAGCATTAAAGAAATGACTGCACTCACCCCATAGCATATAAAAATCGACTGCATTAAATCCTAGATTAAAATCAATGACTGCATTTAATCCATAGCATAAAACAAATATGTGAATATTCCATAGAAAAAAAAACAAGGACAACGAATTACAGCATTTACTCCCATACATAAATAAAATGACTGCACTCACTCAATATAATTTTTAAAGGACTGCATTAATCCATAGAAACATACAAATGACTGCATTTACTCCCTTTAAAAGATTATATTCGCTCCCTAGATTAAAACCTAAGAATTCATTTACTTTATCGCTTGTAACAAATGACTTCATTAACAACCTAGCAGAAAACCGTTGACTGTAGTCATTTCTTATTTATAAACCAAGGACTGGATTCACTCCATATCATACAAGAAATAACTCCATTCATCCCATGACATAAAGCCAGTGGCTACTTTCACTCCCCTCAATAATTTCAATGACCGTATTTACTCTTTAGCCATCAACAAAGGAATGTACTTACTCTTAAGTATGAAATCAATAACTGCATTCACTCACAGGTGTTACAGCAGTGACAGTAGCAGATTGTGTTACTGTTCATTTTATTTGTCAATTTCTTAAATTAAATGTGAAAATACGGAAATTTCATTATTACGCGCTTGCATGATTTTAAACTGTAGAACATGTATCAATTTGCATTTGGTTTTAAAGAGGCGGACTTCTGCATACAAAAGTAATAATAAGAATTTATGTTATTTTGCAAAATTTTGTTTATTATAATAGTTATGAATTTCTTTATCATTTGTGTCATACGAGACATTTAATAGCATGTTTGTTAAGATACCAAAAAAATACTTGATCTTTTTCAGAACATATATGTATAAATAATATATTGCTTTAAAAGACAAAGTTACAAAAATGTTTAAGAATTCTGGTGTTTTTTTTTCTGGAACAACAGCTTCGTGTCCTTTGGATACTACCGCAACCAGCACGACCTCAACCAGCGACCTGCCGACTGAAACCACATTTAATGGAGAAATCAAAAGTGACCCTTCTACTACATACACTGACCCTACTACACAAGGCTCAGGTTTTAAGGTGGAAATCAAAAGAAAACATCTCTTCTTTGCTGTTATGCTTCACTTGTTTGCAGAGTATATTTGGTAGAAACACAACTTTTTATGATCAAAACATAAATAAGTGGTTCTAGAATCTAGATCAGTGGTTCCCAAAGTGGACCATACGGACCCCCAGGGGTCGGCGGTACCTTTCAGGGGATCCGTGGAAAATTAAAATTGATTTGGGGGTCCCTGAACAACGTCAGGGGGGGTCCGCGCAAGGATTATTATAAAACAATAAAACTGTGATCAATGTTTATTATTATGGAAATTAAAATAAAGAACAATAAATAAAATAGTATTTTTTTATATAATTGAATACGATCTTAGGTGCTATCAGTAATGGAGTACAATATTGTTTTGCCTAGAATATGTAGTAGAACTGAGGTAATTTCCACAGCTATAACCAATCAAAATACTTCTTTTATTAAAAGGTCTAGCTTGATGCGTAAGAAATGCGGAATTCCAATAATTAAGTCGGAGAAAGACACGTTTTTTACTTGAATCTGCGAGGGTTGCAAGGTTGGGTATTTTTGATATGTCTGAAAGCTGTATTTATCTAAATTGTATCGTATCATCAAAAATTATTTTCAATAGTGCTTTACTGTAGCACGCCATTGAAAACGTTAATAATTATTAACACTGGTTTGTTACAGCACATAAGAGAATGAGTGAGCTCTGGGTCGCTTTTAGACTTGATGGGGACCTAGACTGTTTGAGATATTGGGGCCTTAGGCTATTTGAGATATGGGGGCCCTTTTGAAGTCCAGATATTCTATGTCAGTGATATGAAAAAAATTCCGGGGGCCTCCAAGAAAGGCGGGTGCCCTAAGCTATAGCTTGATTAGCAAAAAGTTAAATCCAGCACTGAGTGAGCCAACAAAACAGTGTTGTTGAATATTTGAAGTATGGCTAAATGTTTGGAAACAGATTCGAAATGTGAAAGGTTATTTTCTGAATTAAAACGATTTTTTGAAATTAAAGCAATACCCTTGACTTTCTGGCCTACTTAAAGCAAACTGTAGCAAATGAATTTTCAGTACACTGTGTCATTCATCGACATCATATATTCGATAACAATCTTAGTGAAAGTTTGCATGGATCACTAGATTATGTCATATTAGTGCAGTTAATAAAATTAAACGAATGCCTTGAAATAGAGATTATTTACACAACATTGTTTTGAAAAGGAAGAAGACGATAATCGTTTACTTATTAGCATAAAAGTACTTTGACGCGGTGGTCGAGTGGCAGCGCGCTTGACTGGCGTACTGATGGTCACGGGTTCGAATCCATGTCAAGGCAAGGATTTGGGCGTCCCTGAGTCAACCAGCCCTGAATGGGTACCTTGTAGTGTTAGGCGACTGGGTAATGCGTGGAAACCACAAAGCCGTGGCCTGTGAACACTGCATCACTTGCCAACAGATCATCTGTCATGGTCTGTGGACGCAATTATCTTCTGCTTAGAAGGAGCGTCTGTATTGATAAGAAGAAGAACAAGTACGTTTTCAAATCGATTTTAAGCTCTCTTTGATTCAGTGTTGGAATTCCTGGAAAGCAAAGACACAATTAACTTTAAAAAAGACATATCCTTTATGAATGCTTTATTTAACAACTTTAATAAGACTAATTAGAATCTACTACTACTAGGTAACCAATTAAATTTAATCAAAACTGAAAGCGTAATATCTGCGTTTGTTGCAAACCTTTTTCTGTACATACAAAACTTAGAAACAGAAGAATTTTCTCAGTTTCCAAATCTTTCAAAATTGCAAAGTAGAGATAAAGATTTCTTGGCTTACTGTCAAAACTTAACAGCTCTTCAGGCTGACCTGAAACAAAGATTTGAGGTATTTCTCACTTGGATATTCCCGACTGGCAGTTTAACGCTTTTGCGCGTGGACAAACTCAGATCCCAAACACAGATGAATCCGTACAAATACAGGAGGAGCTTTTTGAAATGAATAACTTGAACCAATGTTTGAGCTAGGATACCACAAATTCAATTTTATATCTTGCATTATGGTTTATTGTACAGAAGTTGTTTACTGCTTTCCCGTCTTTCAATTTGGTAGAACAAAGATTCAGTGCCGTTATGAACCTCATCATAAAAAAACCAGAAACCGACAAGAAATTGGTGCTCGTGGGGATTTGCGGTTGCTACACAAAAACATTGAGTCGGTCGTAAATACACTAATAAAATCACACCACGTTCATCAAAGTTATCAATTGTTTTCAATTGTATTTTAAACAAAAGTTATACAATTTAATAAATACTTCTTCAACAAAAATTTTGCTTTTTTGGGGTTGTAATTTTTGTACTATGCATTTATGTAGTTTTTTCACATGGGGGTCCGTGGGGGAAATTTTGACTTTAAAATGGGTCCGTGCGTCAAAACAGTTTGTGAACCACTGATCTGGATTCTAGATTCTAGATGATCTACTAATTTTTTAAAAGGTAGAATTGATATATATTCAAGGTTTTTAAAATAACAAGAATAAAACAATTCTATAAGAACTGAAATAACAATTGTATGCAAAGGAAATGCTTTTGTAAGAGATTATTACAAATGATATTAATCAAATATTTTATTTTATAAAATCGTTTTTAACCTTTTCCAAAATTGTCTACCATTTACCTGTTTGTAGAAATTGATTATTTTATATAGTAAGAAGACGTACTTTGAAAAATCCTGTACTATTTTAAATAAGTTACATTAAAACTTAATGGTAAACGAAGGGAATAGAAAATGTTGCGTTTATATTTCATTATAGAATTTGTTTCGTATCATACGTGACTAAAGTTTAAAGTTTTTAAAATTTAATTTTTTTTATATTTAAAATGTTTTGATTTTGATTTTGCCTTAATTTATTTTTGGGTAATTTTGAGAGTAATCCATTTCTTTGTTACAAATCTAATATTGTTTATATTGTAGTATAATGTCGCATATATCTTGTCACTTTCATTGTATACTATTATATTAAGAATAATCTTTAGAAAAAGTGACCTGGTGTCATCATCAAGTTTTATATTTAACATAGCTATTTTAACATAAGGAGTATTTTGAAATTGGAGAAGAAAAAGTCTATTGAAGATTGATTGTTATTTTTTATCCTACAATGTTCAATTTGACAATCACATTAATATAATGTCATCCACATTAAGTTTTTTGGTGGTTAAAACAATCTAATTTATAACATGTTCATACATCTTGTTCTCTTTATTGCGATGCTAAAAAAAGTTATTTAAATATATTCGTTTCAGTTTTTCATTCGCTTGTCTTAAAAATTCAATTCAACTAGACAATTAATATAATTATAGAAATAATTTGAGAATTTATTTACCGTTGTACCCCAACATGTAACTGGGCTCACAGCGCTTGATAGCATTCATTCGATTTTACACCCTTATTATTATTCGAAGTTGTGAACAGTTTAACGCGCCCGGAATGGAAAATGAATAATATATTTTCATAATCTAAAAGTTTGCTTTCTCTGACTTTCTCATCTATTAAAAAAGTTACAGTATGTTGGTCTATTATTATTACAAAATTAATACAAAAAATTATTTTAACACAGAAATAACTTATCGTAGATTTTATTTGAGTGATACATGTACAAACATATGTGTTAACAGCGGCGTCACTAGGATGGGTGTCATCCAGTTCGGTTGGTTCTCACAACTTACCCCATAGCCCTCCGAGTATGCCAATGCCAAATAACGAGGCATACAGAATTTTACCCTTTGGTGTCACCCGTTGCGGTCCGCACCTCCCAGCAGGGCCGGCTTTAGGCATAGGCAAACTAGGCGGCCGCCTAGGGCCTCCGATTAGTGGGGGCCTCGCAAAGGACTCATATGAAAAAAAATATATATTTAAAGATCGAACTACGAGTCTACGACAACCTTTACCCGCTGATTATTTTTAAATAGTGCATGTTTTGAATTGTAATATTTTTAAATTTAAATTCATCTGTCAAGACACATTTTCAGAAGATTGACAAACGTGTAACCTAAATTTACGCTAAATATACAACTGCTGTTGAATATGAAATGTTTTAAGTATTAAACATTTAATATTTAAAAGTTAAATGCTGTTGTAAGTAGCAAAATATAAAAACGTCTCTAAGCATGGGTTTGGATGTAGAAATTTGGTGTCAATAAAATTATTTGACGAAATTAAGCTGAAACTTCACTGATTTCTCAAAGTATAATTTTTTTCGTTTTCAGAGATTAACAACGACAATAGCTAAACAAAAATATAATAAAAGATTATTTTAGTAGTCTGGCATGGCTAATTTTTTATTTTTATTTTGATATTTTCGGTTTTTATCATCTCTCCAATACTGAAAATTTATGAAATAAGTCGATTATCATCGACTTAAACCTTGAGCCTATTGCATTGAAAAGTTCATTTAAAAATGCAATTAATCGATGCTTTTAAGCATTTTCATTCTGCACAACTTGCTTCGATGGGACAGAATGAAAACCTATAGGTTAAAAACCTAGTAATTATAATTAATTTGGAAAATACAACGGGACCTCGCTAAGTCGAACTTCTCTAAGACGAAAACCTCCCTTTATCGAATTAATTGTTAGGTCCGGTCAAATTCCATAAGACTAATTGTATTTTAGATCTCCTTAAATCGAAGATTTTTGGCTTCCAACCTCCCTCAGTAAAATTTTCCAAAGCGTTTGGGTTATTATTCTGGGGTGACATTTCAGAACGCGTGTTCCGCACAGCTACGAAAACGGACACAAATTCTTTTCATGGTGCATTCCACACGGGATTAAGTGAATCTTGAAAGTACCAAAAAATGAACAAGACAAGAATAAAGGAGTGACTGGAAAAAGGTTAATTCGCGTCTATGAATTGTCCATGAAGCACATTCGTGCTATCGGCGCTTGGATTGAACTGGAAAATCAGTTGAAGGAAGGAAAGACAATTGACAAGGAAACACAAAAACTTATGCAAAAAGAGACTCAGCACTGGAACAATGTTTTACAAAGAATCATTTCAATTGTGCAGTTTCTTGCAGAACGGAATTTACCACTTCGTGCACTGTGGATCGATTGTTTCAACCAGACAATGGATTTTTTTGGGGATTGGTTGAATTGTTAGGAATGTACGATTCATGCCTAGAAGATCTTTTAAGACGTATAAAAAACAAAGAGATTCATGATCATTACTTGGGCAAAATAATTCAAAATGAGGTAGTTAATCTGATCGGTGATGCCGCCTTGAAAAAATTATAAATAATGTTCAAAATTCGAAATATTATGCCATCATTTTGGACTGCTTACCTGATGCTGGTCACCAAGAACAAATAACTATGATTTTGGGAATATGCAACATTGTGAGTACGCTAGTAGAAATCAATGAATATTTTGTGGGATTCATGGCTGTCGACTACAGCTCTGGTTTAGGTCTCGCGGAAGCAAGCTTGAGAAGACAGAAAGTGCACAAACAGTTCGACTATGATTACTATGAAACCATAGATGAATCGTTGACAGATTCAAAGGAAAAATAGCGAGTGGAATTTTAATATGTTTTGTTAGATCAAGCAGTTATGTCATTGCTTGCACGTTTTGAGCAAATGGAACGTTATTTTGGTCTTTTTGGTTTTCCGCACAACTCAAAAAAAATTGCAGAATTCTACCAAAACGATTTGATGAAATGGTGCATGGATTTGAAATATTGCGCTCACTGATGTATCTGGTTGCAGATATTGATCAGCAGGATTTATGCAGGGAATTGCAAATATTTTCCAACGTTTTTTCAGATACTGTTTCGTCTTCTCTTGATGCTTTACTTTTAATTATGATCATGGTTTGAATACTGCGGTTCTAAATGTCGCTTTAGCCCCTCGTATAGCATTGACAATTCCGATTACTGTTGCATCGGGGTAAAGAAGTTTTTCCAAGTTGAAATTAATAAAATTTTATTTGAGAACGACTTTGAAGCAAGAACGCCTGAACAGTCTGGCAATGATATCTATCGAACGAGATATAGTCCAGTCTCTGGATTATTCACAATTTATTGCGGAATTTGCTGCCATCAAAGCACGAAAGGTTGATTTTTGTTGAAGGTTTATGGCATCTACACGAATATGTTTGTATAAATTTCAGTTATTTGTTGATTTAGAAATAAATGCAGGTAGTTTTTAATTAATTGTGTAATTTTATTCTTTCCGTATTTATTATTTTATTTTTCTATTACCTTTAGGGCCACCAAATTTACTTTGCCTAGGGCCTCCAATTCCCTAAAGCCGGCCCTGCTCCCAGCAATCCTTTGTGAAGCCCCTTTGTGTTAACAACTGTTTTGTTTGTTGGTTTGTTTGCTTAATATTGAACATGCCAGCGGTAGAAGGGATCGGGGCAGAAGGGGGCACCCATGTGGGTTTGTGCCTCGGGCACCAAGATGACTTAATCCGGCCCTGGCCGGACCCTTATGAGGACGTGCAGTAGAAGTATTGCAACTAGGTGTTGACGATAGATGCTACGGTGTGCTGTGAACGCATTCGGCACATGCGTTTTTAAATATGTAATTAAAGCCCTTTAGCTCCTTACCGTCCCTGAAGCTCAATCTTTGGCTATTTGTTAAAGTGTTACTCAGACGTATTTCTCTTCCTTTAAAAATACTCATCCATTGTATGATACATAGATTCTCCTTTAGTATCAATTTGCAAATATGTAGCAAACAAAAATTATTGGCAAATGTGTTCTTCCTTTGTGAACAAGCTAAAGGTAAAACCCGATTTCCTGCCAACATTGACGGAACAAATTAAATATAAAAAACTTACATGTTTTCAAATAGCCACAAGTTCAAGATTTTGAGCAATTTCATCAATTCTTATGTGCAGAGTATTACTGGTCAACACAATTTTATTTCTGTCTTGTATGGCACAGTAAGTAATCATTCACTTATAGCCGGTAGTATTGACTCTTCGCATATTTTATGCTTTTAACTCCCCTTACAGTAATTCTACAACCCAAAATGCACCTTTTGCCATCACCACCATCCTGGATCCCTGCAGTTCCTACTAGGGGCGATAGCGCCCACTTTGTTAGTCACTGCGCTGTAGGGACATCAAAGTGTAACCTTAGTTTGGGCTGACGGGAGACAGAACACCAGTACGTCAGACGATACCTACGTAAACCATCGTATGGATGTAATGTGTGTGTGGAGATAAATGGGCCTTGGATGTATAGTAGAGGACGAGTGGAAATAGCATTTGTGGGTTGCTGGGTGGATTGATGAATGGATGGATTGATAGGTAGGTAGGTAGGTAGGTAGGAAGACAGGTAGGTAAGTAGATAGGTAGGTGGTAGGTAAGTAGCTAGGTAGGCAGGTAGGTAGGTAGGTAGGTAGGTAGGTAGGTAGGAAGACAGGTAGGTAAGTAGCTAGGTAGGCAGGTATGTAGGTAGGTAGATGGATGGATGGTTGGTTCGTTGCGTTGCGTTGATGGCTGGATGGATGGACTGATTGATGGATAGATGAATGGATGGATTGATGGATGGTTGGGTATGTGGATGGGTCGATGGATGAGTGGATGGATTGATGGATGGATAGATAGATAGATAACTTTTTATTTGTTTTTAAAGATTTTTATATTTTTGTCACTTTGGTGCTTATCTAAATAATTAATGAACTATGACCTTCATCCCTTCATCAGGACTTAATTATTAATATACTAGGGGTTTTAGGACACCTATGGCGCCCACTTGGGCTGTAGGGCACCTACCGCGCCCACTTTTTTTTTGTAAAAAGCCCAAGTAACTTATCCTTGTTTGATAAATACGAAATATTAAACTTGCTGAAATGTACACAAAGTATTTTATAATTATAAATCCTCAAGTCCTCTTTTTACATTGCTCTGTTTTCCAAAATTAAAATATAAGCTAAAACTATGACGTCACATAATATTTTTTTTTAGAATCTTTTAGAATTTTGCACACCTCCTGATGCGCGCATAGTACTTGTATATACATTTAAATATAAGCTCAAAATACCACGTCATAGCGTTACGGACACATACTCCAACCTGTGACCTGGGCAATAAAATTGTTGATGGGACAAGATAGAAATGATTAGAGAAGGAGAAAATTTCACCTCCATTTGTGACCTCTCTCGTGTGAATAAAGCTCAGTTAATATTTACTTTTTTTGCTCTATCGGTACAGAACTCTGGTTTGACTATTAGTTTACTTATTTTAAGTTACTCTACACTCTACAGTTAAGTAAAGTTTTATAAACTTATGGATTGTCTTTCGTGTTCTTTTCAAATTCTTTTCTTGTGTAATCAGCAACCGAAATAAGACAATTTTTCAACTTTTAATGTAATTAACTTAATTAACATTTTAAAATCTCTCTATATATAAGCCGCATTTGTTGTCTGGATGTCTGTCTGTCTGTTCCCTAATAACTCAAGATCCAGACAACCAAATAACGTGAAATTTGGTACACGTACACAAAATTATACCGGAAAGGTTATTAAACAGGTTTCGTTCCTTATATATAAGATACTGGGGCCCGGGGGCCCAAAATGTAGTTTTTCCCTATATGAGCTATATAAAATAAAAATTATTGAAAATTAAGACGTAAAATAATGACGCAAATTAATAAACATGTTGGTGTCGAGATTAACAAGAAGGCGATTATCGACATAAAATAATTTTTTTGTTGTTGTTGCTTTTGTTGTTGTTTTGTTGTTGTTGCTTTGTTGTTGTTGCTGTTGTTGTTGTAGTTGTTGTTTTGTTGTTGCTTTGTTATTGTTTTGTTGTTGATGTTTTTGTTGTTGTTTTGTTTTTGTTGTTGTTGCTGTTGTTGTTTTTGTTGTTGTTGCTGTTGTTGCTTTTGTGTTGTTTTTGTTGTTGTTGCTGTTGTTGCTTTTGTGTTGTTTTTGATGTTGTTGTTGTTGTCCACATCCCTTGCCCTGCGACGTCAATGTCCTTCATGTTGTTGTTGCTTTGTTGTTGTTGCTGTTGTAGTTGTTGTTGTTGTTGCTTTGTTGTTGTTGCTGTTGTTGTTTTGTTGTTGTTGATTTTGTTGTTTTTGTTGTTGTTTTGTTTTTGTTGTTTTGTTGCTGTTGCTGTTTCTGTTGTTGTTTTTGTCGTTGTTGCTGTTGTTGTTGTTGCTGTTGTTGTTAAACCCGGGCGAAGCCGGGTACTTGCCCCTAGTTCAATATAAGGTAAACCTGCAGTTTCGACACGTATATTATTTCACAGCAAAGTTTTATTTTCTCGTGAGAACTTACGTTATTAATTTATTAAATGCATTAATAAATGTTATATCATTGCACTAATTTGTAAGTTTTATTAATTTCTAAGGCTTTTTTCAGCCTTTAAACCTACATAATCGGAGTGGGATACATCCATCTTGTTTATGTTGTACTCTACTTGCCGAATCGTCACAGTAAGATGCATAATGCAAATTTCTCACTTACAAACAAGCAAATTAAGAATCAAACGTCTAGTAACGAATTAAAAAATGATATTGTCTTTAAAATATTTATTTATCTTCTGAGAACATTAAAATAGATGAAAAACACCTTTTAAAAAACATTTTCAGTCACAAAATTTATTTCTGTATGGGTCGAGCCAGGTAACAAACATCTGGCTAGGAAAACAAATTGGACGTATCGTGACCAGATTAAGTATTATAAAGAGCCTAAAAAATGCCTTAGAAATTAAAAAGACTTAAAAATTAGCGCTGTAATTGCTGAAATACAACATATAATAATGCATTAAATAAATTAAAAACTTAAGTTCTCACGAAAAAAATATATTTCGCTTTGAAATAATATACGTGTAGAAACTGCAGGATTACCCAATATAATTAGATGGAGGGTAAAATTATACCACCATGGAAAGCTTTCATCAACGCACAGATAACACCGCACGGTATAGAGGAGGTGCAGATACACTGTGTGAATACAAATTCTACTTGCAAACGCTGTTGGTCGATACGACTGTTATTTTCAGCGTGCCTACGCAACAGAAATGTTTTGTTTTTTTAAAACAACATTTCTTCAGAAAGATGGTAAATTACAGCATTTTATCATTTTACTTATGCAACTATGATGTCCGCGCTTTAACGAAACATTTCAAATGATGCGTAAAGTCGAATGTGCTGAAACATAATGTTCTGTTACATATTAAGGCGGAAGAACATTGAATATTCTCAAATAATTTTGGTCTAGTCAATAAATTAAATAGCGAATAGATATGTTTTTTTAATATTTTTTTTTAAATTTCCTAAACTTTATTTTCCACCGAACAGGATAAAAATATTTCCAGTCTTGATGTTTGACAAGATATGTGACAAAAATTGCAAATGTAATGTTTGTTTTAAGAAGATCATACAAATTATATAACATTTGAATGAAAAGAGGTGCATAAGAATTTAAAACTATGTTTATCCCCCTTGACGATTTTTTGGATCTTTTACTTTATATCCTAGCATTCATGTGAAACTTTTAATTCGGTGACTCGTACGTTACAACATAAATTAAGTTAGTGTTCTTAGAACCTTTTTTCCAGTGATACTTATTCACATACTAATAAAACAATAATAATTTTAATAAAATGTTTATTGAAAGGATTAACTTTTTTTTTAAATACCTGAAAACGTTCAAAACCAGCTGGAGATTAAAATATTCGCTAACACAAAAAATTGAAGAATCTATTTCATAGTAGTCACTCAACTTTGCTATGTAAAACAATTTTAAAAATACATGTAATATATTTGTTTTCCTTAATTACAATTGTTATATAAATTGGTGATATTTTTTGAAATGTAACAGTTTTAAATAGTTCAATTTTCTCTTCTTTTAAATGCTGCTGTACTTTTCTAATAATCGATATTACATAGTTCTAGAAAGAAAGGCCTAGCAAAATGTTTGTCTACATTTTATATTAGAATTCAATTAATGTATTTGGTTTTTACATTCTAAAAAAATAAAGAAGTACATTTCTTTATTGCATTAACTTAACAAAAAATGAATCAACCTTTTTACAAATTTGGTTTTTTCCTGATTCTTTTCGAGTATTTTTTTAGTAATCGATTAATTAATTTAACTCTCACATTTCTCCATTAACTTTATTTGCTTTGTAAGTTTGGGTATACATTGCTACTTTCATTGTGTATATCTTAATAATATCAATAATATTTTTTGCGAAATGACCTGCTGAAATTTAAAAATATTATTTTAAAAAACACAGTGCTTCGATGCAATAATTATACACAAAATAAGTGTTAAGACATTTGAGAAGACGGTCCCTATACAATAAGACTTTTATCTGTTCTCATGGAAATGTTTAGTTGAAAGATCACAATCATATGTTGTCTCTAATTAGCATAGTAAATTTGAAGTAATAAAAAAAATATTTTTAAAAAAAAATCTTTCAAACGCCCTGGTGTCTTAATCAGAATTCAGAAAAATTTCCATAAAATCCATACATCAAAAATGAGAAATTAAATTATAGCCTTTTTCCCCTTGTAATATAAATATAATACATTGAGATAATAATTGATATAATATATTGAGATTTTAGGGGTTTTGTTTTGTTTTGTGTATGTGTGTCCGTTTTGTGCTTTTCATTTTAACTTTCAATGCACACCTCTGTTTTTTTCAATTTAAAATATTTATTTGCTTTTCTTGGCGTTCAAGTATTTAACAACTTAAATTAACACTGCATGCTGTGCGACATCATCTAAGGTTTAAGACTTCTTTCCGTAAAAAGTCTGCAATTAAAAAAAAATTAAAATATTTTAAATCTTCATTATCATGAATTATAGGAAATTTATTCAGTCAAAATATGTTTAACCCAGAAATGATACATAGAAATAAAGATTATTATAACAAGATATATTCTGCTTTACTCATAATATGTAACAGAAAAAATCATCTAAGTATAACCTATTTTTTTAATCCTTTATATTAACTTGTGGTGTCTGTTTGGCAAGGTTGTTAATATTGCAATATTGTATTGGTATTGGTAGTATTGCCAATACTTTTTTAAGTATTGGGATGATATTGCAATACTTCTTGAAATTTGATATTGGTATTGGTATTGCCAATAATTATTTTTGATATTGGTATTAATTTTTAACCAATACTAAAAGCAATATTCAATAAATTCTCTACAACATTAGTTGTGAATAAAGCTGAATATAATAAATTTTTCTTTTCTGTCGCCATCTTGCGAGTGACATTGCCAAACAATTTTTGAATGAGACTGATCAATGAAATGAATGATAATAGAAATCAAATCATAAATGATATCTTTGGCAATGAGCATTGACCAGTGACTTACCAAGGCTCGATTAAGGCTTAGGCACTTTAGGCACCGTGCCTAGGGCCTACAAACAAAAATAAGGCCAAACAAAGAAAAAAATATTTTTTTAAAATTTATATAATATTTAATTTGTTGTAATTAGAATTATTTTTAGTAGCGTGAATGCGTCGTTCTATTTCGTTCATAACTTTTCAATGATTGCGCATATTATGGACTGATAGGTAATACTTTCAAGATCTTGATGCCATTTTTTTCTTTGGTCAATATTTTCTTTCCGATTTCCTTTTACAGAATTTCTTGCTTGAAAGTGAGTCAAGTTAATGTTTTGTTTCATCCAATGCCAATGTAGACAGATTTTAGATATAACTCATGAATTTAAATTTTAAACTAAAATTTAATTATTAATAACGGTAAAACTGCTTTATCTGCCGATGTTAATATCCACTGCAATCCACTGACTCGGTCTGACTGTTTTTACTATAGTATGTTTAACCGTTTATGTATCATTTGCTTTTCTATGACAGTCATTTGCTTCATTCATCCATTCGTTCATCCATCCATCCACTCATTCATTCACAATATGTGAACAGTATACATATTAAAAATCTTGTTGCTTAAGGACGTTAAGGTACGCCGACTTATTTAATATGTTGTCAAAGACTTTTGAATGCTTTGAGGAAAACTGATGAAGCAAGTGTTAACTATTGAACAAAATTTGGTTAAAAATACATTGTATAAATTAGCCAAAAATGTTGTTATCGTTTATCGATGTAAGTGATATAGAGCGATGAATTACGTATTTGCGTTTTATTCGTCGAATGACCCAAATATTGGTATTGGTAAGGCAATAATAAATAAATATTGGTATTGGTATTGCAATACTGGTTTTAAAATTGTATTGGTATTGGTATTGCCAATAGATTTTAGAGGCAGTATTGGTATTGGTATTGCCAATAATTTTTTTTAGTATTGTTAACAACCCTGCTGGTTGGTTGATTGTTTGTTTGAGCCCTTGTCGAACAAAATTTGGATCGACTTTTAACCCACTTCCTCGTAAGCTAGCGAGCTGAAATTGTGTATCCAGTTTTGTGCCGATGATAAAAACAATGTTTCAAAATTTCAGATCGATTGCATGTACTGTATTTAAATTATTGAATTTTTAGATTATTTTATTTATCTCTATGTATCATGTTAAATTTTTGAGATAGAGCGTCGCGGTGCGTATTATATTGAACGACCTTTCCTTTCGCGCAATAAGGTGCGTATTTTATTGACAACACTTTTATAAACATATTCCTGATCGGTGCGCATTATATTAAACACGTTTTACGAGACATAACTAAAATTATGTATTTTTGGATGGTCTTGCGCTGCGTATTATAATGAACACTAGCGTATCACAAATCAAAAATGACGGAAGTTTTCAGCTAAAATCTATTTATTTTATAGAAAAAGCACTTTTTTTAGGGCGCCTACGGCACCAACCTTTTTAAAAATCAAAACTAACTTGTCCTTGTTTGATAAATACGAAATATTAAACTTTCTGAAATGTACACAAAGTATTTTATAATAGGGGTTGTAGGGCGCATTCGGCGCCCCCTTTATTATTTTTAATTTTGTAATTGACCATCATCAAATCCTCTTTTTACATTGATCCCTTTTCCAAAATTAAAATACATGTATGAGCGAAAACAATGACGTCATATAATATTTTTTTACAGCGCATCTTTAATTTGCACACCTTTTGATGCATTGGTGCAGTAATTTGGTTTTCCCTGCTTTCTAAAATTAGTAGCGTCACGGACAGACATTGCGAATTATATTGTTTAATTCTTTTCGTTAAGTCTCGTACATAAAGGATTTATAGTAAAAAACGTGTTGTTTTTTTTACGGCTTTTTAAAATAAAATCCTTTATATTAACCCGTGGTGGCTGTTTGAGCCCTTGCTTGCTTGTTTGCATGTTGACAAAACTTTGGATCGATTTTTAACCTTTTTCATTGTAAACTAGCATGCTTAAATTTTGCAGGCAGTTTCGTGCCGATGATAAAAATGATGTATCACAATTTCAGATCGATCGCATGTACTGTAATTAAATTATTGAATTTTTAGATTATTTTTTGTATCTCTATGTATCATGTTAATTGTTGAGATAGAGTGTCGTGGTGCGTATTATATTGAACGATCTCTTTAATACTTTCCTGTTGCGCGATTCGGTGCGTATTATATGGACTATAATTTTTTTTAATATATTCCCGATCGGTGTTATATATTAAACATGTTTTACGAGACATAACTAAAATTTTGTATTTTTGGATTGTCTTGCGCTGCGTATTAAAAGGAACATTCTTTTAGTTATGTCTCGTACATAAAGGATTTATAGTCAAAAACTTTGTTTGTTACGGTTTTTTTAAAATTAATGATGAGCATATTTAAATGTCTACAATTACATTTTAAATGAATTTATTGAATGAGGTACAAGCTTTAACGTCTGCAAGAGGGTAGGTTGATGTGCTAGACAGCTGCAGACTGTGAGGTCTTAAGAAGCTTAGATTTTTAAGAAAATCATTGACACTCAATGTAATCTAGTTGTCTATCTGCAGGCTACTGTAAAGCTCTCACATTTGGTTATATATTTACACTCTAAAACCTTCAATTTTAGTTATCTCTATATTATATTTGAAATACTTTGTATTCAAACTAAAACGTGTTACACTTACTAGGAAAACCTCCGTCTGTGAACGAGCTTTTCAATAAACTCCGTTTCCTCAAAGTCCTGTCTGGTCATCATGACACGTAGGAAGAGGTAAGACTGTACGAAGAGCCAGATAGTGAAAATCATAGTCGCTAGCCCAGTAGCAAAAAGAAGAGGAGCCTTGTACTCAATTGACCTTGGATCAGGCTTGGCGGCTGAAAAAATATTAACGAAAGTTGTAGAAACCCATCTGGAGTAAAGCTAAGGAAATCACATTATTTTTAAACTAAAAGTTATCTGTATAATAGTGCAAATCGCTAATTCCTTAGTTTTAAATTAAGGGGGGTTAATGTTACGAAAATAGTGTAGTGATTTTGTTAAAATGCTAACAAATATATTATTTTAATAAAGTTTTTATAGTTAAGCATTAATTTAGTTAAAGTTCAAGTTCAAGGGCAATATGTCGTAAGCAGAAATAAAGTTTAAAATAGGACAAATAAGCAGACTTATTGTAATATATTCGGGATACTCTCCAGATCTGCCATAAGTATTTGCCGAATCCGGATAGTGAAAAAAATTCCGATAACCAGTCCGAATATTCGGAATGCCGGATGTTCGGACCGGTTATCGGGTATTTTTGCCAGATCCGGATAGTATCCGGAAATCAATATAGGAAAGAAGTTTTGAAAACAAATTAATTTAATATAAATAAGTTTATAAACAATTATATAAAAATTAAAAAACAGTAACCAGAAATCAGTACATTTAACAAGAATGCATTGTGAGAGAGCATTCAGCACAGCGGGAAGATAAATGATGATAAGCGTTCTCGCTTGTCGCTGAACAAACTTGGATGTTATTGTTCATGAAAAATAATTTGGGTATGACAAACACTTAATTTTTCGAAACTTGAAAATTGAAGAAAACAAACTACAAACTTAAAGGTAACAAGTACTGCTGTACCATGTTACAACTTACTAGTAACTAGTAACTACCAACTAGTAACTATTTTATTTACTCATGTCATTAAATTATTTTCATCGTTACAGCTGATATATTAATTTTATGCTAAAAACAACAATTTTATTTTAAAATACTAATTTTAAGTTTAATTTGTAATTATTAGTACATGTATATACTATAAACTATAAACTTTATAGTTAACAGGAGCCTTGGAAACTGGGACAGGCTGAGAGTTGGCTTTCGTTTTTAACTTATTTGTACGTTAACAGTAGTCAATCATTCACTACTTTCAATTCATTAATTACATTTAAACAATTTAATTATATGATATAAGTTATATCCAGGGCTGGATTAACCCATAGGCAAACAAGACACGTGCCTTGGGCACCAAACGTTTGGGGTCACCACAAGTCCTTTAGCAAAATGTGTGTATTGTCCATAATCGACATGACGTTAGCAAATCGCAAATGTAATATTTAATCGCACAGGGGCGGATTAAATGGAAGGCTGATTGGGCTAGAGCCAAGGGCCCCCAATGATTTAAGACTAAATTAACGGACCCCAAACTTATTAAATTGTATAATAGAGTGGCTGGACAGATCCCCGCGTGGAATTGCAGCCAAGGGCCCCGTGCAATCTTAATCCACCCCTGATATCACTTTTAAAGGGACAAATGAAAAATTTGGCTCTTTACAAAATTGAATTTTTCTAGGGTTGCTGGAGTTGGTAAGTCAGTTTGATCCATTTTTAGCATCACACATAGCGAAATAAGGATATTCTGGAAAAGGAAATCCTTCTTATGTATCCCAAACTATATGTGAATAACTAATTAAAATTATGTCCCCAAAAGTCCATCAAGTAATTATAGATGAAGTAAAGGCTTCCGGTTATTTCAGCTTGTCAATACCCGATATTTCACTTATAGATCAGTTAAGCGTTGTTCTTCGATATGTGGTAGATGGAGAGCCCATTGAGCGCATTTTGACTTCCTTGGAGCCGCAAAGTCACACCGGTGGAGGTATGGCTAAGCAAGAGTTGCAGTACTTACGTAAAGTTTGCAATGTTGATTTTGCGAAATGCAGAGGTCAGTCCAGGAGAACGCATCTAATATGTCTTGATAGTACAAGGGCAGAACAAAATTCTAGAGGAAAATTAGTTTTCTATCTACATACTCTGTGCTACCCATTCACTAAATCTGGTAGGATGAAGGGCCGTTGGCTCTTATTTAGAGGCAGTAAACTTCTTCCATATAGTGCAACTGATTGATACTTTTGTCTCAGCTTCAACCAACAGATGGAATATTCTGAAAGGATGCTTTGTGGATTGAACGCTGGTAAACTCTCTTTCCGATACCATATGGCAAGCACATGTTTTTGGAACTAAAGCTATTCTAAAGTCTCATCCTCAGATTATAGAAGCGTTAGAGTGTATACAATAAGACCTGTCACAGAAGGGGGACACCAGAAGAGAAGCAGACAAAAAATTGCAAAGAAGATACAGGAATTAGAATTTGCTCTCACGATTGTCTTTTGTGAAGAAGTGTTACATTTTCACAGATTCAGTCAAGCACTACAAAATGAGCACGTGAACTTGAAAACGTTTGCTGATTTGTATTCTTCACTAGCAGATCACTTGCATGAAAGACAGTGGTCATTGATGGTGATGCCCCTGAGGTATCTCTGAATGCCAGAGACAAATTTCGTATATCCGCTTTTTACGCCATTGTTGACAAACTTGAGACAGAGATTTGTAGATGAGGATAGGTATATAATGATATAGGAGTTAGATTTTCTTGTTTGATCGATGTAACACAAACATCTCAGTGTTGTGTATAGTTTATGACTAATAAATGCGTATCCTAAAGATCTGAACAATAATTTATATACTGAACTACTTAAGTTACACTCATATAATTGACACAAGTTTCGTGCATCAACATCTGAAAACAACACGTTGAGTCATGCATAATTATACAAAGTAATAGAGACGACATCCAGTTTGCTTTTCAAATGTAGAAATGGACTTGCGAATATTTTAATATTAATGTTTACGAACGTTTTAAATGAGCGCTTTATTTCTCAGTTAAAACGCACAAAAAATCTAAGTAGATCGATGATGAAATAAGAAAGGCTTGATTCCTTATCTTTGCTGATGATTGAGACAGACATTTTGCGCAAAATTAACTTTGATGATGAATTTTGCCAGATGTTAATCTAGAATAAAGAGCTATAAAATGTAAAGGTTTGCATTCTCTGACTTTAGCATCTATTAAAAGAGTTACATTACGTTTGTCTGATATTATTACAAAATTTACATATTAATTTTAATACAGAAACAACTTATCGTAGGTTTTATTTGAGTGATACATGTACAAACATATGTGTTAACAGCGGCGTCACTAGGATGGGTGTCATCCAGTTCGATAGATCATGGTTTCACCCCCTCACAATTTACCCCATAGACCTCCTCCGAGTATGTCAATGCCAAATAACGAGTCATACAGAATTTTACCCTTTGGTGTCACCCGGTGCAGTCCGCACCTTCCGTAATCCCTTGTGACGCCAACTGTTTTGTTTGTTAGTGGGTTTGCTTAATTTTGAACATACCAGCGGTCATTAGGGGACTGGGGCAGAAGGGGGCACCCATGTGGGTATGTGCCTCGGGCACCAAGATGACTTAATCCGGCCATGATTATATCATTGTAATAATTTTATATTTATTGTTGTTTTTTCTGTTAAACTTTAAATGGCAGTTGCAATTGTGATTTGATTTGCCAACTTAAAAATAAAATTTTTGCTTGTGTCCATA
The DNA here is from genome assembly GCA_944989445.1 of Ampullaceana balthica. Classification (NCBI taxonomy): domain Eukaryota; kingdom Metazoa; phylum Mollusca; class Gastropoda; family Lymnaeidae; genus Ampullaceana; species Ampullaceana balthica. Next base: position 401,302 of record CALYLW010000618.1, read on the forward strand.
ACACGTGTTATATCTTATTCAGTCTTATAATTTTAAAACTCTATTCTGTTGTGAATATTATAATTATAGAAAATAAGTTAAGTAACAAATTAAGTTATACATTAAATTAGTAATATATAACAAAATAAACAAATTAACAAGCGTTGATCATGAAATCATTCAAATCCATGCAAAATATAGTAAAAGAATCAATTTCAATACGAGAAAAATATATTAAGTTAAAAAGTATAGATAATACTTTACTACATAAGATAACAAACTAAGTTAACTAACAGCATATTAAACTTAAATCGTAAGAATAAAAGAATAGTTTAATTATGGTTCTAGGTCACAACTTCTTGTAAATCACACTCAGTAGAACACTGTTCGCTTGGTACACACTACACAGTTCGTTGAACTTCGTTCAAGTTCGTTTATTCAATGCATTGTTAAATGTTCATGTTGACAATGTCACAAAGCGGAAAGCAGATACTTTCCATTTGTTGGATAATAAATATTTAAATAAATAGTATTAAATACTAGATATAAAGTAGTAAAGTACACCCTCTTAGCTCTTACACTTAAATGCGGAGATATCCGGAATCCGGATTCAGCAAATACTAGGGCCAAACTATCCTTATCTGTTTACAGACGCTCCTTCTATACAGAAGATTATTGCGTCCTACGCTTATCTATGGTTTGTGTTTAGTCCTGATTTTAATTAGAGATTTAAATGTTGATAAAGTATTGGTTTTCCTGGTTTCTTCAGGCAACCCATTCCCCGCCCGAATTCCGGACGGGAGAACGAAAATGTGCATGTGTTTGTTCTTGCATACGGAATAAGAAAGGTCTTTTTATCCGAATGTCTATCTGAGGGTTGTATTAAGTTATCTTTGTGTTGTATTTCTAAATTAGAATTAATTGCTCTATGTATGATTACTACTTTGCTCTTGGTTCTTCTATCCTCTAGTGTTTCAATGTTAATGATTTAACTAATGGTGTTATTCTTGTCAGTTTTGAATATTCTCCAGTAATCATTCTGGCAGCTCTTTTTTGAATTTATTCTATTTTATCAATGCTTTCTTTGGTGGATGGGCCCCATACAGAAAATGCATATTCTAGTACAGGTCTCACCAAGTGAGGTAGCAATTTAGTTTTATATCTCTATTACATTTGTTAAAGTTTCTTTTTAAAAAGCCTAAGGTTTTGTTTGATTTTTTAATAACTTCATTGACATGGGGATTCCATGATAGTTTCTCGTTTATTAAGAATCCTGAGTATTTTGCATCTTTCGTTTGGGTCAGTTCTTTTCCATGAATTTAATATTTTGAATTTATTTGTTTCTTTTTCTTTGTTACTCTTAACAGTTGACACTTTTCTGGGTGGAAAGAGATACTCCAGTTAGTTTGCCATTTTATCAATTCATCTAAGTCTTTTTGTAAAATTTTGCTATCTTTTTCTGATTTAATTGTTCTATAGAGTATACAATCATCAGCAAATAACCTAACTTTTGTTCCTGTTGAGATGTTGTTGGGTAAATAATTTATGTAATAAACCTTAAAAAACAAGTTTTTCACTATAAATCCTTTATGTACGAGACGTAACTAAAAGAATGTTCATTATAATACGCAGCGCCAGACCATCCAGAAATACAAAATTGCAGTTGTGTCGTAAAACATGTTTAATATAATGCGTACCGATCAGGAATATGTTTATAAAAAGAGTTGACAATAAAATACGCACCTTATTGCGCGACAGAAAGGTTGTTCAATATAATACGCACCGCGACGCTCTATCTCAAAAAATAGCATGATACATAGGAATAAATAAAATATTCTAAAAATTCAATAATTTAATTACGGTACATGCGATCGATCTGCAATTGTGATACATTGTTTTTATTATCGGTACAAAACTGCCTGCAAAATTTCAGCTCGCTAGCTTACGAGCAAGTGGGTTAAAAATCGATCAAAAGTTTTGGCGACAAGCAAGGGCGGGCGGCCGCAAGGGCGGGCGGCCGCAGACACCACAAGTTAATATAAAGGATTTAAAAAGAGTAAGGGACCTAGCACAGTTCCTTGTGGAACTCCTGAGTTAACCGTTTGTTTGTGCAGATTTAGATCTATTAATTATTATAGTTTGCTCCCTGCCCAAAAGGAAGTCTTGGATCTAGTGATGTAAGGGACCTGAGATTCCAATGTAGTTAAGTTTTTTAAGTAAACTAAGGTGGTGAGCTTTGTCAATTGCTTTTGAAAAGTCTAGTAATATTGTGTCTATTTAATCATTATTGTCTAAGCCCTTTGATAGTTCATCTATTAAACCTATTAATTGTGTTTCACATGATCTGTTTTTTTCTAAAGCCGTGTTGATCTGAGCATAGGGCATTATATTTGTCTAGGTGGCTAACTATTTTACTATATATTATGTGTTCTAGTAATTTACAGGTGATAACAGTAAGTGATACAGGTCTGTAATAACAAGGGTCTGATTTATCACCTTTCTTAAAGAGTGGAGTTACGTTAGCTAATTTCCAATCCTGGGGCAATTTACCCTGGTTTAGAGAGGCTTGAAAAAGAACTAGAAGGATTGGGGACAGTTCATTGCTTAGTTCTATTAATAACCTTGCAGGCAATTCATCTGGGCCAGTGGCTTTGTTTATTTTTATGTTTTTTTAGGAGTGAATGTATACCTATCTCGTCTACAGGTATGTTACATATTTCTTCCATTTTATTTAAATTTATTTAAACTTCCTTGACGCCTGAGGCAGAGAATAATGATGCAAAATATGTGTTAAGGATATTAGCTTTAGTCTCATTATCATTATACGTTTTATCATTTGAGCCTTTTAGTGTGGCTATTCCTGTAGGTTCCATTTTTTTAGATGTGAGAAAGGACCATACGTTTTTATTGTTATCTTTAGAAATTAAATTGTTTATATATTCATTTTGGAGGTTTCGACTAAGTTTTTGTGTCAAGTGTTTAATCTTTAAGTACTTTTTGTGTATACTTTTTGAATTGGTAGCCTTAAATTTCTTACATAAGTTCTCTTTTTGTTGGCGTAGCTTTTTTAATTTAAAATTGAATCAACATTTGTTAATTTTCTTTGATGTTAATTTTGTTGGAACATTCTCATCCATAAAAGTTTTTAGATTTGTTTTTATATCTTTCCAAATTTCTTCCACTGGGCTATTTGTATTAAATTTACTTAGGAAATTTTGTTGGAAGTTAGCCGCTGAATGGTGTAGTTTTATGGAATTACATTTATTCCAAAGATAAATTATTCTTCTAGGGATCTTATTCATTTTAGTTTTTATTGTATTGGTGACCCTAACAATATCATGCTCGGAGAGTCCAGGAATTATTTTATAGTCTAACACTAGTCCTGGTCTATTTGTTAGCAATAAATCTAGTATTTTAGTTTTCCTTGTTGTTGTTTTTTACCATCTGTTCTAGGTTTATGTTGTTTATAGTGTTTATAAAGTGTTCGTTAATATCTTTATTAGTTTGATGGTTACCAATTGTACAGCTTTTCAAATTTATATCTGGAAATTGAAGTCCCCCATAATCCAAAATGCAGAATTTTTATGATTTTCTTTTATGTAATTTAATTGACTACAAAGATTCTTCATGTATTCTAGGTTTGTATTCGGTGGTCTATATATACTGCCTACAATAAGTGTTGTTGCAAATAGTAAAAAACCATAATGGGCTGATCCCATATATATATATATATATATATATATATATATATATATATATATATATATATATATATATATATATATATATATATATATATACTAGCAGACCCGTCGTGCGTTGCAACGATCAAAGTAAAAGGGAATAAATTTAAAGAAACCAATGAGTGGTATGTTTAAAAACAATTCTGAGGAAACCTTAGTGGAAGTGTGAAAAAAAATTCAAGTTTCATTGCAAACGGATAAATAAATTAAATAATTAAATAGCGTACAAAAGAAGAAACGATATTAAGGGCCCCGGTCCCATAATGAGTGATACGTTATATTTTTTATTTCTATTGTACTCAAGCTATATTTCTCAATATCGTGTAAAATTAAATGGGTAATGCAATTAATAACGTTCAGTTAAAAAGACATTTGGGGCCACCATCTCCGAGGGAATGGACATTTGGAGTTAAGTGCCCTATAGTAATGTAATATAGGCTCTAAAGTTTTTATATACTAAGTTTGGTCAAAATCCAGTTATTTTCGCATTATTTAACACTTAAACTAATTTTTTTATCTAGCCAATATAGGAAAAATAAAAGAAATTAAGGGGCCCCCAGGCCTATGCGGTGCAAGATGTCAATTTCAAAAACCTTTTCATTTTAATTTAGTTTCATCATGGATATATATTTCTCAAGATCGTTACAGCGTGAATGGGGAAAATATCTTAAACGTATAAAAAGATATTTGGGGCCCCCTGCCCCGAAGAAATTGACATTAGAAGTTATGTGCCCTTAAGAATTTTAATATGGGATACCAAGTTTTTGAAAACAAAGTTTGGTTAAGATCCATTCATTCACTTAGTACCTAACGCATAAACTAAATTTTAAATAGCTGATATTAGCAAAAAACGACACTAAGGGCCCCAGGGCCTATTATTTGCAAGACATAAATTTTAAAACACCTGTTTGTTTCAATATGGATAATAATGGATGCATTTATCATTATTTTTCAAGATCTTTAATAAATATATGGGAAATAAATTCTTAAAAGTTGAAGAAAAATGGCATTTTGTGCCCCAGGACCGAAGAAATGGTCATTAGGAGTTTATTGCCCTATAGTATTTTAGTATTGGCTTTCAAGTTTTTATATGAAAAGTTTAGTTAAGATCTATTAATTAACACAGTAGCTAACGCTTAAATTAATTTTTATATAGCTCATTTAAGCAAAACATGACATTATGGGGCCCCGTCGTCCGATGAGTGTTAAATTTCGAAAAAAAGTTTGCCAGTTACCATCCCGGTAGCATACTAAACCGTCTCAAAAAGGTTCATGACGATCGGGTGAATGGTTTAGTCAGCTATAAAGGACATGCACAGACACACACAGACACATACAGACATACTTTGATTTTTATAAATATAGATATAGTGAAATAAAACGACATAAAGGGGGCCTGGGCCTATTCGGTGCGAGATGTCAATTTAAAAAATCTTTTCATTTTAATTCAATTGCATCAGGTTTATCAAGATCATTAAAATGTGAACGGAAAAATATCTTAACATATATGAAAAAATACATTTGGGGCCCCCGGCCCCGAAGAAATCGACATGAAAAGTTCAGAAACTTTAAGTATATTTATATGGGCTACCAAGTTTTTGTATACAAAGTTTGGTTAAGATCCAATCGTTTACTCTGTAGCTAACGCATAAACTGTTTTTATAAAGCTCGTATAAGCATAAAATGGCATTAAGGGCCCCATGGTCCCAATTATTGCAAGAAATATAGTGCGAAACATATGTTCATTTGAAAAAATTTCAAAATACATACATTTATTTATATTTCTCAATATTGTTAAAAAATTTGAATGGACTATAAAATATTAAACATTTACTAAAATAGACAGTTTGGGCCCCCTGCCCCGTGGGAATGAAAATTAGGAGTTCAGTGCCCTATCGTAATAGAATATAGACCCTTGATTTGTTTATATACTAAAATGGGTTAAGATACATTAATTTTCTCAGTATTTTAATCTAATACTAATTTTTATACAGCTAATATAAGAAAAAAACGACATTTAGGGGCCCGTGGGCCCATTCGATGAAAGATGTAAATTTCAAAAACCTTTTCATTTTAATTAAGTTTCCTCATAGATATATTCCTCAAGATCGTGAAAAATTGAAAAATTGAGTGGGGGAAAATACATTAAACATATCCGATGAGAAGACATTTGCTGTCCCTGGCCCCGTAGGAATGGACATTTGAAGTTATGTGCCTACAGTATTTTAATATGGGCTACCAAGTTTTTGTATTCAAATTTTGGTTAAGATCCATTCATTTACTCAGTAGCTAACGCATAAACTAATTTTTATATATCATATATAACCAAAAAAAGACATTAAGGGCCCCGGGGCCCTTTCTGTGCAAAGATATAAAGTTCAAAACCCCTGTTCATTTCAATTTGTATAATAATTGATACATGTGTCATTATTTGTCAAGATTGTTAATGACTGAATGGTGAATAAAATCTTAAACGTTTAAGAAATGTGAATTTTTGGGCCCCCAGCCCCAAAGGAATGAATATTAGCAGTTTAGTGCCCTATAGTATTTTAATATTGCTATCAAATTGTCATATACAAAGTTTGGGATAAGATCCAACAATTTACACAGTAGCTAGCGCTTAAACTAATTTTTATATAGCTCATGTAAACAACAAATGACATTATGGGCCCCCGGTGCCCCAAGAGTGTTAAATTTAGAAAAAAAAGTTGCCAGTTACCATCCCAGGTGGGTACTCAACAGTCTCCAAAAATTTCATGACGATCGGATGAATGGTTTAGTCAGCTACAAAGGACATGCACACACACACACAAACACACACACACACACACACAGACATACTTTGATATATATATATAAATAAATATATATATATATATATATATATATATATATATATATATATATATATATATATATATATATATATATATATTAACTTTCATTTTAAATAGTTTTCTTTATTTATTTTTTTAAAACACTTATTGACAATGCTCCATGTTGAATACTTTTTCTTACCCTCGATATACACTTTTGATAAGAATACAAATGCTTTCTTAATGCGTAATTTTTAGTACTATTAAGATCGTATGAACACGTTGCAGGACCTAGAGGTTTCGCAAGAACCATTTTGCAAGGCACAGTCCTGGGGGGGGATTTACATTTGATGGCGACATCGAGGAATGGACTTGCCTTTCGTTCATCAACTCCCAAAGGGCAGCCCCACTACCGCGACAAATCACGTTAAATATTGGACAATTTGCGGTGGAGCAACAACTATCCACTCATGGGTTAAATGATAGGATAGGAGAATTTGCAAATATGTATAAGCCATATACAATAAACCAATGTTTATTTATGCAATAACAATTTTTATAAAATAATTAAAATCCAAAAATTATTTGAAGAAGTAACCTTAATTAACATCATTTAATTTTCTTAATCTTTTCTTATATTTAAATACAAATTACACATTTAAAATGGTAATTAAAAAAAATATTTAATTTCTAATTTAAAAAAAATTAACTTAATAAGCTCTTATACTTATATTTGTTTTCGTTTTTTACAGTTAAACAAAATTCTATAATACTATTTACCTGCCACAATTACAAATGTCAAAAAGTCCACAGCTGTTTTATTCGTGTTAAACTCCAGCTTAAACTTGAAGACACCACTATGAAAAGTCTGCATGTTGAATTTAGTGAGACGCATCAAAAATTGATCACTGGTGGAGATGTTGAAGCTCAATGATTTATCTAAAACAACTACTTTCAACTTGTTCTGGAATAAAGTTTTTTGCAAACATTGAAAATTAAACCTTTAAATAGAAAAATTGATGTTAGTAAAGCAGAGTATGCAACTATGTCAATTAATAATTAATAAATATAGCCTGATTTTTTTATTTCTTTTGTTGTAGAGATTAGTTTTTAAACAAACAACATTCCGTTGTATAAAAAAAGTTCGATTGGTTTATAATCGGTCTTCGTTCGTGCTTGTGAGTGAGGCAAGTATTGGGAAAATAAAATAAATGGTAGATAAACTTTTTTTTTCTACTGCGTGGTTTTATTTACAATCTTTAATACAAAAAATTCCTCTTTCACGGGGAGCAGAAGATATTTTTCTTCCTGTCTTGCTTGTTTTCATACAAACAAAAGCGGACAACAAATGTGGAGCTTTTAAAAGAACGTGTCCATTTTTTTTGTTTTTATGTATAATTTTACAGTTGTGGTAAAATTTAATTAGAAAATTAGATTAATAATAATTGGTTTGTATGTTTTGCTCAAATTTGCTATTAGGAAAGTTAAATCATGTTCATATGGCATCCGTCCGTCCTCAAGGGACGATGACGTTGTCTCCTGCTCCTCTTCCTCCCTTTCCCTTTCTCCTGGCCCTTCTTTCTTCACACTTAGCTGTGTCGGTCGCTTCCGCTACTTGAATGCCCTCACGCACTTTTGACAGCCAGATGGTGCACTCTCCAGTGATGGCCTTCCACATTTTATTGTTAATCCGCGCCAGTGCAATGTCTTTCTTACAGACGTCCTTGTAGCGCAGGCAGCGGTGACCTCTTTTCTTCACACCAGTTGCCGGGTCGCCGTTAAACAGGGCTCTTGGAATTCCCCCCGAGCTCATCCTGTAGACATGCCTCAACCACCACAGACGCCCCTCACTCATACTCAAGTGCATACTCAGCATATGGCTCCACCTGAGTACCTCCACATTTGTGATTTTATCGTGCCACTTGATGTGTAGAATCCTACGCAAACATCTTAAGTGGAAGCTGTTAAACTGCTTTATTTGCTTGGCGTAAGTTGTCCAGCACTCGCCGCCATAAAGGTGTGGGCTGAGCATGCATGCCTGGTAAAAAGTGAGCTGCGCATTGTTCCACACACTTTGATTTAGCCTTGCCATTAGCGATTCACTCTTAACGATTCTGGTTTCTATTTCCTTTTCCAGGGTGAGTATGCTTGTGACGTTACTGCCAAGGTAGGTGAAATCCTCGACGACATCCAAGGTGTTTCCTCAATGGAGATTGCTGGGAGGCAGTCTGTGCCTTGTCTGATAATGATGGTCTTTTTTCAGGCTTATCGTTAAACCGAATTTCTTGCGTGCTTTTTGTTGAACAACTGTTGGAGTCCTATCTCTGTATGTGAGGTAACAGCTGCGTCGACTGCGAAGAGAACCTCTCTGATTAATATAGTTTCCACTTTGCTCTTGCATGGAGCCGGCTGATGTTATATAGCCTTGTATCCGCCCTGGTATGAATGTTCACACCCTCGGAGCAGTCCTCGAAAGCATGTTGCAGTAGCACCGAGAAGAAGATACCAAAGAGTGTTGGTGCAAGTACGCAGCTCTTTTTTGACTCCGCTACAAACAGGAAAGGCTCCTGATGTGGCACCATAGAAGAGCACTGTGCAGCGCATGTTGGTGTGGAAAGACTCGATGATGTTGAGAAGCCGCGGCGGACATCCTAATTTTTTCCAGAATGTGGAACAGACCCTAGCGTCTGACCAGGTCATATGCCTTTGTTAAGTCTATGAAGGCAATGAAGAGGGCTTTCTGTATGCTCCCGACATTTCTCTTGCAGCTGACGGAATGGTAAAATTATGTCCATGAGTGATTGCGATTCTGGGTAAACATTTTGTGCCCGGATTTTCTGGTGTGCAAGGACAACTCTGGCAAATGCCTTTCCCACAATACTCAGTAGTGATATGCCTCGATAATTGTTGCAGTCGCTGCGATCTCCCTTTTTTGTACATTGTTTCTATTTTGTCATCACGCATATCCTTTGGGATGTAGCATTGTTCCCAGCAATCACAAATGAGCTCGTGCAGAGGCTTCATTAATGCTGGCTTACCGTACTTCAGGACTTCGGCAGGAATGCCATCGATACCTGGAGCCTTCAAATTTCTCAGATGATCTATGGCCTAATTTAGATCCCCTGTTGACGGTGGAGCATCAAGGTGATTAAGTACTGGTAGATCTGGGATTCTCTCTATGGCAGAGTCAGAAAATACATTCTGTGTTGCATAAAGTTTCAGGTAGTGCTAAATCCAGCGCTAGATCTGCTTGTCTCGTTCTGTGATTATTTCGCCTGTCTTTGACTTGAATGGCACTGACATTGATATTGTGGGTCCAGTGGCCTTTTTTGTTTGCCTTCATACATTTTTTGAATGCTTTTACAGAGGTCCACCCGATATGTGTTGGCAAAAAAACGTGCCTTCTTCCGGGCTGTGTGTCTGGCATTTCTGAGACATTGCAGTGTGCAGGTCCTGGAACAGTTTTGTAGGCCAATAAGGCTTTTCTCTTTGCCTCCGTCACGAGCTTCATTGTAACCCAGTGGGCCTCAAACCAATCTGAATTTTTCTTGCCTTTCTCCCGAGCACGGCTAGAGACGTATTGTATATGGTGTCTCGAAGATGGAGACATGTCGCATCAATTTACTATGTCGCGGCCACTGTAACATCAAGAGGATTGGGGTTGTCTTTCAGCGTGGTATTGACCTTAAGAGCTGTCTCAAGGTTTGTGTTAAGCTCTTCCCTTATCTCAGAGCAGTTGATATGGCACGTGTTTATGCGAGTTTTACCCTTGCTTTTTGAGTGACACAATTTATTTGGCATTAATTTAATTCTACTTGCGACCAGAGAGTGGACTGTGTCACAGTCGGCACTGTGGTAACTGCGTGTTTGGAGCACAATGGTCAGGTCAGAGCGCCTGGTGAGAACGAAATCGGGCTGGTGCAAGTGCTTGGAGTGGGGGTGTCTCCATGACACTCTGTGGATGTTCTTGGATTTTAAGAATGTATTATTACACACAGATTGTGAGTACTGCATAGCTCGAGCAGTCGCTGGCCGTTGTCTTTCATTTTACCAATGCCGTCTGGACCATTAGTGGTAGAGAAGGCTTTGTAATCCGCACCTACTCTGGCGTTGAAGTCACCGAGGAGGTATAAACTCACATATGTGGGGATATTTGCTACTGCGGAGTCCAGATCATCTTAGAATTTATCTGCTTCAGAGCAGAGAATTGGTGCATAAAGGCTGAGGGTATGAGCTGCGCCCGATGATGTTGACAGTTTAATTCCTCGTGTCCTCTAAGTGCCGTTTGCCGCCAGTTAAACATATGACATTAGTGAATTTTTGTATGGCAAAACCAACGCCGAGCTGCCTTGGTCTGTCTGATGGTAGTCCCTGCCAGATAAAAGTGTAGTTCGCCTCGATTATTTTGCCGTTGTCTGCCAGCCGTGTCTCCTTTAGGCATGCAATGTCAATTCTGAATCGAGAAATTTCCCTGTCGATGACCTTTGTCTTCCCACTAAGTTGCCGCCCAACGTTTTTAGTTATATAGCATGAACGGACTTGAATTTATAAGTTTTAAATTATTTTCTACTTTTTAGTCCACTTATAAAAACGTGGTTTTTAAAAATCCCTTTTTACCTCTATTTATTACACAATGATCATGATATAGTTAAAGAAAAACAAACTGTTTCAATACTTGCATGCTCAATCTCGATGTTATAATGTACATATAAGTATTAAATATTTGACTCACCTTGTCTACCATAACTGCGTGGGCCACTTGCATAAAAGCTGGACAACCCACACACATGAAATTGAGCTCCACGTTCTTTACTTCCCCTTGCATTCCTTCCTTTAACAAGCCACGATCAATGAGAATTTTGAAATCATAAGTCATGTTGAGTGTCTCGCCGGGTTTTAGTCCTTTGTGCTCAGTTGCCAAAGTGCAATTCTTGGCTCCTAAAATACATTAGACAATTGTGTACTTTAGTATAACTGCTCGAATTCACAGATAGTGTTATCCATTTTAGACGGGTCCGGATAATCTTAAAAATAAATGCAACGCTCGTATTTACGAATATTATTAGTTTAACAAATCATAACATGAACCTTCATATAAAGGGACGCGACAAACAAGTTATGACACGCTCGTGATTGTATTTAATACGAAACTTAAAATAAATATTTTTAATTTATATTACAGCAAAACACTTACGTCCTGCCACTGGAAAGATCGCCAGAAAACCTAGTAACACTCCACTGATCCACATTCTCTGGAACATTTCTCTCTACAAAATATTTGTCACCGAAATCCGTGTTAGTGTTCGTCCATGAACCCTAATGACTATTCCAAGGTCAGCCAAGGCCTGATGATAAACGTTGAAAACCAAAGGTTCGTAAATTATTGTTTTTGTCACACACAAAATAATAAGGCTGTTTGTTAGTCAAAATGAATGTTTTCAATGGCGACATAAAAGTGCATTTTAATAATGTCCAGTTAATTTGTAGTCAAGAACATTTAAATCTTGAAATTATTAACGTAAAAATTACCCAGAAATTAAAACTGCATTCGGGTTTCTAGGTAAAAACTTAGGAACCGCTTACGCAGCAGATAGGTGCATGTAAGTATTTGATTGGTTATAAGTAAGAGTAACTACATTTCCCCTGACGCATTGACACGAGTTCACACGAGGTATCATCACGTTGGACGTGCACGGTGGTGGCATTGTTTGAAACGGCCATGAACTCGTGACCTTACATCAGGGGCGGATTAAGACTGCACGGGGCACCTAGCTGCAATTCAAACTGGGGCCCTATCCAGTTAGCATCCCTTTAAATAAAATGATTGCTAGTAGCTAATATAAGACTGTAACTTGTAAGTAGATAGTCCATTGTTTCCTTGTTCATAATATGTCTGTACTTCGGGATCGGATTCATCAAAAAACGGAACACAAAGAAATAACTGTTTGCCTGGAAACTAAAATTGAGTGTAAAAAGATAATTTTTAAAAAAAAAGACACATGAAAACCAATATATGCCCCCTCCGTGAATCGAACCCGCTATCGCTTGCGCTTCAAGACAGCACGTTGCCACAAGACCACGAGAACCTGACGAATGAACACAATTTAAAAGATATAAATATACTAGGGGCAAGTACCCGGCTCCCGCCCGGGTTTAACAACAACAACAACAAAACAAAACAACAAAAACAACAACAAAACAACAAAAACAAAACAACAACAAAAACAACAACAAAACAAAAACAAAACAACAACAAAACAACAACAAAACAACAACTACAACAACAACAACAAAACAACAACTACAACAACAACAGCAACAACAACAAAGCAACAACAACAAAGCAACAACAACAAAACAACAAATACAACAGCAACAACAACAAAGCAACAACAACATGAAGGACATTGTCGTCGCAGGGCAAGGGATGTGGACAACAACAACAGCAAAAACAACACAAAAGCAGCAACAGCAACAACAACAGCAACAACAACAAAAACAACAACAGCAACAACAACAAAAACAAAACAACAACAAAAACATCAACAACAAAACAACAACAAAACAACAACTACAACAACAACAGCAACAACAACAAAGCAACAACAACATGAAGGACATTGTCGTCGCAGGGCAAGGGATGTGGACAACAACAAAAACAACAACAAAAACAACAACAACAAAACAACAACAAAACAACAACTACAACAACAAAAGCAACAACAACAAAGCAACAACAAAAAAAAATTATTTTATGGCGATAATCGCCTTCTTGTTAATCTCGACACCAAAATGTTTATTAATTTGCGTCATTATTTTACGTCTTAATTTTCAATAATTTTTATTTTATATAGCTCATATAGGGAAAAACTACATTTTGGGCCCCCGGGCCCCAGTATCTTACATATATGGAACGAAACCTGTTTAATAACCTTTCCGGTATAATTTTGTGTACGTGTACCAAATTTCACGTTATTTGGTTGTCTGGATCTTGAGTTATTAGGGAACAGACAGACAACAAATGCGGCTTATATATAGAGAGATTTATTAATATTTTCTCTTTTTGGGCCAATCAAATCAAGTTTTTTTCGATACTGAGGCTACCGGGTCCGAATAGCCATCAGATTAATAAAATAAGATTGTATTCATTTATTCAATTTATGATATTTTTAGGTATTCATCCAAACATTTGTCCACCTTTATTATAAATTATACTAAATTTGGGGGCCCCTAAATTATCGGGGTCCCCTGGCTTTAGCCCGTTCAGCGCCCCCCCCCCTATCCGCCATAGCCTTACATCAATTAGTTGAGTGGTTTATGATGGGTGAAATCAGAGGGAATAGAGGGAAAGGCGGATAAATACAATTTACAAAACAACAGAGAAACAGAGGAAAATAATTTTGTTGATAAAGGACAAAAAAGGAGAAATAATAAAAATCATTATGAAAGAGAGAGCGAAGTGTCATAATAATAAAACAGAAATTTAATTTACATTTTTCAGTTTTTAACATTTTAACTTTTGTAAAAAATACTGTTAAAAGAATATAAATCTATTTTATACTCTTGCAGTAAGGCAATAAAAATATTGGCTTGTTGTTGGTGAACAAATACAAATTATGTCTTTAAAAAAAGATTCATTCACACACTTAAATGTCAGAATCTCATCTTCTACCAGAAGGAAATTTATGACCTTAACTGACTATTCTTGTGCAATAATACCGGATTTATGGGGTAAAACGAAAATGCAGCGCTCATACGATAATATGATAATTTGTTTACTTAGAACTATTTAACACATATCACCAAAAATGAAAACAAGAGTTTAAAAAATTGTACCTTTTGTCTCCCTTCTCCGCGATCTTCATCCACATCACATATTGCTTATTGACATAATTCATAGTCGAAAAGACGAAGGCATATCGTTTATAGTTTGTGAGAACAAACGAATGACCAACACTTTACACATGTGCTCCTCAAGAAAAAAAAACAACTCAATAAAGAAATATAGGTGTATACAAACGTTCAGGACAGATCGGACATGACATATATAGAACAACAAATAGTAGTGGTATAGTTACATAATGGACAGCGCATCCACGAGGCGAAACAGTCACTTCAAGGCGTTGAGACTTTCACATTGGGCATAAATGGTGTTATCGAAAGAAATTTTAGGGCTAGATTTTAAAGGGTTTTTAATCTTCGTAAAGGCAGGGATCTGTTCCCGAGGCCCTGGGTGTGCCCGAGTTCACCCAGCTTCGAATGGGTAATTTGTTAGGTACCCATTCGAAACTGGGGGAAATAAAGGCGGCTGGAAAGATCGCATAATCCACATGGCCGTGGCCTGTGAACGCTGCGTTACTTGCCGACAGACCTACATGTTCAGTGGACGCAATACTCAGAGCTCTTTACCTCAGCAAAGTTAGAAGCGCCATTGACTACAGCCTCCCCGTCCAGACTTTTGCGAGCAGAACGGCGCTCGAAGACCTGGACAGAGTCCAAAACCAAGCTCTCAGACTAGTTTGTGGGGAGATACGTACCACACCCAACGCCGCCGTAGAGATCTTGGCAAACGTAGAGCCGCTCAAAGTACGGCGAGAGAAGGCAATATTAACTACGGTGGAAACATACCGTAAAATGGACCGCAACGAACCTTGTTTTCAGTTGCAAGACAGGTGGATTAAACGCTCGCGACTGAAACAACCCTCCTTCATGGATGTGGTCAACGATCTTGAGGTTTCAGTCAATTTACCCAAAAGCATGGAAAAAATGTCCATGGTCCTGGCGAGGGGACCTCAAGAATGCTTCTCTCCGCCCGATCTACATTTGACACTGGCAAATGCTGCGGTGAGGAAAATAGTCCAGTTGAGCTTCAGCACGAAGAAGCGCTGAGAACTATCAATGCCTATGGAACGGGAGTAGTGAGAGTTTTCGCAGACGGCTCATGCTTCACAGATGGGCGAAGTGGGTACGGCCCAGTGATTGAATATCCCGTGGACGAGCAGTAGCTGAACTGTTAGACCATCTGGAAAACTAGCCTCCAGTGGAGATCCCGAGCTAGAAGCCATTCACATGGGTGTGAAAGAGGTGCGCCTACGCCTATGTAGAAGAAAGAGTTTTCCAACAGTCGTGGTCTTTTTATTAAACTTTATTTGTACGCTTTTCATTGTTGAAGCTCATTAACCAGGAATCCCCCCCCCCACACACACACAATGTGCCGCTCTGAGCTTTCGATTGGCTCATGTTTCATGTACAGTAAGTTTTGCTTTACAACATGAGTGGCTGTCAAATTTTAAGATTCATTTAACTTACCACCACATCAGTGTTACGTCCTCATACTACTTAAGTACATTTCGGTGCCGTAGCATTAGTATCAGAAGAATTTATATCCAATAACGAATTTGATGTTTTGACAGTTAAAACGTTCACTTGCTTTAGGATCGTTCCTTTATTTCTTTTATTAATTTCTTATTTGGCTTTTCTTCTATTTCGATAAAAAAATCTCCAATTTCATATAAAACTTTTATTTTTATAAACTATTTAACGATTAGGAATTTGCCGCATCTGGCAACGTGCCGCCCGGGGCATTAGCCCTCCCCCCCCATTTCCCCCTCCTCGTTACGCCACTAAGTCAAAATGAGGTTGAAGGATGAATGTTTGCCAAGGACAACAAGTCTGCTCACAGTACATTTTGTTGTTCCATGCGAAAAGAAATGTTTTAGACATCTTCGATTCTGCGTGCATCTTTGCTATTAGAGCAATTACGTGAACATAATGTTTACATGTTAACCATTTATTAGAGCAATTACGGTATACTCGGCATCGGCATCACTTACACAGTATTTCCAAGTATACGAAAATCACGCGATACATTAACAATATCATAGCACATGGCACATGGCACCCTGTATTGTGGTTGTACATATTAATACTATGACTCTTTCAATACCAGTATCGGGATCAATATATTAATTTGTCGAGTTATTTTTAAATCTAAATGATAAAAAATGTTTTATGAATTTTTTAATTTTTTTTTGGACGCAAAATGTAACTTATTATGAAATATCGGTGACGTCAATATCGGGACCCTTACATGCTACAGATACTGATACTGCCGATATCCCGATATCGGTGCCGATATATCGTTAGATCCCTAGCGGTGGGTATGGTCCGCATCGGGCGGCACATATTTTGGGGGGGGGGCTGTTCGATTTATAAGTTTATAATTCGATTTTCATAAATTATGAATTACTTTATGATTTGGAATAGCCTATTAGTCATTATCGTCAAGCCAATGTAAGATTTAAAACATTATCTTTAATTGTTTTGCTTTAATACAGGCATCAATGGATTTGAAGTCGAGTAAACATATATGTACTACTCCGTGCTAGATGTCGATTGAATGCCTATTACCCTCGTTACCATGTAGATGACACGGCTAAGTCGCCAACTCTATGTTTTATGATGTCGCTTTGAATGTACGACTGTATTGCAAAATAAATCCTCTCCCATACAGAGTCTCCCCCCGGGGATTGTATTTTTAAATAACTCGCAAGAGAAAATATTTTCCTCCCGATTAAAACGCTAATAAAAAAACCCGTAAAAAAACAAGTTTTTGACTATAAATCCTTTATGTACGAGACGTGACTAAAAGAATGTTATTTATAATACGCAGCGCAAGACCATTCAAAAATACAAAATTGTAGTTGTGTCGTAAAACATGTTTAATATAATGCGCGCCGATCAGGAATATGTTTATAAAAAGTGTTGTCAATAAAATACGCACCTTATTGCGCGACAGAAAGGTTGTTCAATATAATACGCACCGCGACACTCTATTAAAAAAAATATGATACATAGAAATAAATAAAATAAACTAAAAAGTCAATAATTTAATTACAGTATATTCGATCGATCTGAACTTTTAATACGCCGTTTTTATCAACGGTACAAAACTGCCTGCAAAATTTCAGCTCGCTAGTTTACGAGGAAGTGGGTTAAAAATCGATCCAAAGTTTTTTCGACAATGGCTCAAACAAACAATCAACCAACCAGACACCACACGTTAATATAAAGGATTTCAAAATATAAAACGACATTAACCATTTAAAAAAAAATTTGTAAATTGTAATTACATAGGGGCGCAATTTTTCAATTTTGCACAAAGGCTTAGTCCGACCCTGATATAGAATTTGCATTACAAAGGATTTCCTGTCATTCGGTGTAAGTATATGTCAATGTTATTTGGTTTATATTTATGGCTGAGACTGTATGGATTGACTGTGACAATTAGAATAAACATTATGTCTTCAAATGACATTTGGCTTACGAAGGACTATGTGTCATTGGGCGTTAGTATCTATCGATGCCATTTAGTTTATGTCTATAGCCGTGACTGTCTGACTGTATGAATGTATGACTGTACGACTTTATGTATTGGTGGGTTAATGGTTTCCAACTTCGACCAACTGTTTATGTTTACACACGCCCATACTCAGGCCCATCTTGTCAACAAGTGTTTTAATGAGATTGGCGATGACCATTAATTGTTGGGTTTTTTTTTGTCTTAGTCCCTAAGTCATTGTATTCTCGTGTGTGGAACGATGTCGAACGTGTAGCAAAGGAGACTTATTAACAATGATAGCGAAAGTCTCTCTATGCCTTCTAGTTTTGGTGAGCTGTTTGGTTTGTGGTAAGTAAAAATTCTTGTATCATTTAGGATAATTTAGAAATTATTACTTTTCACAGTTGAGCTAATCACAGCATAGTGTTTTACTAAAAGCAAAAATAATTTTAAATATACACAAAACAGTTCGAAAAAACCGTATTATTATTTGAAAAACAGTTGCTCTCTTTGTATTACCTGAATATTTCGTCGATACTTTTGGTCTTTCTGCAGGTCATGCCAACTTCGAAACGGTATATTTTCGGGAAGCTGAAGTCGGAACGCCGCTGATCTGGAGCATGGGCGTGGACTTCCTTCCTGATCAGAGAACTGAAATCATGGCCAGTGCCGACAATTTCTGCTCTCTCAATGATCACGACTTCTGTACAGAGGAAGGTGTACAGCCTACACCGGTAAGTAATTAAATACACCATCGATTAGCTCTTTTTGCTTGCGACACTGACATATTCAGAATATACTCAACTTTTTCAGGGCTGCATTTCAATATTTTTTTGGGTGCTTATTCCTATACCCTAAAGCAATCATTTAAAGGCATTCCCCTCCTGTGATGAAAATCATACTGTCCTATCTTTGTCATGACATCTTGCTGACAGTTTGTTAATTACTGATTCTCATCTTGTATTGAAGTGGTCTTCGTTAAAATTCTATTGAGTTATCAGCCTCATCACTGGTTCACTGACAGACTCTGCAACGCTGCGTACGACGAGTAAACGGCAAGTGACGTCTATGGCTGTGCTTCTCAAAGAGGTGGTCCGCGGACCGGTGCCGGTCCGTGGGCCATCCGCTGGAGGTCGGCAGATGTTCTCAAAAAAAGGACAGAAAAGATTGTCAGTGCAGGGAAAATAATGCACCAGTCCCTGGTGCAATGGAAAAAATTCATGCCGGTCCGCCATAATAAAAATTTGAGAAGCACTGGTCTATGGGACTTACCTCCACATGAACTTTAGAAATTCCAGAAGTTACACAAATAATGTATTGCACCCCGTATGGCATATATACAATTTTGACCAGTTCTTTTGTTATCTTAGCACGGTTACTTCAAGAAAGCGAATAGTTCAGAAGATATCACGGCTTTAGATCGATGGGGGCCACCAACACATAGTTGTATGTAGTTTCAAGTTCTATGCGTTTGGTTTAATTCTTTTTGGATGTTCCTTTAACATTGCGTCAATGCGAATGGTCTGTGAAGTTTATTGGTGTTTTAAAAAAAAATATTTCAGAACACTAACGGCTCAAACATCATGATGCTAAAGAGATGTTCACAAGCAGGGGCAGATAATTTCACGTGTACGTTTGAGTTCAAGATAAACCAGGTGGGCTCGTACTTTTGCCGAGGAGCGTTGCCCCAAGGAAGTTCATCCTCTTTTCTGTACATCACGGTGTCAGGTAAGTTGTATCGTAATCCAGATTAAATGAGACCCATTATCTTATATATACATCATTGTGTCTAGTAAGTTATATTGCCATCCAGGTTTGATGACACCCAATATCCTATCTGTACATTGTGGTATAGTATGTACACAGTTATTTACAGTAAAAGACACATATTTGCTATCTTCAGTATTCTAAAAAGATCTTCAGAACGTACGTGTCAACTAAAATTAAAATTGCGATGAGTAGCTGAATAAATGGAATTGTAAAACATGAAATAAGAGTATGCTTGTAACGGCTGGATAGCGAAGTCATTAGTGCGCTCGCCTCACAAAGCTGAGGGGCGTGGGATCGAGCCCACGCAAAGCCACAATATAAATGATACGCTAAGAAAGCCGTCCGTTGACCAATGGGGCACCCACCAAATAAGCCCCGAGTAAGCTCTAATGGAAACATTAGGGATCCCAGACCGCATCAACAGACCGCATCAACAGACCGCATCAACAGACCGCATCAACAGACCGCATCAACAGACCGCATCAACAGACAGCATCAAACAGACCGCATCAACAGACCGCATCAACAGACCGCATCAACAGACCGCATCAACAGACCACATCAACAGACCACATCAACAGACGAATGCTTATCCGTAGAATGCTTTATATTATAAGACTGTAAAATTGTGTTTGTATAAGAGCGTATGTATCCGAATGTCTGTTTTAATGGTTCCATATAAGTGTTTTGGTTCATACAGATGTGTTATAAGCTTTCAAGTTAAGTTTAGGATTTATGACACAGGGCTTTATTAGAAATAAATATTTCTGAGTGGATTTTACAAAAAAAGATAATGTCAATATGTAAGGCATAGTGGTCGACTGGAATGCGCGCTCGGGTTGTGTACCGAGTTCATGGTTTCAAATCTATGTAAAGGCAATGAGTCTCTAAGTCCACCCAGCTCCGAATGGGTACCTTGTTTGGGACACAAAGGTGGGTGGAAATATCTTTTTCTCTCACGGAAGTTGCCTGTAAACGCGCGTCACTATTCCGGGAGAATAGACACCCAAATAAATCCAGGTGAATAGACACCCAAACAAATCCAGGTGAATAGAGCCCCCCAAAAAAATCCAAGTGAATATACACCCAAACAAATCCAGGTGAATAGACACCCAAACAAATCCAATTGAATAGACACCCAAACAAATCCAGGTGAATACACACCCAAACAAATCCAGGTGAAAGACACCCAAACAAATCCAGGTGAATAGACACCCAAACAAATACAGGTGAATAGACACCCAAGCAAATCTAAGCAATTAAACACCTAAACGCATCCAGGTGAATAGACATCTTAACACATATTTATTCGTAAGGTTTTTTTGTTTTTTTATTTAACGCAGATCAAAAAATTGTAATACCTAGGACCTAGGAGCTACCATAAATGACAACAATTTTATAGGTGGCAGAGATAAAAGAAAGAATAGATAGAGGCTATGTGTCCTGTTTCAAACTGACAAAGTATTATTAACAAACAAAAACTCTGGAGCAAAACCAAAAATTTTTTTTTACAACAATCCAGTTGTAATCTATTAATGTGACATTTGACCTTTTGGGTGAGTGACATTTGACAACATTACATTTAAAATAATTTAACAATAAAAAATAAATTGATAGAGCAAATCGTTACCTAAATTATTTATTATTCAAATCATGATATAGATGCTTAGTGACGTAATGGTATTTTTTAAAAAAATAATAAAAAAGGTATGTCTTGGTTCTTATATAAGGTGCAAATACTTAAATTTTTGGCCCGATTTATTTATGGGTTAAAAATTCTTTTAGATATATATAGAACTTACATATTTAGATATATTTAGAACTCTACATTTACCTTCTACTTCTATCTTCCTATCAATAAATTTACTATTTTTGCAATTTATGTCAAAACGTTGGTTTAGATCATGTGAATCCAAACATTATGCAAAGAGGGACGTATTTCATGAAGTAAAATATTTGCGGGCCCCGTCAAAGATTATGAAAGATAATTTACATACTTTTAGATTGAGTAGCAGACTTTTCAATTATATATCTTTCTATATATATATATTGTAATATTGTTTACTTAGAAATGGTTATTTGTAACAAGGATAATTTATGGAGACAAAATTTGGCAAAGCTATTGCGATTTTTTATACATTATATATATATATATATATATATATATATATATATATATATATATATATATATATATATATATATATAAATATATATATATATGTATATATATATATATATATATATATATATATATATTATTCCATCTTTAGGAATTACCAAAATGGCTATGTTATAGAATGGAAAGGTTTTATTTTATACTACGTACCTTACAATAAATTAAAAAGTTTTGACGGATAACTAGAGCCCAAAATGTTGTGTTGAAAATTGTGATGTAAAAACTTTCTTCAATGTTAAGTACTCTGAGTCACATTTATTTCCTAAATGGTTTTTCAAAGATTAACATACTAATGGCACTGATTTTTTGCAATCAAACGTCTTTAAAAATCGTATACATAGCAGCACATAAATTCATCAACTTTTTAAAATCAATATCAAATTTAGTAAACAATATCAAATGTTTAAAGATTAAAAAGTCATCATTTTTTGCGATTATTTCACGGTATCGATATTTGCGCAGAAATCAGCACATACTTACGGCTTTTCTTATAAATATAACGTAGATAAACACAATTAGAAGTCAATTAATTATACAAAAAGAGACTCTTGTCAGTTAAGATTTAATCTTTGGCCACAATTGGCCCACATGCCGGGCTTTGGTCACGCCTAGTGTAGAAGTACAGCTGTACATCGCTTAACGAACGCAATCTGTTCCAGTGGTGCGTTCGTTAAGCGAGGAGTTCGCTAAGCGAAACGCGATTTCCAATAGACGTCTATGGGAAATGAATTACATTGTAATTGGTTACGGGCCAGAACAAATTTCAACAAAAATATAACAAAAAAAGAGTACAGGAAGTGTTCAGATGCAAGTGAAGTGTTATTAGACACTCACCAAGCAGGGTTAGGTGTTGTTGGATGTTGGGAGGTGGGATGAGGACACACACACACACACACACACTTATTTACAGTTTTTACACATACATATTTCCAGTCCAGTTTTTAGTTGCTGTGAGAGTCAGAGCTGGAATTTTCGACCCCGAACAGTGGGCGGAGACGGACTGGGATGCTCTGTCCTTCAGTGCCCTGCTGTTGAGTTGAAGGACCACACAAAAAAAAAGACAAGAAACTTGAAAAAAAAAGGCTACGAACTTGCCGTGACTGTTCATTAGAATGGCTAGGGCCCGTAAAATGAACCGCGCGCCAAAGGAACTAAGACACGACCACGTTCGCTCACTCCGGACGAAATCCCAAAGCAAACGACCCGCGTGCCAAGCGCAGACAAGCACGGGGGAGAGGAACGGGCGTTCGTTGTGTGGGGCAACGTCCGCTCTGGAGTCGCGGGGAGGTTCGAAGCAGCGTTCGTTGTGCGGTCTGTTCGTTAAGCGGGGTACCACTGTAGTTGAGTTCCTTTTTTTTGGTGTTTTTTGAAAAATATATTTATTCACTGTCTCGTATAGTATGTATTTTATTAAGTTGGCTCCGTTGTGTATCGGCAATACTGCTTACATGTATGTGTAATACTCAGATGGATCAGATGTGTAAAGGGATTAAGTTCATGTCACGGTACACACGTGACCTCTGCACACTTCATCATCACCTTATAAGGACCATGCGGTTGTCGGACACTTGTCATATCGAGGACCTCTCGGCTGGTCTATGTTGACAAGTGAGACCACAGTGACTTATTAAAACAACAATTCCAAATGCGGGGATGGGGGGAAGAGGGCTCTATACTGTTTGTTAATTTGAATCTCCAGAGACGACATTACACACCAATAGGGGGAGCACAAATATAGGTAACCTCTCAACAACAGCCACATCACCCGACATTCACAGGTCTCGTTTAGAACCTGAGGTTATGATAACCTTTACCTGACTCATCTGGGTAATAATAGACTTTACTTAACTTAGCCTTAACCTCTACTAGATTTTGGTAGCCTTTACTTAACCTGACCGGGTAGACTAAAATCGACTTACCAATGTGATGGCATGTAACAGACGTACAAGAGCAATCATCGTAAACAATGTCGACGATCTCGTGACGTAGACCGTATCCACTTTGACACACTGCTCGTGGTGGGATAATTCACGAGAAACCTCATGTCATTCTTCTGTAGTTTGGTTTGATGTCATGTAATAGATTTGCCCCGATGGCATTTGTGTAGCAGGAACAATGAACGCGCCTAATCACGGGATCGCATTCAACAGAGGCGGCATGGCTGCTGCATCATTTGGACGCAACAGGAATGTTTAGAATGTAGGTTGACATCTGGTCATTAACACCTGGGCCAGGCGATGTTAGTGCTAATAACACGAATGGTATTCAAATCTTTATTTTTTTTAAAAAAATATTTCAATACAGCGAAGTTCAATCCCTTTCCAAAACTGCGGCTTATGTGTGGTAGAAAGTGAAAAGATGGGGAGAAAAAGGGGTGGGGGTAGATGGACAGAGGACACAGCACTAGAGTGTTATATAGAGGGGGTAGGAGGGTAGATGGACAGACGACTAGAGTTTTATATGCACAATCAGTGTTTTGAAATTACATTAACTTAGGTTTGTTACGCAGTGTTTTGTTTCACTACCCAGTATTATGTTCCACGTCCCAGTGTTATGTTCCACTTCCCAGTATTATGTTCCACTTCCCAGTGTTATGTTCCACTTCCCAGTTTTATGTTCCACTTCCCAGTGTTATGTTCCACTTCCCAGTATTATGTTCCGCTTCACAGTGTTATGTTCCACTTCCCAGTGTTATGTTCCACTTCCCAGTGTTATGTTCCACTTCCCAGTGTTATGTTCCACTTCCCAGTATTATGTTCCACTTCCCAGTGTTATATTCCACTTCCCAGTTGTTGGTTCCACTTCCCAGTGTTATGTTCCACTTCCCAGTTTTTTGTTCCACTTCCCAGTGTTATGTTCCACTTCCCAGTGTTATGTTCCACTACCCAGTATTATGTTCCACTTCACAGTGCTATGTTCCACTTCCCAGTATTATGTTCCACTTCCCAGTGTTATGTTCCACTTCCCAATGTTATGTTCCACTACCCAGTTTTTGGTTCCACTTCCCAGTGTTATGTTCCACTACCCAGTATTATGTTCCACTTCCCAGTGTTATGTTCCACTTCCCAGTGTTATGTTCCACTTCCCAGTATTATATTCCACTTATAAGACCATCCAAAAATACAAAATTGTAATTGTGTCGTAAAACATGTTTAATATAATGCGCACCGATCAGGAATATGTTTATAAAAGTGTTGTCAATAAAATACGCACCTTATTGTGCGACAGAAAGGTTGTTCAATATAATACGCACCGCGGCACTCTATCTCAAAAAATTAACATGATACATAGAGGATAAATAAAATAATATAAAAATTCAATAATTTAATGACAGTACATGCGATCGATCTGAAATTTTGATACATCGTTTTTATCATCGGCACAAAACTCACTGCTAAATTTCAGCTCGCTGGCTTACGACGAAAGTGGGTTAAAAATCGATCCAAAGTTTTCGCGACAAGCAAGCAAGGGCGCAAGCAGACACCATGATTTAATATAAAGGATTTGATAATAGAGTCGGATAGCGATGAGAATGTGTGGCTGAAAAATTGGCATTAGTGTCTGTCCTTGTGTCCATTTTGTTTTATGCGCATATTTCAGTCTTGTATTTTATAGTTCTAAATTCGGCTTATTTGCGAGCACATACGGTACATGCTTTCATATTGTCTTACTAAAGTTACATACTTGGTGTTTTCCTAATAAATGTACAGGCCATGCTATTGTTTTACTAAATTTATATGGTGTCTTACTAAAAAAAAATACACTCTCTATTTTGTTCGCGCCCCTGTGACCGCTCTACACTACGTTTTCCTCTATTCTTCCACAGAGCCCGTGGGGGCCGCCCCGTGGTACGTGGAAATGTGGACGATGACCAGGCTGGTCGTCATCGTGGTGTGCGACTTCGGCTTCCTCATCTTGTTCAGCATAGCGAGGTGCAGGAAACGAAGGTTCATCTTGAAAAGAATGACCGCCAAGAGGTGTTACAGGAATCATCTCTTTCAACGTTCAGTTTGTAAGTTTAATCAGTTTCACAGTTCAACGATATTTCCTGCAGGGGATAGTTTCAACGCAGGCAAACACAACACTTACCTGTCATGGCGACAATGGTCAAATCGGTGTTAGTAGAACTCTATGGAATTCAGGAATTCTAAACTATTTTATCAGTTTATGTTTGGTTGTTGTTTTTTTTTCATTGTCTAAAGTCTAAACGTTTTAGTGAAAATAGTTAAAATTTCATGAAATGTATTGATTTTTTTTTATTTTTTTTTGCAAAAAACATTTTAAGTCATTAAGAATTTTACTACTGTATATAATAACATCAATACATGCAATACATCCCTCATCATTAATATATTCCTTGCAGGACAAACAATGAATGCAATATGCCATATAGAACTAATCATCAATATTAAGCATGTTGTGCTGATAATAAAATGTTCTTCATTACCTTAAATAGTAAGTCAATAATTGTCACATTTCATTTTTACAGCGTTTGATGGCACTACTCCTTGTTAAGGAGTAAAATAATTCTCCAATCATCTAGCCTTGACGATGACATCTACAAGCATGTAGCTCTAACGATGACCTCTACAAGCCTCTAACGATGACCTCTACAAGCCTCTAACAAAGACCTCTACACGCCTCTTAACGATGACCTCAACAATCCTCTAACGATGACCTCTACACGCCTCGTAACGATAACCTCAACAAGCCTCTAACGATGACCTCTACAAGCCTCTAACGATGACCTCTACAAGCCTCTAACGATGCCGTCTACAAGCCTCTAACGATGACCTCAACAAGCCTCTAACGATGACCTCTACAAGCCTCTAACGATGACCTCTACAAGCATCTAACGATGACCTCAACAAGCCTCTAACGATGACCTCTGCAAGCCTCTAGCGATGACCTCTACAAGCCTCTAACGATGACCTCAACAAGCCTCTAACGATGACCTCTACTGGCACTTAATGATGACCTCTACAAGACTCTTACTCTAACGATAACCTCTACTTTCCCCTAACGATGACCTATACAAGCCTCTAATAATAAAAAAATATATCAATAGACATATAACGTTTACATATGTCAAACTTGGAAATAGAATGGAGTTAAAATGTGTTACTTAATGATGACCTCTACAAGACTCTTACTCTAACGATAACCTCTACTTTCCCCTAACGATGACCTATACAAGCCTCTAATAATAAAAAAATATATCAATAGACATATAACGTTTACATATGTCAAACTTGGAAATAGAATGGAGTTAAAATGTGTTACTGAGGAATTTTTAAGTTTCAACATTTGGATTTTTATTCGTAATGCATACACTATTGGGGACGCGGTGGTCGAGTGGCAGCGCGCTGGACTGTCGTACCGACGGTCACGGGTTCGAATCCGTGTGAAGGCAAGGGTTTGTTCCCGGGGCCTAGGGCGTCCCTGAGTCACCCCGCTCCGAATGGGTACCTTAGGCGGCTGGGTAATGCGTGGAACCCACAAAGCCGTGGCATGTGAATGCTGCATCACTTGCCAACAGATCATCTGTCATGGTCTGTGGACGCAACTATCTTCTACATAGAAGGAGCGTCTGTATAGATAAGATAAGATAAGATATTGCAGCGTGGTCTTCCTGATTTGTTTCTTAGCTGCATCTAACTGCTACTCCATGATGAATATGCGACCCCGTCAAAACATGTGTATATATTGTTGCGTATGTAACTGTGTATGTAAAGATTGAGAGTGCAATGTCTTTTCTCAAGTTGATGAAAAGTGTTTGTAAAGCGCGGTGAGCCCAGCCGTTGTCTGTACTAAAATACAAGATTTCAAAAATCAAAATTAATTAAATCTCTTTGTTCTTAAGACACGCACTAAAACGTTTGGCGAAGGGTTTTTTTTTCTTTTTGTGCCGCCAAACAATGGAATTCTCTAGCATCACACATAAGTCTATGACGGTGATGCGTCCAGTTCTGAAGATTTATATGAAATTTTGTGTGTAACTCTGGTTAGGAAGATTTAGAGTGCAATGTGTTTTCTGTAGTTGTTGAACATGTTTGTAAAGCGCTGTGAGCTCAGCTGTAGGCTGGGGTACTGTGCTATATAAGTGAACAAATAATAATAATACTAATAAATAAGCAGTACTCCAAATATGGAGGCCTTCAAGACTGCACTAAAAATACATATCTTCAAACTGTACCTTTAAAATTAATTAAACCTTTCCTCTAACGATAAACTAAGCTCATGTCATTTAAGTGGTTTTTTTGGATATGAATGTTTATTGAATGCATTGATACTTTTCAGTATGTCATTATTTTTATGTAAGGGCCGTCCATAAATGACGTCACTCTTCTATGTGGTTGTTTGGATATGAATGTTTATTGAATGCATTGATACTTTAAAGTATGTCATTATTTTTATGTAAGGGCCGTCCATAAATGACGTCACTCCTCTATGTGGTTGGAAGGGTTCACACATTTTGGACGACATGTGACGAGGGCAGGGGGGGGGGTGTTTACGAAATGTGACGTCACTTCAAAATGCGCAACTTTAAATGAAAGTTCCACTTAAATATTTGATTGCTTACAATTTATTTAATGACCCTACACATGGCTTCACGTGCGTTACGATATTAGAGTATAGGGATACACTAAATACATACTTATACGGTAAGAAATTGATTTGAAAAATGTTAATTTTCAATCAGAAAATACGGCTGTTATTGGTTGGGGGGGAAGGGGGGGGGGTTAGGAAGACAAAGCTTTATGACGTCATATTGGAAGCAGGTCTAAATTTTTGTGACGACGCGTGACGAGGAGGGAGGGAGGGGGGTAAAAAAACAATCAGCCAAAATCACGTGACTTCATTTATTGACGGCCTATAAAGCGCTGTGAGCTCAGTTTCTTACTGGGGTATAATAGCGCTATATAAATTATCAATTTATTATTATTTTTTGATGTCATCCTTGACAATTACAACCGGTCAGCTGTTTATATATCAACATTTTCTCTTTGTAACAATGACCATCACTAAGCAATAGGAAAACAACAACTTATGATTTAACAAGTTGTTGTGTTCAAATCTAATCATGAAATTAAAACAAGATCTCCGCGTGTAAATGAACTATCCTGGCTTTGTCAAGGGGAATAACCAAATTAACTTGAGAAAATATGTAACTGGTGTTAATAACGTGGGTGCACTCCCCGGTTGTTTAGTTGAGAAAGACGAAGTGTTCAATCAGGCGTTAGGTACAATGTCTAGGAGGATATGAATCAAATCGAATATATTTGATTCTCTGTTAAACATTTTTTTGTTAAATGCTGCACAATACCTGTAAAAACTTAGGAAAACAAGTTACATGTATATCTATTACATCGACATCTGCATTCCCTTAAGGAGT
>CALYLW010000618.1:435525-468927 GCA_944989445.1 Ampullaceana balthica
TGTTTGTGGGTCATGTATTTTACAAACGTCTATACAAGTAGTCCAAGAAAAATGTTTTATTTCTATATTGTAACAAATATCTTGGAAACGCTTTGTATTTTTACAACATAATTGACATTTCAATAACTCCTTTTTTTTGTAAATAAACTTTTTTGTAATTTGTAAAAAAAAATAAAAAAATACTGTGTAGTTAGTTTGGTGTTGGTGTCCTAAATTCGTGAATGTTTTCGTGAGTTTTTTGTGAAAGGGTATTTTATCGCCATAACTTCAAATATATTTTTCATCTCAATTCTGTGCTAGCAAAGCACAGAAGAGAGGGGGGAAAAATAAAGGTGACACAAAAAATAAGAAAGCGCAAAACAAAATGTTTATTTTTTAAAATGTAAAAGCAAATAAAAATTTACACAATTTTAAGTATTATGTTATGTATGTTTAATGTAGAGGTGTACTAAACTAAACACATATTCTGTAGGCCTGAGACTAATCTCTTAAGGCCTTGGCTAGTACCTGGGCAATCTGCTCCATCTGCTGAGCATTGCCATACAACATTGTCTTTACATGGGACTCTTCCGCCTCCCTCACCCCCCCCCGGCTATATCAAGCGCCGGGCAAGACGTCACCAGGTGTACGACTGTCTCAGGGGCTTGGCTGCAATGACGGCAGTTCGAGTCCCTGTTGTGGTCTAGCCTGTGAAAGTAAGAGTTGGTTGGGCAATGTTCTGTTCTCATCTGAGTCACCAAACTCTGGTGTTTGCGACTCAGGTTCCACCACTGGTCTGAACGGCTTGGCCTGGGCATGTTAGCGAATACCCCTCTGGCTGTCGTGTTGTCAGCCCACTCCTGGTACCACTTACTCCGGAAGTGGTCCTTTAGCCAGGTTTTAACCCCAAGATAAGTGACTGGGGCCTCTGGTTGGGAGCAGTGCTGCACCTGCTTTGGCCAGGGAGTCTGCCTTTTCATTGCCATTAACATTCACGTGGCTCGGGATCCACTGCACGGTTACCTTACCTCCAAGTCTTTCGAGTCTACCCACGTCCTCCAAGATGGCGTCAACCAAGTGGGTACTACGCTTCTCACTAGCCAGGACTTCGAGGGCTGATCTCGAGTCACAAAACAGTACCGTGTCGAAACCAAAAATTTCCGACCCCTGCAGTGTCCGGTGCACACTTTCCAGGGCCCTGTGTATAGCTTCAAGTTCCGCATCGTAATTCGATGCCATAGTCCCACAGGGACCTAGAAGTTCTTCTTTTGGTGACCCTCCTATTGGGTATAAGATGAGCGCACCATATCCTGCAATTCCTTCACTTGAACTGGCAGACCCATCCGTGAACACTTTCACTTGGGTTCCCGCGAACCCTTCTATCGTCTCAAGGGCAGCCGCTTTCTGTACGTGTTCAGGGCTGCGTTTCGTCACCGCCGTGTCAGTCAAAGACAACCGTATTTCGGGACGTGTGCATTCCGCGTAGGGCGGTTTGAGTGGGACACTTATAATTTGTCTTCTATTTCGTGGGGGTTTGACGTTCCTATCAAGTTCTGTTACTTGGTGCATAAATGAAGAACGTTTCAAACACCCACGTCCGCCCCAGTTGTGCTGCATCTGGTAGCAGGGCTCCCTATAGTCTAGCCTGCGGTACCTCTCTGCGGTCGTTATGATTGCCTTGTCCCTACGAATATCGAGCGGTTCTACGTTTGCAATGACTTCCACGGCAGCTGTGGGTGTCGTTCTGTATGCGCCACAGATAAATCTTAACGCCTGGTTCTGGATTCGACCCAGTTTTTCCAATGCCGTTTTGCTGGCAAAGGCTTGGACGGGCATGCTGTAGTCCATAATCGACCTCACACTACCCAGAAAGAGAGATCTGAGTGTACTTGCTCCAGCGCCCCAGTTTGTGCATGCAAGCTTTTTCACCAGGTTGAGCTTGGCGGTAGCCTGGGAGTACAGGTCTTGTACAGAGGTCTTGTAGAGGTGTACTAAATGAGTTTATTTAGAGTTAATTCATACAATGTTTGTACATAACGTATTATCATAAAGTTAAGTGTTTCGTACGTAATGTCGTAATGTTTTCTGTCATCCGTTCTCCCCCCTACCCCACATCTCCGACACTTCGCCACATCGTTTCACTCGAAAGTTAATGGCTCACATTTGTATACATATTATTTTTCATTAATTTTATTCTGATTTCATTGTTTTATTATCATTTAATTGATTTAATAAATTTGTTCTGTTAAGGATTGAAAAATCCTACTAGGTTTTTCTATAGTTTTCCATGATTCTTTAAATATTTCGTGTTGTTTCTGTGTGGCTCGGAACGGATTAAGTATTGTACAGGTAAAACTTAGTTCGAGATACCAAAGATCCAAGATACGAAAGCCATCCCGGAACGGATTCATTTCGTATTTCGAGTTACCAATATCAATATCAACTCTATATCAACTCTATATCAATATATATCAACAAGTTTCAAAATTTATGCTGCAGATGTCATGCCCACTTGTACATTAAAAATGCTTTGGAACATGCCTCGTTCGGTTGAAAAAAATTTTTTTAAATAGAATACAATAAAATAACTTAATTTATTTCTGTTATTGATTATATATCATGATTTGTTACAAAACGTTAGAGAATTTTTTGGAATTTTATTTACTGCGCTGTCCGGTGGATTAAACTTTCCTTTAAAATAATCAATCAGTCTCATATATATTTTTTATTGCGCTGGTCTGGCACTCTTGACAAAAGTAATAAAAGTTGGCATTGAAAGCTGTATTTGACGTCAAGCACACATAAACTATAAACAAGTGGGTTATGGACCTATATGACAGTCGTTAACTTGTCACCACATTTAGTGACAGTATAAAAGTCGATTCGTGACAACACCCAACAAGAATACAAAACTAAATTCGAGACAGACTTACAGTGGTATCAGGGATTAAGAAGACGATTGGGAGGAGGATAAGTCGTGTCGCTATCATTTAACAAAATAGACAAGCAAAGAATTACCGAAAAAAAATGTGTGTATAAAACGTCTACATTTTAAAGCATATATAAATTTTAAAAATAAAATGTATCAACTATATTTTATGGGAAGTTAAGATTCGACATAATTTACCTTTTAAAAGCCACGCTCTTACCAATTAAAAACATTTCGTATATATCATCATTTGACGTAACTATAATTTTAGGCCAGCTTCATTTGTTTACTCTGAACCAGTCAGTTGCCATTGAACCAGGGTACCATGAAGCTATGAAGCGGTTACGAACAATACAAACGTTGCAAACACTGGACGAATGTTTTTGATACAATTCTGTTTAAAATTATAATTATTTTTAAAAATATG
Source organism: Ampullaceana balthica (assembly GCA_944989445.1). Classification (NCBI taxonomy): domain Eukaryota; kingdom Metazoa; phylum Mollusca; class Gastropoda; family Lymnaeidae; genus Ampullaceana; species Ampullaceana balthica. Next base: position 438,861 of record CALYLW010000618.1, read on the forward strand.
TTTATTACTGTTTCAGTTATAAAGAGGAAAATGTCAATGTTGACCATATGTAAGTACGCGTTCTATATTTTTTTTTATTAAATTCCATTTTAAGTTTAATTTATTTCTTATAAAATAATTCACAAAGATCAGTAGGAATCAAAATCACCTTTTTATTAAATATTTGTTTTATAGTATTTAAAAACTATAAATCCAGAATTTTATTGTCTTACAAATAGATTTGAAAAGTACATTTCCCAATATTTGTTATAGAATTCGTTTTTCACTTTAAATATAAAATACTATCGTGTCCATCAATTGCTCCTTAAGCCTATAGCGTTTATTCTTCTCAAAAAATTTTGGAGTACTACTTAAAGTGTTGCTAGGAGTACGTCTAAAGTACGTTTCTATGTATTTAGGTATGCGGTGAATTGCCTCTTAAAGTATTTGTTGGAGTGCTTCTTGAAGTACCTGTTTAAGTACTTGTTGAATTATGTTATTGAAATACTTCTCATAGTTTGTCGTAAAGTACTTCTTAAAGTTTTTGTTAGAGTATTTCATTCATTTGTACATTTAGTTTAATGGAAAATCTTTTTAAAATTTATTTTTATATTTAAAAAAATTATTTAAACAAAAAAATTATTTTTTTTGTTGCAGATTTGATTGTCTTCTCAGCATTTGTTTCGTATGGTAAGACATGTCAGATTTTAAATAGATATAAAAGTGTAGTATTTTTTTTTATTACGCCAGTTTCATTATAAATACTAAATAAATACTTTAACCTCTTATTTACAGAATCAAATAAATAAATATGCAAAACAATTTTTGATTTTTTTCCCGGTTTACCAAATATTATTTACCTTTGCACAAGTGTCTTTGACCTAACGCCTTGCGATGCGAATTACTAAACATTCAAAATCCCGTTTAAAAAAAAATTCTTTTACATACATATACCAGACAAGTGGCTTTCCTTTTATGAGTCTTCGCCAACCCCCACCTCACCCACACCCACACACCCCGTCCCCACCCCACCCTCACCTCTCAAACTCGATGAGTCACATATTTTCTACAAGAATGCTCATACGGCTATTAAAATTCGGTTTCAATAGTTATTTGGTGAATGGCTCAGTTTAGAAAAACTTTTCCGAAGAAGAAAAAAAAATGAATTTTAAATAATGTTTCATTAGCTTCCACAAACTCAACGACAGTTGGCCCAACAACGGTCGAAGGCACCTCAGGGGCTTCCACAACGCTGCTAAATAACTCTACAGGTACAGAGAGTAGCCCCCCTTCTTCCAGCCCAAACTCGAATGGCACTACGACAACTCATTCCGGTTCTTGTAAGTAATAAATATTTATTTTTATTTAATTATCTGACTTTCAATTTATGTTTCAATACATGAAAAAAATTTAGTTGAGAATGTTTAATTTTAAGAAGAAGAAAAATAAATAGAAGTGAAAAAAAAGATTTTTAAAAACCATGGTTTTATAAGCGGACTAAAAAGAAGAAAATAATTTTAAACTTATGAACACACAACTCTTTGCAGTATCAAAACAGAAACGTGAGGCTGTTCCTTATGAGGTTTAACATATGCGGTTCATTCATTCTCTCACTTTAGATCTCTCTTTTGCCTTCTAGATAATAAATCTGAAATGTGCGTATCAAACACCCGCCCCACGTTCTTAGTCATATTAAATTAAAGTATTTGAATGTATAAGTTTCAAATTATTTTCTACTTTTGTGTCCGCTTATAAAACGTGGTTTTAAAATCTTTTTTTTTACTTCTATTTATTTTATTCATTTTAGTCTAAGTGTATGCTATGGTGAGTTTTGAAGTATTGATTGTTTTCAAATATAATGCGCATTGCCCGACAAACATTTACAGACTGGAAATGACTGATCTCCCCTTGATGTTAAACATGGTTGATGTGGTCGGAGTTGGTGTGAACTCGCCACGTGAACGTAATGTAAACAAGAGCAGACGGATAATACATATGCTAATATATAGATAAACTAAAAAGTTAAATAATTTAATAACGGTACATTCGATCGATCTGAAATTTTGATACAATACATCAGCGGTTTTCAAACTTTATTTTTATTGTACCACTTGGTAAAAAAATCAAATTTTGGCGTACCACATGCAGCTAAAGTCCGATAAAAAAAAGCAGCAGGTGGGCACGAAGTCCCCTTGCAATTAAAGAAAACATCATACAGACATACAGTACGTTATAGGTATGGGTACTAACTAGGCCTATAAAGGTAAACTTAGACATAGAAAAGTTAATATTTTATTTTATGGAGCTCATTCTGAGTATCAATAAAAAATGAAAATAGAAATGTTAATGTGAGCTGTGAGCTTGTTTAGACGCACACAGATTTGCAATGTCAGGTTTTATGTTTGTTAATTTTAATCGCAAATCTGGTTCAAGTTCAAGCTTTGTTCTGTATTTATTTTTTATTGCAAGCACAGCTGAAAACCCAGTTTCACACAAATATGACGTGTTGAAAGGAATCAGAAACTTTAAAGCTCGATCAGAAATTAATCCTATTCTTCCTTCGCTTCAACCACAAATCGCACAGCATGTCTTTTTTAAATTCGTTCTTCAATTCACCATCACATGAAATCTCAACAAACTGGTCTCTTTCAAAAACTGAATAATCAGCCGGCAACACCACATCCGAAAATGGATTTCGAATCCATTCCTTATTATCCAACTGTTCAGGAAAATATGATTGAAAATTCAGTATCAGTTGAGAGCAATGCTTCTTAATGTCTTCAATCAAATTAGCATGAAGTTGCAGCTTATTCTCCATCACAAAAGACTCAAGAGAAGAAAATGAAGCTACACAAGATTTCTCAAGATCTGACAAAATGAACTGAAGCTTTTTTACTATTGCATTTATCTTATCCACAACAGTAAATGGAGTGATATTTCTTCCTTGCAAACTCGTATTCAGTTCGTTTAGTTTCCCAAAAATATCCGCCAAATATGCCAAACGCATTAACCACAATTCGTCCAAAAGTAAATGCGATGTTTCAAATTTGCTGTTCAACAGAAACATTTGTACTTCTGAGCGTAGTTCAAAAAGCCGAGTTAAAACTTTCCCTCGAGATAGCCAGCGTACTTCCGTGTGCAAAAGAAGGTTATTGTGTTCACTTCCCATTTCATTGCAAATTATTGTAAACATGCGTGAGTTTAGAGCTCGAGCTTTTATGAAGTTAACTATCTTAACAGCCTGGTCTAAAACTGTTTTTAAAGTGTCGGGCATGGCTTTGGATGCCGATGCTTCACGGTGGATGCTGCAGTGTGTGAAGTTGGCTCTCGGTGCAACTTGCTTAATTTGAGTAACCACTCCACCATGTTTGCCTGTCATAGCAGCTGCCCCATCAGAACAAACCCCAACACAGTTTTTCCAATTTATTTCATTGGCAACAACAAAATCTTTAATTTTTTAAAATATTTCATTAGCAGTTGTCCGCTCAGCTAAAGATTCGCAGAACAAAAATTCTTCCTCAACTGCCTGTTCATGTTCATACCTAACATACGTCATCAATTGAGCAAAGTTTGTAATATCAGTACTCTCATCTAACTGAATTGCAAAGTATCTGCTTTTCTGTATCCTTTGAATGAGGATTTTCTTTACTTCACAAGCTAAATCTTGAATGCGTCTGGAAACAGTGTTATCCGACAAAGGAACATTATCAAGTTTTTTGGCAGCATTCTGTCCTAACAAACAAGTTACAATATCTTTAGCAGCAGGTAATATTAGGCTCTCCCCAATAGTGTGTGGTTTCCCTGTTTGAGCAATTCGCAAACTGACCAAATAAGACGCTTCCAATGCTTGTAAGTTAATATTGGTAAATGACTTTAAACTTGTCTTACTTAGTTGCATTTCAATTTTTTTTCTTTTAAAAATTCAAGTGGTTTATCTTTATAAAGGATATGTTTTGTATTGAAATGGCGCTGAAGCAGAGAGGGTTTCATTGAATGATTTGAAAGTTTTTCACTGCAAATGACACATTGAGGCTGGGGTTCATTTTTGTCACCACACCAAGTAAATCCAAAGTATGAATAGCGTTCGTCATACCGTCTAATAATCTTTCGCTGCTTACGAGTGCCATCATCTTCATTCTGGTTAAAATTCAAGCTTTGTTCTCGAGTGCTAGCCTTGGTGGATTCATTACTAACCTTAGCATTGGCCGGTTCTAACTTTCTTTTAAGCGGTTGATTTTTTAACCATTTATCCATTGATGGGTTTAAAGATTAAGAATTGTAACAATAATTTTAATTAGGATTATATTGTTTATAAATTTTATTTAATGCTAATTATGCACTATATGTGCTTATAAGTATAATAACTATATTACAATCTATGAGTTTATGATCTGCGCTGTAAAAAAAATATTTGAAACGATTAGGCCCCCAATTGCGACTTCTAGTCGCAGCGACCGTAAAATCATTGTCGCAAAAAATTTACAAGAGGCGCACCAGACACAGATAAATAATTGAATTTAGTAGTTTTGCAATGGATTTCTTTAGAAATTGCGTGCCTTTATTGAATAGAATAGGTGCTGGTTGATGGTATTGGAATTGTTCGACATCAATCTGTTTACCTTTTAATATATTCAATTGTGTTGCTTCATACGACGTTACAGAATACAGACTTTTACTATAGAATTGTGGCTGAACAATGCCTGTCCGTGTGTTCCATTGGAAAATAATTGGACTGGTTGCATAATTTTAATCGCTGCGATTGTTCAGTCCCATTTGTGTGCATTTGTATTTGAAACATTGTGTTCCATTTTCGCGACTGAACAATCGCACGGCTAGAAATCGCAAGTGGAGGCCTAGCCTAAACCTGGTTTGAATCATATAGCTAGTGGCTAGGCCAATATTCAAAAATTTTGCCACGGAACCTAGAATGTATATTCACAAACTTATTAATTATACATTTCCACATTAAAATTTAAATAAACTACGAACACCGCATAAAAGTGCCAAATCTAAAGTCAAACTGCCAAGACTACCTCCACAGTCCACAGTATACTATTTACGTCTGTGCTACCTCTACCAGAAAACAGAATTCCTTCGCACAGTTGCCAGTTGGCGCGTTTACAACCATAGATTATTTAATTGTAGAATCAACACTATAATAGGAGATATTCGTATGCAATTGTGTTGGAAGATAGATATTTTTGAGTATAAATAATAAGTATTTATGGAAGAGAATTAAAAGTTTTACAAAAAAAGCCAATTAGAATAATAGGTTACGTAGGGTCGTAGGCCTATGAATTGGCCATCGCCGCCATGTTAATGCACTACTTGGCACATCTGCATTTGATTTTTAGAAATCTGTTGCGTTTGGGAATTATTTTGCTTCAAACTATTGCCTAAATTTGTTCCAATTAAAATATTTTTGTAATTAATACTTACTAGTTAACTAATAAAAAGTTTTAAAAAATAAAATTGTAGCAATAGATACAATCAAAGAAATATGGTCACAATTTAAATTGTTTTCAAAATTTTTCGCGTACCACCTAGAGAGGCCTGGCGTACCACCAGTGGTACGCGTACCACAGTTTGAAAACCGCTGCAATACATTGTCATCCAAGATCTTTCTGTGGTAAAATTGTGAGATCTCTAGGAATATCAGAAGTGGTTTAATTTTACGTTGGCAGATTTGAAAAATTGTGAACTGACAAACCAACAAACAGGAACGAAAGTTATTTAATAAAAACGTGGTAATAAATAGAAGTAAAAAAAAATATCTTTAAAAACCACGTTTTTATAAGCGGACTAAAAAGATGAAAATATTTTTTTACACAGAATTGTGATGTAAAATGCGGGATTGATAAAAATTTCAAACTTATATGCTCAAGTACTATGATGTAATATGACTAAAAACGTGGGGTGGGCGCTTCTCAGGCTTAACTAATTCAATTCACTCATTTTCTTACTCGTCATTTGTAACCCCTAATCATTTTAGCCAGACGCCTCAAAAGCGCCCGCCCACGTTTGCACACAAAAATGGATGCTGTGCAACTTTGCACACGAGTTTTTTCTCTTTGCACACTGACTAACGATCCTTAGAGGGAACAATTGCCACTGACCTGGTGTATCTCTATATTTCAGCAAGCCGCCAACCTCCAGACGTCACCATGGTCATCTTAATGTCGACTTTCGTCCTCGGTAGCTTGGTTCTGCAAAGAAATCGCTGACTGCAGTTGTACACGTCTTCTTCATCCACCTTGTTACTCTTTCTGACATGTGAAGTGTATGTGTTTATGATTGTCAATATCTGACAAGATGACAGTGAATTCAGGTCCACCTGCATACATTTTAAGGCTAAATTTTTCATATATAACTGGATCTGTTACAATAAATGCTAAGCATGAGTTGTATTTGTAGCACTTTTCTTAGACTTATTACGCCTTAATTGTTTCAAATTATTTTTCAATGCCAATAATTTATATAATTTTATAAAGTAAGAATTTCTTTTTTCCGCGAGATATGAAAAAATCAAAGAGCAGCCCAAAAAAAGGGCTTTTTTTCCAAACTTTAACAAGTAATCACTAAATGATTTAAATACTAATTTAACCCAAGTCTCACTATTAAATATGTTCTTCAATATCCAATTTCCAACGAGTGTTACTTCTCTATGGCAATGGGAGGAATACAGAACGGAGGCCGTCCATAAATGACGTCGCGCACCATGTGCGTTTCAGAAATGTCACGTTTCACTTAAATATTTGATTGTTTACATTTTTAATGACTTTTTACGTGGCTTCACGCGTGTGATGATATTAGAGTGCAGCCTTACACTAAAAACATACTTAAATAACAAAAAAAAGTGTTTAAAACATGCTCATTTTCAAATTTTCAAATAGAAAGTATTGCTTTTAATGGTGGGGTTGCAAAGCTTTGTGACGTCATAGGAAGGGTGTCTAAATTTTTGTAACGACCTGTGACGAGTGGGGGGGGGTGAAATAAAACAAACCCGTAAAAACAAAGTTTTTGACTATAAATCCCTTATATATGAGACATAACTAAAAGTATTGATTATGTTAAAACGCGACAAACATTTACAGACTGACACCGAATGATATCCCCTGACTTTAAAACAGGGGGGGGTGTGGATATCGACGGGTGGTGTCAACGCGTGAAATCAAATGACACGTGAAAGAAAAACAATAGCAAACCGTGAATTTGAGTTACAGATGTTATATAGTGATAAACTAAAAATGCATTAATTTAATTACGGTACGTTCGATCGATTTGAAGGTTTGATACAATGCATTCTTAGGTGACACAAATCTATGTGCCAAATTTCAGCTCGATGGCATCACGGGAAGTGGGGCATTTTTTACTTTTGTTTTTTCCGCCCGACGACGAAGATTTCAAAGTTAATATAAGGGATTTCGGAAACGGCCAAAATTGCGTGACTTCATTTATTTAGACATGTTTGTTTTTGTTTTTTTAAATTTCATTTAATGTGTTCTTAATTTGTTTAGCTAGTCTAAATAACAACTTAATAGTTAGGAAACCCATACAGAAACAGCTTATATTAGTTCTCGATTGTGTAATATCTGCATGAAATAAACCATGAGACAAATAATTGTGATTTTGATGACAATGAAATTATTTCCATTCGAAATTGAAGGCAACATTGTGCCAATGGTTCATTTTATTCCTACATTTTATGTGTCTGAAGTTAACAGTAATATGGAAGATTTTTTTTTATACAAGGCAACACAAAAAATAAGCCAAAGAAACAAAAAAAAGTATATTTCTTTAATTTTGTCTTTGAAAATTATGAAAACAATTATTCACCACGACTTAAAGTATTCAAAACAATTCTTCTTAAAACAAACTAAAGAAACGACGTGGACACTTTATGTTCTGACATAGTTTATACAAATATTCGTTATCTTTAATTCAATTCCATTCCGTCAATTAGTGTGTGATTTGAGCTTCTTTTTAGAATTTAAGCCTCTAAAAGACATGCTAAAAACCTTTCATTGTTAAATAGTAATTGCAATTACGAAGCAATGCAATCTTGGCTTATGTTTAGAAAACAACAATTGGCTAAGCCAATACCAATGACATATTTATATACATAATTCTTGTCAATTGCAACCACTCACCTCGAGAATAATCATGTAAGCACAAAATGGTCACGACTTGTGATGACTTTAAAAATAGAAAAAATTACAATTCAACTTTATTTTGCAGTTGGTATTTTTTTACATGTAGAGAGATAGCGTCAATGTCTTTAACTTGTTTTTATAATTCGCTTATGGAAAAGCCTTTAGCTAGGATCGTCGTTACAAACGCTATTAGGCAATTATGATGTAGCAGTCTCAATATTGTTGGTTTCGGCCTGCAACTTATATTAATCAATTCATCGCTTACATTTCATCTAGCTGATAAAGTCATTTGAAACATCGTCTAAGACTCCCTGCAGAGAAATTAATTAGTTTCTGATTGTTATTTTTGCTGTTGTTTATTTGGATATTAGGGATATAAATAAAATGGTCAATATTTAATCCTTAACCAAATGTTGACCTTCATTTTTTTCAATTTTAATCTTGCAGTCTTGGTGTTTGAGTTTTGTACTTACCTTATAGCAATCTAAATATGTTTCTGTCATAAATGCAAAGACCATTATGTCAAGACTTTACCAATATGGCATATTGAGAATTTAAGAGAAATTGTTGAATGAATAGAGATTTACCATATTAAGTCTAATATACATTAAGTCACTTTGTTTACATTAAATAAACTCAACATTACAATCTAATTTTAAAATTTAGCTTCAAATACTACATTTTTTAATCAATGGTTTTAAAAAAATATGTTCAAAATATACATTTTAAACAATTGATGAAACAATATTAAGGACAGGTGATTCAAATATTGAGACATAATTTAAGTCTTTAGATAAATAACAATATTTAATCGAATTCATACATTTTATATGTCTTGCCATTTAACAATAGCTCTTTAGTATCATTCTCAATTCCCTATGTACACAACCTTAGTACTGGAAGAAAAACTTAGGAAAGCCCCAAAAATACGAGTTGAATAAAAATGCGGATTTGAATGCGTGTTTGTCCGTGGGGAGGGGTGGTGGTTGAAGTAAATAATCAACATTAAAAACACTTTTTAAAAACTAGTCTTATATTAAAAATGCACTAATTTTCTACTTTTCAGTCTACGCATTTTACATTAAGTGCAAAGCCAGCTTACCTTTTGACTATAAATCGCTTATATATGAGACATAACTAAAAGTAGTGATTATGTTTAAACGCGACATTTATAGACTGAAACACAATTATCTCCCCTTGTTTTAAAACTGGGCGCAGGGACGGTTGGGGGTGTAAACAGTGACGGTCGGCGTCAACGCGTGAACTGGGCACGTGAAAACTATATGAACAAATAGTGGGACGGTTCGGATTAAACTTACAAAGCAAGTTAATATAAGACTAGTAATTAAAAAAAAAGGGAGAAAAGAATAAGAAAGGAGCTGAAGAGGGAGAGAATGGTATTTATTTTTTTTAAATTAAGCTGCCGGAGTGATAGTTCTTTCTACCACCTTTTGGATCTAGACAAATTCTACCTTCTCTAAATAAATAGAAATAACTAAATTCTTTAATTTTATTTACCTCCACCAAAACCAGGAAAGAAAACGCGTTAATTAATTTTTTAAAACATTTTTTAATTGTCATCTGGAACGTTCTAAAAAAATTACAAGACGCATCTTATCACTGTGTGGGTTTCCTGGCTCCTGGATTCCTATTGGTTTTCTTTAGTTCATGCAAACCACTTAACTCATAAAGTGTCATTAAAATCATGTTATCAATAACTTAGACTAAAATAAACCACTGGCAAGATCAACACCAATGAACACATACAAAAAAGACCTTTACAAACATTTTTTTTAAAACTTATAATCAGTTAATTTAAAAAACACAAATTATTATTTTCGAAAGCATTAAAAAGTAAATAACAGAAATAGAAGCGTTAATAGAAACTTAAAAACCAGACCATACAGCTGGTACTGAAACATAGCCAAATAAATATTTAGAGCTCTAAAATATTTAATAGCAATTACAAATGTTTTACAAAAGACGGATCATATGTTAATTAAAGGGTCTTACTAGCTGTAAAATCTAACCACTGTAACAGAAGGAATAATTATACAATAAAAAAATATTTATATAGGCTCAGTGTTTTCTTTAAATTTTGACACCAAATTCAGCACTGCCAGGCAGCTTATATAGACCACCTAACGCAATCTGGTATATATGAAAGATCTCTTCCATCAATTAACACTTATAAAAGAAAAACATAAAAATGATGTCTCTCATATCAAAGGGAATGGAATAAAAGGACATCAAAATAGTAAAGACATTAATGAATTTTTTTATTGATACAATACACATAAACTTTGAACACAATTTTTTTTTAAATAAATTAAATTTAAAATTTAAAACAAAAACTAAGCAGAAACCTCCAAAAAGAATATGATCACAATGTGAACAATGACAACAAGAAAATCATGTGATCCTAAATATTTTAAAAAAATGGAACACGCGGGAATCGCTTTTCTAACAGGCTCAAACGATAAATGATAATTGTCACGAATCGTTGATCGTGTGGCGTCGTTTTCTAGGGGTTCGGTAGTGAACAATTTCACAGCCACACTCACAAGAACAATAATCACTATTTTGTTTACTAAATGGTTTATTAGCACAAAACACTACGTAAATAAGCCCATCAGTGTGAGGATTCTGCTAACATACTTAGCCAAAGAATACCTGCACCGAAGGGACGACGCTAACGACTGACCACTGACCTCCGCTTTCGCACTATTCCATCTCCAACTACACCTAACACTCCCCTCCCCCTTCCTCACTCCTCAGTGCCGCACAGTCAGGGATTCTCACCTCGACAATAATGAGGGCTAAGTTAACACCGTCAACATAAACTTCATAACTCAGATTAAGTGTTTTCAGCCCCAGATGACTTGTCAATAAACAATTTTTTTTAAAAAATAATACTGAATGTATATCTTTTGAAAAAATGTTTAGAAGTGCATTAAGCTAAAAAGGAAATCATATTTTTATTCGTTTAATTGACGTTCAGACTCTTAAGAAATATTGAGTTTATCAAATGCGGCTTTTCAAAAGATTCTTCATTGAACAAATAAATATTTTACTACATAAAACATTATTTTTTACATCCTGTAGTCCTTGCACCATGATGCACTAACGATATTCATTCGTTGAAATCAGGGGTCTAAAAACTTTTCTGCCGGGGGCCGCATTAACTTTCAAACAGAAATTTGGGGCCGACTACAAACAGTTTTGTGGTAAACTACAGGTAAAAATAGTATATTTCTTTTGGATATTAAAAGGTATCCCGTGGCCTGATGAGAGTGCCTCGCGGGCCGCATTTGGCCCGCGGGCCGTAGATTGGAGACCCCTGGTTTAAATCATTAGATAATATGTTGAGTTAAAGATGTATTGTCTTTTTAATCTCTTCAAATCATCATGATTTGTTGTTTTTGTCGTTTGTGTTTAACCTCTTGTTTGTTTAACAATAATAAGAATAAATTGTTAATTTATATATAGCTGTATCCCAGTAACGAACTGGGCTCAATGCGCTTTACATGAAGGTATCAACATACATATAAGTAATAAATTAGCATTCATACAATAACAACCACATTAATTAAAGTACATAACACGAAAAAGCAACGTTAATCATTAAAAGAATTGTTAACAACCTAATGAATCGACGAAGTACAGGAAACTACGATCTAAATTTAATTAACTGACTTGAAACATCCGACTATATATAAAATCTTCCATTGAACAGTTTTACAAAAATCATTCCACAATTAATTCACCTGGTGTTTCATACTGGTAGGGAGAAGAATAATTATTTTTATCATTTCATCTATAGAAAACTATTATATTTGAATAATGGTGTAGGTTTTAAACAAAATTTAAAACTCTTCAACGAAAAATAGGATTTACTTTAAAAAATGTCCACGTCAGTTTAAAAAAAAATTAAAAAAACTACTCTAATAACAGTTTATGTTTTTATTGCCTTGAGGTCCACGTATTTCAGTGAGTAGAGTACACATTTCTCTTGAGGTCTGTAAATTATATAACTTAACAAACACACACGAAGAAACACAAACACACACACATCAGGAATTATTGAAGTCTTACGCTCTTTTTTTCAGTTAAGCCACTAGCTTTTCTTTAACTTGACAGACGTGAATCATTAATAACTATCGCTCAAATATTCCGTTCCCTGATGTAAATTTTATTTTAATGAAAGCTGTTTATTTTATTTTTATAACTAAAAAAAAACAAAGATTAATCCAGTCGTCAATGCATCATTCCTAATATTCCTAAAACTGATCAATTATTTCATCAAGTTTATTTTAAGGGTATGTTTAACAAATAATACACGTGTACTTACTGATTTATCGTCGGCGTGTACTAACTGACTATGTGTACAAACAAGCATTTACACACAAAAATTATTTGTGGTATTGATGGCTGAATGGCTAAAGGAGGAATAAGCAATTCATTCGCTTTACAGCGCGAGACTGTCTAGCAGAGAATTTTTTGTTTCAAAAAGATTTTTATTTTGTACTAAAATCCGTGTCATTTGTAATGTATCTGATTAAAATAAACTCCCTTGGTACGTGACAAAGCGAAGTCGTCCCATCTTTATGGCACCTTGGACTTATCTCGTGGACTTTTCTTACCTTACATTACAGGTTCTCGGGCGTTCAGCACTGGGCACTCTTCATTTAGATCAGGGGTCGGGAAACCATGGCTTGCGAGCCAGATGTGGCTCTTTTGATGGCTGCATCTGGCTCTCAGACAAATAATCGTTTATTTAAAAAAAAACATTTATTCAGACCCATTTGATCTACATATTCATTGCATATTAACAAAAACATCATAACACTGTTATTTAAAAGAATACAGAGAGATAATAATTGTACTTTTAGTGTTGAAATTACACAAAATGATCCCATTCACTTGAATTTTTGGTTTTAAACATAATATATGGCTCTTACGAAATTATTTTTCAAAATATGTGGTGTTTATGGCTCTCTCAGACAAAAAGTTTCCCGACCCCCTGATCTAGATTGATGTTTGAATGAATTGACAGTAAGCAATCCTCAAGTCTGTCACAGGCGGAGTCCTTGTTTACAATTCAATACCCGATTGTTATCCCGGTTTAAGAATGTACGCCCCTTTGTGTTATTTCCAGATCTGCCGACGGTTGCAAGCATTACTACTGTACAGGTCTTTATTTGTTGTGCTCTGTGTATCAATTACCACGACGTGTGATTTCAACCCTTGATACCGAAGCTTGTAATGAATGCATTGACATATTGTCTGGGATAATCCAGCTATATCATTTAAATCAAATCTGGCACTGCCAGTCCAACATGGCGAATAATGTTGCATTGATTTTAAACACACACATTACGACCACTTTTTATGTTGCATATATTAAATATTGAATCTAAAGTTTCAGAATTTTAGTTTAAACGACGCAGTTCTTTGGGATAATAAAGGAATAATTTAAAAATAGCACATGTTATTTTAGGTTTCATTTTAACAGAACAAATTTAACAATGAAACTTTGTGATTTTTGTGTTAAATTTGTTATGCCCTTATAAAACGTTAAACTTGGTCCTATCTTCGGAACAAGACTCGGAGGATTGTATTTAAAACCAACAAAAAAAAATATATTTTCGGATCAATCTTTAAATTTAGCTTAAAATTAAACCCAGCTGTAAAAGATTTATGAAGTTTAAAAATGCTACTTCCCTATGACGCTGACAAAAGACCACCTCTAAAGATGTTTTTTCCACCCCACCCTCACAGTCCCCGACCCCCTCTATAGCATTGACGTGACTGATGCCACCTGTTTCACGAGATGTTATGGTCACATGACCTTTTTTGGGTGGTCCCAAAATATTTTTTTTCATTCCCAAATAACTTATCTTATATGTTAACTCTGCTCCTTCTATACGAACATTATTGCATCCTACGCTTATCCTTGTTTTTTTTTCTTCCAATTTTGCATTTGTTTTTGTGTTTTAAATGTTGATAGTGTGTTGGTTTTCCTGTTTTGATCAGGCAACACATCCCGCACAGCGACTTCTAGACGTTAAGAACGAGAATTTGTTAAAATATACTTTTTTTAAGCGTCGGGGTTTCCCGATTAAATGATTTAAAGCAGGTGTTTTCCTTGGCATCGCGGCGTTGCCGTCACTTCAACAACTTCAACTTTAACAACAAGGATACGTTTTTTTTAATTATTATTATTAAAAAGAAATATGAAAACTGATTTTTTTGGGGGTTTTTACAAATTAATTTTAAGATACACATTTTAAAAAATTCGAGGGAGGTATAGGTTTTTTATAATATAATTTTTTATACCATACCTATACCTCCCTCGAAGCACAAAAGTTATACAAATTATATATTTCCTAGTCCACTTTGTTTTATGTCATATTTAAAGAGCTGCAGGCAACTGTTTTCTTTTAAATCTTTGACAAACTGATATTAATCGTTAATGTTTCTCAGATTATTGTTTTGTGTACACAAAAAAACATTTGAGAACCTAGTAATTTCACCTTTTGACAAAATATCCACATTTTACAGATTAAAAAATGTAGATTTATTTAATGCGTAGAATGAAATGCCAAAAATCTCGAAGCAATATTCTTACATGCTACGATTGAAATAATTCCCTTGTCAGTACACATAATCTCTTGAAATGTAGAGTTACCAAACTTTGCCCATCCATCTTGATGACGACAGTGTTTGTTTACTTCATTCACAAGAAGACTTGCACGTGCACCAAGATGACAGCTCCACTTGTAGATATCACTGCACAATTCATCACCATCCACATGTGGATCACGACTGAATAATCTCAACCACATAAATGTGACGCGAACTTTAAAAAATAATAATAATAATTCACGAACTGATGGCTTGAATGTATCTTGCAGAGCTGGAGACATGTCGCTTTAAAAAGAATGTTAACTTTATCCTCAATTTAAAGTTCGTGGTATATTTAAGTTGAAACTTCGATCTCCTCAATTTGTATAAATGTTCCTCCGCTTCTACTTGATGGGCCCGGGGGGGGCCTGGGGGGGGATAAAGACCATTCCAGCAGTGACTACACTCCAAAGAGTCCAACATCTCTCTCAACGGTAATGTTGAGCCAAGAATAAAACTGTTCTTGAACCTACAACTACAAAGTCAAGTCTAAGATTCAACCCAGATTACACGCTCTGCTTTCTACTTGTGTCCAAGTAAAATTTTATCATTTATAATTTACATCGTTTCGTGTGTCTCCGTTAACTTTTATGTCAATAAATTTAGTTTTGTGTCTTCTTAAAGAATCACGTTAAATTATAAATAAGTGATAATCTTTAATGAAGTATGCAGTAAAAACGTGTAGAATACACAGAAGCGGTGTTAGGTACATGCGAGGCCTGTTGCACAGTGACCCCGCGTCGCCCCCCCCCTCTAAATTAGATTAGTCTTGCGCAAAACTCAGTAGTGCAATATCTGCCGCTCTTTTGTTACCAAAATATTGCCTCAAGTCTGAAACGCGGCCCCCCCCCTAAGCGCGGGCCTGGGACGATTGCCCCAGCTGCCACCCCCAAAGGCCGCTCCTGAGAATACATCTACTAGTTGACAGGCGCTGAATATGTAAACGTGTATGACGTCACTGATTTTCAGGATAATCGGTTGTCACGACATACAGTCTCCCGCGAAGATTTTATTTTAAAACAGTCTCCCCAGTTAAAATAAAGTCTCCCCAGTTAAAATAAAGTCTCCCCAGTTAAAATAAAGTCTCCCCAGTTTAAACAAAGTCTCCCCAGTTTAAACAAAGTCTCCCCAGTTAAATCAAATTCTCCCCAGTTAAAACAAAGTCTCCCCAGTTAAAATAAAGTCTCCCCAGTTTAAACAAAGTCTCCCCAGTTAAAACAAATTATCCCCAGTTAAAAACAAATTCTCCCCAGTTAAAACAAATTCACCCCAGTTAAAACAAAGTCTCCCCAGTTACCATTAAGTCTCCCCAGTTAAAATAAAGTCTCCGGGGTTAAAATAAAACATCTCGTTAATTATATGAAATTATAAATAAGTGTTTTATTAACGTTTATGACTCATAGCATATTTTGTATTTGTTTTTCGTGCATTTGTGTATGATAATTGGAAATTTCAACAATCTTAAGCTTAGTCAGGGTCGTAACGAGTTGGCGACAAAGGGTTTGCATTTTTAGGGTTTGCATATTGTACAGAGGTGTTTAAAAAAAATAAGAGACAAATGAACTGAAAAACAAAAGATGATCAGGTAATTCGAGTTATGACACTGAAGTCTTGGAACCGGAATTCACTCTTTACTTTTGTTAGCAGCCCATGTGTGTGTGTGTGTGTGTGTGTGTGTGTGTGTGTGTGTGTGTGTGTGTGTGTGTGTGTGTGTCTGTGTCTCTGTGTGTGTGTGTTTGTGTATGACTGTGTGTGTAAGTGTGTGTGCGTGAGAGATAGAGAGAGACAGAGAGTAGCCCCTGTGGTAAGGACTTAGCGATTTCTATGGGAGCATAGAATAATTCAAAAATATTATTACCGACTTTTACCGTTAGGGTTTACAGAAGTGAGAGCAGAAAATGTTACAAATCCAAGTAGCCAATGTTTGTGAAATTATAACAAAATTTAAGTTGACTTTTAAGATATGGTAAAAGTATCGGTAGAAAGAGCTTTTAATGGGATAACTTTAAGTGTAGCCATCTCAGAACACACAACACAGGCCAAAACTTATACTTAAAAAATTAGGTCACACATAATTAATTAATCAGTCGCGCAGCTAAGGTTCCGTGTCATCTGATATGTTTAATTCATGGTATATCCCCCCACCCCATTTTCCAAATTCATTCCATTGTGGATTTCTGCTGACACAATAGAGATTATATGGCTTTACCGTATCTTAGAACAGGACCAACAACACATGCCTTTTCCACAAAAAACATCGGCCTTTATACACAAAACAAGTGCCTTTGTAAACACTTGATGAAAAAAAACAACACAATGATACTTTTTAAATTTTGCGTTGACACGCAGCTAAAAATTAGAACAAAATCAAGTAAATATGCAATGTTTTTAAACATTTGTCACGCCACTGAGATGGTGTCAGACGGTGTAGTCCTCACCCTCCTAATATCTCTCTAGCTACGCCACCACCATAAACAGTATTACATTAATAATGTGTGACTATTAACATTCTTCTGTTTTGAGTGAACATTTTGTGTTGCATTGAAAGTGTGATGGGGAAGATTTATTTGAGTGGGCGGGGGGGGGCATTATTTTACATGATAAGGGCGAATTTATTTTTAACTCGAGGAAATATCTTCTTCCCAGGAGGATTTATTTTAAAATAAATCCTCCGGGGGGAGACAATGTATTGGCGACGATTTATTTTGCAACACCGGCAAATTTTCCAAAAAAACTAATGTTTATTATAGACTTATACAATAAACGAATAACCTTTTAAAATGTTATCTATAAAAACATAAATAAGCAGATCTATTTCTGAAAACTTTTCAACTCGCTTGAAACGTGTCTTCGGGATCCAAGTAGCTCATGCCTGGTATTTATATTTCTTCTTTTTCGTTTCGTAAATTCAACAAAAATGAAGAGTTGATAAGCTTTGAGTCATGCTATTTTATGCAACATTGGCGTTGATCCTTAAGAGGACTTTTCTAGATACAGTGAATGACTTGTCTATAAACTCTCCAAGTCGTATCTATACATTTTTGAAAAAAAAATTTAAAAAAATAAAAATACATACATTTTTGTATGTCCTATACATTTTTGCAGGACTAGACTGTAAACTCTACATGTCTTATCAACAAACTTTGCTGTACTTTTCTTTAACTCTAGCGGTCTTATCTATAAAAAGTGCATGACTTGTCTATAAACTCAACCGGTCTCATCTATAAAAGTGCAGGACTAGACTACAAACTCTACCTGTCTTATCTATTTAAAAATGCATGACTAGACTATAATCTCTACAGGTCTTGCCTATAAAATCTTAATGACATTTTCATCAACAACTGTTACTGTAGATTGTAGCTAGTTAAGCCGCAGTGATAAGACACATCTTTTTTTTTAAATTCAAAATTAATGAAACAACATTTCTTGTAAATGATTAACGTAGCTTACGTATAATGTACTGTAAGTTTTGTGTTTGTTATGATATGAAAGTTAATTTAATACTTAAAGGTATGTTATTTCTTTCACGAGAAGCGCTGTGAGCCCAGTTCCTTACTGGGATACAGCGCTATATAAATAATCAATTTATTATTATTATAAAAGGAGAATACTATCTGGAAGTGAATCTCAACCAGCTGAGGCCGGTGAATGGTAAGCAAATAACGAAGGCAGCCAACCGTGACGGGATATCTATAAGCAGAATCTCATTTTAAAATTGAAAATGTTTTCTCTCCATGTGGACGAATTTTTTTGGTAGATTTCTCCCCGGCAAGTGGCGTCACTAGTGTTGGTGTCACCCGGTGCGGTAGCTCATGGTGTCACCCCCCCCCCATCAAGAATCACCCCCATAGACCTTCCTCAGATAGTCTCTGTGCGGTAAGACAGAAATGATTTAGTCAAAGTGAAAAGTATTACACGCTAACTTAAGTCTTATTTCAGTCCTAAATGACAGAAAAAATCTTATTTTCAACTAACAAGCTCACGCCATTTCCTGGAGAAGTATATCATTATTTAAACCAATTTTATTCATGCTTTTTGTGTGTGTGTGCAAGATTAGGAGCTTTAAACAAATATATTTTCGTCACCAAAACCACGTTAACTCTAAATAAAACATCGATACCAAAGGGTTTCCCAAGTGACCAAGCCGATTCCGCATGCATCTAATTTAGAATCATCTAATTTGACCAACAACTGAACATTGATGGTTGCCTTATTACAGATCACAATCATCATTTAACATATTTGAAAGTGAAATAACAGCCCCATTTTCAATATCAGTGTTCCCAAAATATGCTTCATTCTCGGAGCCTTTTCATAATTGGTTTTGTTAACATGGAGCAGAGTAAAACTATTACAGATGACCTAAAATGTAATTATGATTTTGGAGTCTCCTGTAGAAACAAGGAAGTAGAAGTTGAGAACCCCTGATTAAGAAGAACTTTCGTATATGTTTATTCATGCACTAAGTCTTCAAGAATTATTCATACTTTACAAGTGTTGAATGTTTTTACACAGATGAATGAACAGACATGGTTTAACATGTAACCAGCGATATGAATTGATAGAAATATGACTACTGCATTGGTTTATAACCGGTCTGTTGATTCGTAAAGATCAAAAGATATAGCATAACGCTGCATTGAAAGCTAGAACACTTTTTTTGTGTGGTGGGGGTGTGATTTGAGAATGGTGTGGATTGTGTTGCAGCATGCGTGAATTATTTTATGAAATGAAGAGATCAATTAAGATATTTCATAAAGAGAAACAAATGACGCTTACATGCAATTAAAGGCTGAAACCAATTCGACCTGAGTGTGCTGCCCGCCATGAAGAAGGAGAGGGGAACTTCACGTTGGAGTACTTTGTGTGAGTTGACTTGTAGTTCACAGGTACAAAACTTTTTTCGAAATGGTGTAAGGTGAGCGCAAAGATAATTGTGAAAATATAATGGGGATCATAGGGGACATCCGATTGGACATCAGAGTGAGGCATCAGAGTGGACATCGGATTGGGGCATCAGAGTGGACATAGGAGTGGACATAGTAGTGGACATCAGAGTGGACATCGGAGTGAGGCGTCAGAGTGGACATCGGAGTGGGTCATCAGAATGGACATTGGAGTGGAGCATCAGAGTGGACATCGGAGTGGGACATCAGAGTGGACATCGGAGTGAGGCATCAGGGTGGACATCGGAGAGGGTCATAAGACTGGACATCTGAGTGGGACACCCGAGTGGACATCGGAGTGGACATCAGAGTGGACATAGGAGTGGGACATCATAGTGTTCATCGGAGTGAGGCATAGGAGTGGAGATCGGAGTGAGGCGTCAGAGTGGACATCGGAGTGGGTCATCAGACTGGACAGTGGAGTGGGACATCAAAGTGGACATCGGAGTGTGTCATCAGACTGAACATTGGAGTGGGACATCAGAGTGGACATCGGAGTGGGTCATCAGACTGGACATCGGAGTGGGACATCAGAGTGGACATCGGAGTGAGGCATCAGAGTCGATATCGGAGTGAGGCATCAGAGTGGACATAATAGTGGGACATCATAGTGTTCATCGGGGTGAGGCATAGGAGTGGACATCGGAGTGAGGCAGCAGAGTGGACATCGGAGTGAGGCATCAGAGTGGACATCGGAGTGGGACATCACAGGTGAAATCAAAATAAACTTAGGAGTTGAAATCAAAGTTGACATCAGAAGGGACAAAGTTCTACATAATTCAGCCCCCTTCAAGACTAACTGTAGAAAATGTGTCCAATGTATCATTTATCACTAAATATTGTTTTAATATAAGTCTATCTCTGAATAAAAAGAATACGATTCTAGCTTTTTTTCTAATAAGTATTTTAATGATAAAAACAATTTTAAAAAAAAACTACAACTCGGATGGTCAAACAATAAACAGCAATCGTACCGTCTACACATTGTGTCAAGATGTTCAAGAGCACCTAAGACGGGTAGGAAAATTCCTTTCTATGGTCTATCTATAGCCTGTATTCTCACCTGGTAAACATAAGACGTCCCAGTGGCACGTGACCTACAGCAGACTATGTACGATACTTGGACAGACTGTGTAAATCTTGTAAGCCCTCCGGCGTAGCCAACTTTTCTAAGGACCTTGTTGTTGTTACTGTAATAAGAACACACATTTAGATTGGTGTATGTATCTCAAATATGTACTTTAAAATATTTTGAAACTGAGTTGATCCATTTGAGGTTTTGGGTGTGGGGGGAGGGGGTGGGGGATTACATTACATGTAAAGCTTACATCGAACTTAACAAGTATCATATTACAATGAGTGATAATTACAGTATGATAATTTATTCCAAACAAGAAACAATGGGCAGCTCCAGTTATGATAAAACAGTTGACTCATATCTTTGATAGACGCAACATGGCCAGATTTAAATGCTAGGTGGCGTAAAAACGTGGCAACTAGAGCAATCCCCGTCTTGCAAGTATATCGTACGACAGACATTGCGCCTGCTTGAAGACACGTTTGCCAATGTCACAGAGATAAAGTTAACGACTCAATAAAAGTTTATGGTTTTAAGTTGATGTGAATTGTTAAAATTATCTCCCTCTCATCTTCTTAGTTTTTGTAAAAGTATCTTTACTAGTAACGTTAATATCGCTATTATTGCTCGTATTCTAATCCAATGTTGCGCTATCGTTGATTTTTCTTTATTGTTGTCTATATTGCCGTACACAAGAATTATGACCACCTAGGGTTGTCTAGCGGTAACATGAGATTGTTTTCTGGGCTTGATGTGGTTTCTATATAGACGCGTCGATACATGACATAAAAGACTTGTGGAGTTTCCACTATTCTGATTTACAATGCAATAAAGATTGATTTCTTACCGTCTTGTTTGTGTCTATCGTGATAGTGCGGCTTGGCCAATAAGCTTTTTAGATTTTGGTGGATGTTTGCTGTTTAAGATGGTTATTGGAATAATAATAATAACAGAAGTGTAGTGCGGCTCAGGATGGCTATGAATGGCAATATATATTTACGATATTTGGAAGAAAAACAAATGACGAGAGTAAAAAATGCACAGTAGGAGAATGGTTACATACGACATTGTAGCGTGTGACATAAAACTATTGCTAACCTAATTTGTACATTCGTTATTTTTTTATTTGCATTGTAGGGGGTAAATATTTGTTGCCCTAATTTGAAAAGGTTTTCAAAATATTAAATGACATTTTATTGACGAAATGGTAGTAAAACCTTTCATTAAAAAAGATTTTTAAAAAACAGATAAATTCAATTCTTAAATGGAAAGTCTTAGCTACTAAAATTCTGTCTAACAATCTAGTGCTAGGGAAAAATAGAAAATATATTTGATACATCAATGCGTCTGAACCTTCATAAAATACAAAAAAATTTCAGTTATTTGAAAAAAGTATACATGTATAAATACGAGTATGTATTGGAGTCAAAGAACTGTACATTGAAAAGTACCTGATGCAATTAAAAGCTCTTCAAAATTTGATTCCTTAATTTGAAGACACCTGACCTGAAACTGTTAACAAACGTGTAGCAAAACGGCTGTAACTTAAACCGTTGAAAAAGAAATCTGTTAGACTATGACCTGTAGCTATCAGAATCATGCATATACATTAAAAATAATTTTAATTCTGCTTTTTTTGGCGGATATCAAGTGACCAGTGCGTCAAATCTTAAATTAAAGGTTTTGATTGCCATCATCACACACTCTACGCGCAAGGACTTAAGGAAACAACATGTCCATCAGGACAAACTATCAATCAGAGGACATCTCGGTCCCAATCTTTTTCGACTGCTCCACTAGCAACGCTACGCGTGAGCTCCTCACTCTGCGCGGCTACAGCGACATCCGCTGTGTACGGATCATAAACTTAATCAGCCAAGCACAGGTACACTTCGTTTTCTCGATTTTCCACAGAGGGCTTGTTAACGTCCTCTGCCTTTGGGGGATTTTCGGCAACGTTATCACGGTCTGTGTTATTATCAAGCGGCGACTTAAGGACACCATCAGCATTCTCCTGACTTCTATCGCAGTGTTTGATATCGTCTTTTGTGCCACCCAGCTTCTGCAAGAAGTTATTTTCATTTTAAAAGAGTATGATCCTGTGGCGTCAGCGAAATTTCTGTCAATTTACATGCAAGGAATCGTGCAATGGAATCACCTCGCTTTGTCCTCGAGCATTTACAGTGTCGCCATCATAGGAATCGAACGCTTGATCGCGGTCTGCTTCCCTTTCCTCGTCGCTAGAATATGTACGCCGCACAGGACCAAGTGGCTCATCGTCATAACGGAGGTCTTCATTTTCACCTTCTCGTTTCCGGCACAGTTTCTATTTTACGAAATTCGGTGGCGAAACAGCGAGACCACGGCCGTGGTCAGACGCTGGGCGGTCAACCCCCACGCCATGTTCTACTGGGTTTACCTCATGCCGCTGGCTCAGGTCATCGTCCCGCTGTCTGTGCTGGTGACGTGTTACGCGGTCATCGTCGTGGTGCTGTGGTTCTCTTCCGCGAAGTCGGCGAAGCTGTCGTCGCAACCGGTCAAGTCGACCAGAGCCAAGGAGCTGAAGATGTTCAGGCTCTTGATGATTCTAATGACCGTCGCTCTGATCTCGTTCTCGCCGCCGGTGGTCGTGTCGCTGACATTGTCCTACGGGGTGCTCGGTGTACAGCTGGACAGTCCTAGTTTTGAGCTGGTCATGATTCTGACCAAGGTTTGCTCCCACGTCTTCACTTCTGCTAATTTTATCATCTACGTGACCATGAGTTCGAAGTTCGCTAAATCCTTCCCCAAATTATTTGAAGCATGTCTTCCCAAATGGCGGTTGAACAAGTGTAAAACAGAGTGTCTATGGTAAAGTATAGATGCCGAGTATCAGAAGTAAGTACCAAAACTGTCGCATCCTGAATTCAATAGTGCTCATAGCTTAAGAGGCCACGCTACCGCCGTTTTTTTAACGAAGTTGTGTATAAAATTTTCGTTTAAATAAATCTTTCTACTCAAGAAAGTTCTTTTTTTTTATTATTCAACTCTGTTTTGTTTGTACGGACCTACATATTGACCAGGTTGTAAAATAGGTTCCATGACAATTCAGGAGGTTATTTGAAATAGCAACAGGTTTGGTGCGTTCTTGTGTGTTGTTATTTGATGGGAAATGTTGATACATATTGATGCGAAATGTTAAAGTATAAAACTAGTCAGCCATTAACTGTTCCTATGAATGATAATCAATTAAGATTTCTGCTGAAGTTGCCGAATACGATTCTGCGACGGCATCTGCATTTCTAGAATTCAGGGACGCCATTAAAAAAAAATTACGTTGGCAATAAGCAAATGTATGCAGTTGGACGGTGCATAACTTTGAACCAGCCACTCTAAGAGATGCAGTTTAAAAAAGATAATTATATCGTCTCTCGTAGATGGAAAGATGCCATGCATTTTTCGAACCATTACGTCAGTCTTACAAAATAAACCCAACCAGGCAAAAAAAAACATTTTTTCCCCTTTCAAAGTAAATAAATAGTATATACACAATACACGAAGTTAATGTTCTTCTTTTTTGTCAGCATTGTTAGTTTTTGGCTCATATTAAGATTTAAGATTATTGAAATCAGTAAAACACACGTTTTCCAGACCCATATATAAATTACGTTTTACTAGGTATGAGTTTTACGATACTGTTATGAATGGTTTAAATTAATTGCCGACCTAAATAAATTTATTTCAAAATTGTTTAAACAGCACATACGCTCATCTTATGATCAATGTAAATTTAAAAATAGTTAAGCCTTAAAACTGCATGTGAGTTAGGGTGATTCAGAGTTGATAGTAACAAAAAAAGTGCTCATGTTGTTGGTGCTCATTAAGTTTTATGTTCTTTTTGTGTTAAGAAAGAAAAGTGAATAAAGCTTATTTTTTTAAATTTAAAAGATATTTAGTACTGCCTCAATCCACTCAAAGTTCACGTAATTGGCACAAATTCTCGAATTTCCAAAAGAGACGCGTCAAACAAATTCACACATGGATCGAATGTGAAACACATGGATCGAAATTGCTTTATGCCATACTGTTATTATAACAGCATTTATTATTATTATCTCTTTTTCAGGTAAGGTTACTCAATTATGGCAGTAACACGTTCCCAGAATTGTTTACATTTAATTGGAGAACAGTGTGAAGTTTTTAATGGACGCAATTTACCAACAGTCCGGGATGCGTTGAAAGTATATTTTCACCAACACAAAGTTCTTGCTGTTTCTCAGAAAGAAGCCATAAATGTAGTAATGCAGAAGGTCTGTGAAATCTGGAACAAGGCACGAGTACCAACTGCAGAAAACAGAAATATTGTTGTAAAGCTTACAAATAACTTGATCACTACAGAAACGTATGCCGCAACAAGGGACGAAAACCAGTATCTCAACATGCCAAAGAATCAGAATATGAGCTATCAATAGATCATTTCATTGAAATAGCACACTGTGGTGCAGTGAATTTAATGAGCATTGAGGAAGATAAACAGTTTTTGATTGATCAGTGAGTGTTAAGGAAAAATTATTTGGTTTTAAAATAAGAAAATTTGTTGGATGAATTTTTGATTGAGTAAATTATAATGGTTTTATCTGAGGATGTTAAATGCAAAAAGTAATAGCTATTCATATTCTATTTTAACTTTTTGGAAAATAAATTATTATTAACTTATTATTATTATATGAGACCCCATCACCATGGGACCGTCCATAAATGATGTCACGCGATTTTTGCCGATTTTCCACCCGCTCCCCCATCCAATATGACGTCACAAAGTTATGCGGACCGTGGACGTAAAAGCTGTATTTATATTTCAAAATGAGCATGTCTGAAATCACATTTTTGTTATTTAAGTATTTATGTAGTGTAATTGTGCACTCAAATATCGTAACACGCGTGAAACCATTAAAAAGTCATTAAATAAATTTTAAGCAATCAAATATTTAAGAGGAACTTTTAATTAAAGTTGCGCGTTTTTGATGAGACGACACAGTTCTTAAACACCCCTCGTCACAATTGTGTGACCCTCCTCCCCCCCCCTCACGGTGCCTGACGTCATTTATGGACGGCCCCTATGGACATGCTGCTTAGTTACGATTAAAAATAGCTATCGTCTATCTTGTTATTTACAAAATTGTTAGTTTCCTGTCCATGCTTTGTTGCAATTTCTCTGAACTGAAGATTGCTTTACTCTCATTATAGCGCTGAATTTGGGTAAAGCTCTATTTCTAGTACAATCATTTATTCTATTAAACTTTCGTCAAACAGAATTTAAGAGATCAGGTTTTGCAGGCATTGAAACTTATCGTTTTTGTTCCGTAAAATGTCTTGACTTTAGTTGGACTTATTATATAACTGAAGTGCAGAAAAGTTCTCACTATGATTAAAAAAAAGGAATATAATTTTAAAGTTTACTTTTATTCTGCCTATCTCGTTATAACGTAATTTAATTCTTTTAGTGACGGAATATTTTTTGTTCACTTATTTTCTTTTTTTTTATCGTTTATGACAAATAATATTTAGCCTTCGGTCAAAATCAATTTATTGTTCGACACATTTCAAAATCTTTTAAATCTAATATTTTCTCATTTTCCACATCATATTGGATATATTGAAAATTATAATAGATCTTAAGTAATATGCCATCAATAATTATGTTAATGTTTCCGCTTGAGGCGATCAACCATAACGAAAATGCACTTCTGAAATCAAAGCTACTAGACCATGACTTTGCAAGCGTCGGGTACATATCAGGCTTCATGTGGATATCATCCAACTGCTAGTCAAAAGACGAAACTAATTGAGATCACAAACCGTTGGACGTCTGGACAACTAAATGATAGTTTAATTTACCGCACGTACAGCTTTCACAAACAGCAACAAAAAACACACATACAAACGAACATACGTGCGATACATTTATGGAACATAAGACGTTCAGGACAAAGATGTACTTCATAGGTGTTGTTGTTGTTGTTGCTCTTATTGTTGCTCTTGTTGTTGTTAAGTCGTCTCGTTCACGAGGAGCAGAAGTCGATCCTCGTCGACGTCTGCGATCCTTCCGAGGGCATAAGCCGCCTGCGAGATTCCTCCAGGCATCCCTATCCTTGGCCAGTCTCTCCGTCATCTTCCATGTATGGACAATTCTCTTGATGTCTGTCTCCAAATCTCTGTGCCCATTTTTATTTCGGACGACATCTATTCCGCTTTCCCCTGTGGTTTACAGTTCAGAGCTTGCCTTGTTGTGTTGGAGGAAGGTTTTCGTAGCGTATGGTTAATTATTAACCAACACCTGGAGAATCTCTTGATATATCGGCTTCTGCTTTGTCCGTTGCCAAAAGCCAGGGATTCTGATTTTGTCCAGCCAGTGAATCGTAGTGAAACATTCACAATTGTTATTATTTGAATTTATTTTTCACAAGTGTGGACTGGGCCATCGGGACACCGGGAAAATTCCCGATGGGCCGCCAGGACCGGTGATATAATAATAAATCATCTTGAAAAAAATGTCCCGTTTGCTGCTTTTATGTACTACAAAAATACAGTTTCAATGGGCAAACATACAAACATCTCTTTAGCGCATATAAACTCTTATTGACTCTGTCGTCTATCCAAGTAGCATGTGAGAGATCTTTCTCTAATCTGAAATCAGAGCCGGCCCCGCGCTTTTCATGGCGGCCCCGCGCTTTTCAGGGCCGGCCCCGCGCTTTTCAGGGCCCGCACTTTGGCTAAACAATTTTATTACTTTTTACAATTTTACTTCTATTACGCAAAACTTTTTTTAATAACAACGTATCAAGAAAACTTTATATTTATTTTTTCAGGATAAAATAAGTAGAAAAATTCCGTACTAATATAATAGCATATTATAATCATCCTAAATCCTAATGCAAAAAGTATTTTTCCTAACGTATTTTAGTAAGCATTTATGTATTCAGAACATTTTAAAAACGGGAACGCCATTTTTAGGTTTTAACTTTAACTTTCTATGGTAAGTGAAATAAAAATGTGTTGCACTGTCTGATCATGATAAATGGAAGGGACATAATATTACATCTACTTTGGAATGGTTCGAGATGAAAAACAGGCTAACAAAACAATGTCAATTGACAAGCCAAGCCAAAAAATAATAAACAGTGAAAAGTTTCGTTTGTATAGTGTATTTCAACGTCTAATGGCCATTGTCCAATTTCTCGCTCAACTATTTCGTAGTTCAGATGATAAATACATCAGACACAAAATGGAAACTTTATGGGTCTCCTGGGATCGCTGTTTCGGTTTTGCAGGTAAATATAAAAATGAAAAATAAAAATTGATAAAATTCATGATCACTACATCAGGAAAGCGCATTCAGAACGAACTCATTTCGTTGATGTGAAATAAGGAAAATTATTGTAGGAAGCGTAAAATCAGCTAAATGCTTTTCAGTAATACTTGATTGCACACCGTGCAAATGTCACTAAGAACAGATGTCACTGACAATGCGCTATGTAAGCCAAGGAGGTGTATATTCTGAAGTAACTCATTAGCACTTCATACGTTTTCTAGAGGTTGAAGAAAGTACGGGGCAACAAATGCTTGATATCTTACTATTGGAATTGAGAAAATTGGGCTTAGATGTTTCTGATATCCGCGGTCAAGGATACTACAACGGTGCGAACATGATAGGCATAAGTGAGGCGTACATGGTCGTCTTTTACAATTAAACCCCAGGGCATTTTTTACCCTTTGTACCCTTCACAGCTACAACTTGCTGCCTAGTTATATGGTAAAAACGTGTCCTGATGCAATGACGTTTTTTGGTATACTTTAACGAATCTATATATTATTTTCTGCTTCAACAAAGCGATGTGCTTTATTTTCCAAGTATGTTTGATATGTTTGAAATATTTCTGTGAAAACACTGAAACAAATTTGGAAAGCCATGCGCAAAGCGTAAAGGTAGTGCGATATGAAGCAGGAGAAATCGATGATGCTTTTTTAAAAGTACCATAGCAAATTAATGATCTAAAATCTTGAAGTGAAGCAGAGTCTTTGTGGAAACAACTTAAGAACTTCAATTTCATTGTTTCAAATGCTCTTTGGTACGACATATTATTCCAATTTAATTACACCAGCAAAGAATTACAAAATATTTCTGTCGGTCTAGTAACTGAAGTTGAGAGCATCCAACATACTTGCAAATGGTCGAAATCTTACTGCAATGGATTTTTTTTTGAAACAGCAATAACATTTGCAAAAGAAATTACCACAGACATAGAAGTTGAACCCATTTGAACACAGTTGAAAAAAGAAATAAAACAATTTACATATGAAGGAGAATATGAAGGATTTGTAGATGCACAAGAAAAAATTAGCACAGATGTTTTAACTAGTTTGTTGATATGCAATCATGTCAATGGACATGTCATTTGAACAAATACTAAGGCATCATGACTCGTTTTGGATTTCTTTTTAAATTTCATCAATTACAAAACAATGATCTACTGAATTGCTGCATGAATCGTGAGAGAAGCTCACCTCTACAAAGTAAGGATCTTGATGGTTTCATGCTTGCTGAAGAGTTGCAATCATTGAGTTCCATAATTTCCTGCAGTAACCTACAACGATCCTGTTAATATTTTGCAGTTTCTTTCAGTAAAAACTATTCCTGTCACTTTGGCTTCCGAAAAAAGAAGCTTTTCGAAACTAAAACTTATTAAAACAATGATAAACAATGATTCAAGATCGGCCCAGTCACTAAGTTATTTTGACAATTGAGACTGATGTTGCTAAGGATCTTGACAATATTGAACTTACCGGTATTTCAGATCTTGCAGCCGCGAAAGCTCGCAAGATTTGCTTGTAAGCTGTAAAAACAAGGTGGAAGTAGAAGATACAACCAAACCAACGCAAGTGTGTAAAGTTTATATTGTTAATTGTATAATATATATAATATGTCTAATTAGCATGTCACCAAAACAAAACATTTTAATTATTTAAATATTTTAGAGTTTTAGGATCTTCAATTAAAAATAAAACTTTAATAATTGATGTATCAATGCTGTTATAAAGTAAAAATTTAAGTAATTTAATTTTTTTATTTCATATTATTTAATAAATGTAGAAATGCAAATGTTTGCATGGGTCTCGCTCGAAATATGCTGCCTTGGGCTCGGGGCCCCGCAAATCGTATGCTGCCTTGGGCCTCGCATACTCTA